>CM027120.1:62351769-62671970 GCA_015476505.1 Urochloa ruziziensis
ACTCCGCCCTTGAGCAGCCCCCAGCCTGCTCCTATTATTGAGCAGACTGAGACAATGGAGGCGCCCCAAGATGCGGAGGTCGTAGTCACACCTGCGGCGGGCATAACTCCAGGGGATGGTGACGCTGTGACACCCATGGCGGGGTTCAAGTTGCTCCTTCGTCGACTGGGATCAATGGCCGAGGTAGCCCTGAGCCACCTTTCCTACTTAGTCAGAGTACCGGATGGTACAAGTGTTGGATATGTCCTCTGATCGTCTTTTGCAGAAAATAACTGCCGATGCCGAGGCCAAAACTTTGGAGATTCAAAAGCTGATCCCTGCAGCGGCTAAGGCTGACTCCTTGGCGGCTCGAGTGGCTGAGCTCGAAGCCGAGCTGGCTCAGGCGACGCAAGGTATAAGTCAGGCCTAGCATTTAATTGTGCACCATTGTTTTACTTAACAAATGTAAGCATGTTATGCAGTTCGTGAGGCCGCTGTGTCTAAACACAAGGCCGAGTTGGAGGAAGCCCAGCGCACCGTCCGCGATCTTCGCGGAGAGGTGGAACAGGCTAAGCTCAACGAAGCCAAGGCCGCACAGGAACTTAAAGGTATACTAGTCTTTTTATTTCAGACGTGAACATCTTGTCCAGATCTGACTTGCTGTAGATTACCGGGTCCGGACTTTGGCCCAATATGCAGATCTCACTGCCAAGGTGACTCGGCTAGAGGGCGAGGCAGAGGCGCTGCACACCGAGAAGTGCACGTTGGAAGGTGCTGTTCGAGTGGTGGCGGAGGAAATCGAGCCGGAGGCGGCATCGCCTTCAGCTTCTATCCTCGACCGCACTCGGGCGCTTCCACGTCTCTTTCGGCGCCAGCTTCGCTCGATCAGCCAGGCCAGCTGCGGTCACGTCTTGGCGATCCTGAAGTCGCTGTTCCCGTCGTCTGATCTGGAACCACTCGGAGGGGGGTATGCTGCTGGCACCTCCGAGGAGGACGTGGGCAGGCTGCTTCTTGAAGTGGAGCCAATCGCCAATGTTCTGTCCAAGGATGTTGTCGATGAGACTGACGAGGCTGGCCCTTCTGGTGGTGGCGATCCTGCAAATTAATGTTTGTAGATTATCTGTAGTATTGGTAGTAGAAATACTTTGAACAATGTTTAATTTTTTGTGCTTGTATATAAGTTTCTGGAGGTGCTACTCCCTTCCTTTCTGCGCTAGCCGTAATTTCCGAATGGTTGACCTGTTATGGAGTAGATTAGCCTCGTTGGTCTTAGTCTCATGCCGCAGAGCATTATCGTGCGTGTAGAGCTTTGACTTGGCGAGTACTTTCCCCCACGATTTAAAGTTTGTTCCACTCGTACTTTATGTGCGTCACGTGAAAGAAGAAATTCGAGTAGTAGACATATTGTAGATAGGAGATATAATCAACTTCATTGATAACTCATATGATATTTATAAATCTGCCGAGTCGAAACTAGGGATGATTATCCATAAAAACCACTCGGCAAAGATCATTGAAAGATAGCGTAAGAAAAGAAAAAAGTAATACGTAACTTAATCAAGGGTAGAAGCGCTGTAGATGCTCAATGTTCCATGGATTTGGGATGTCCACCCCTTCTTCTGTCATGAGGCGATATGAGCCTGGACGACTCACTGTCTTCACGATGTATGGTCCCTCCCAGGGGGACGCAAGCTTGTGCGCACCCTTGGTGTCTTGCTTCCTTCTCAGAACCAAGTCGCCGGCTTCAAAGGACCTCTGTTTGACGGTTCTATCGTGATACCGTCGAAGGACCTGAGCGTAACGCGCGGCTTGGATCTGGGCGGCCATCCTCTTCTCCTCGATACTATCGAGGTCTTCGATTCGCGCCACTTGCGCGTTGTACTCATCATAAAATTCCACTCGGGGCGAGCCGTACGAGATGTCCGTTGGTAGGATAGCCTCCGAGCCGTATACCAGAAAGAACGGTGTTTGCTTCGTGGCACGACTCGGCTGGGTACGCAGCCCCCAGACTACAGCGGGCAACTCCTTGATCCATCGGCCAGCGTACTGCTTTAGCTTCTTGAATATACGGGCCCTTAGTGCTTTAATTATTTCGCCATTGGCTCTTTCAACCTGGCCATTGGCCTTTGGGTGCGCCACGGATACGGGGCATAATTTGATACTCCTTTCGCTGCACCAGTCTTTGAATTCCTGTGCTACGAAGTTCGTACCATTGTCTGTGATGATACGATTTGGAACTCCGAAGCGATGTATGATATCGGTGAAGAATTCGATGGTCTTGGCCGCCGTGTGCTTTCTGACTGGTTTCACCTCGATCCACTTGGTGAACTTGTCAATAGCTACTAAGACATGGTCAAAACCACCCGTCGCCTTCTTGAAAGGACCAATCATATCCAAGCACCAACAAGCGAAGGGCCAGGACATTGGTATGGTCTGTAGCTGTTGTGCTGGAGCGTGTATTTGCCTTGCAAAATATTGACACCCTTGGCAATGCCGCACAATCTTGTCCGCGTCTGCTACAGCAGTCGGCCAGTAGAAACCAGACCGGAAGGCTTTGCCAACAATGGTTCTAGCCCCGGCGTGGTTACCGCAGATGCCTGTGTGTATGTCTTTCAAGAGCTCGAGACCCTCCGAGCGACTTACGCATTTCTGGAGAATTTGAGAGGCTCCGGATCGACGATACAGCTTTTCTCCAATGATAACGTAGTTTTTACTGCGCCGCACGATTTGTTCGTGGAGCGATTTCAGATCTTTTCCAGCTCCTTCGACCTCTGAGGGCAATATGCCGCTGTCAAAATAGTCGAGGATTTCACGCCTCCAGTCCGACGCTCCGTCCACCACTAATGTGGCTGAATCCAGGGTCTCTCCGACTGGTTTCTCCATGGCACTACCATCCGGGTTCATCTTAATAGATGGTTTAATAAGATCTTGGATAAAAACTCTGGGTGGAACGCCGTCACGGGTGGACCCCATCTTGGCGAGTTGATCAGCTGCCTTATTATAGTCACGTACCACGTGATGGAACTCCAAGCCGTAGAATTTCCCTTCCAATTTCCGGATTTCCTCGCAGTAAGCGTCCATCTTCTCATTGGACCTTGACCAATCCTTATTTACCTGGTTTATTACCAGGGCAGAGTCCCCGCGAACCATCAGGCGTTTAATGCCCAAAGATACGGCGATGCGGAGACCGTGCAAGGCTGCTTCGTACTCAGCTGCATTGTTAGATACTGGGAACATGATTTGCAGAACATATTTTAGTTCCTGTCCACTTGGGGAAATCAGGAGTACGCCTGCGCCGCCTCCTTTGATCCGGAGGGAGCCGTCGAAATACATCTCCCAGTACTCTACTTTCTCGTTGTCATCCGGAGCTTGGTTCTCTGTCCAGTCTGCTACGAAGTCGGCCAAAACCTGAGACTTGATAGCAGTACGTGGAACGAAGTTGATTTGGTGAGCGGCCAGTTCAATTGACCATTTGACGATTCGGCCACTTGCGTCTCGGTTATGGAGTATGTCCCCTAAAGGACTTCCGCATACTACCAAGATTGGATGGGCCTCAAAATAATGCTTCAGCTTTCTTGCTGAGATGAGAACTCCATAGAGTAACTTCTGCACATGGGGGTAGCGGATCTTGGACTCCGTCAGGACCTCGCTGACGAAATAGACTGGTCGCTGGACTCCATATGCGTGCCCTTCTTCAGGTCGTTCGACCACTAGTACCGTGCTAACCACTCGGGGGATAGCAGAGATGTAGAGGTATAGCTGTTCCCTTGGTTGAGGTGGGACGAGGATGGGCGGCTTCTGCAAGTAATCCTTGAGCTCCTGGAAGGACTGTTTCGCCTCGTCATCCCACACAAAGTTGTCCTGCTTCTTAAGCAGTTTAAAAAATGGCAATCCGCGGATGCCGAGCCGTGATATGAAACGACCGAGCGCCGCCATGCATCCAGTAAGTTTCTGCACATCCTTCTGAGTAGTTGGTGGCAACATCTTGGTGATGGCATTGATCTTCTCGCGGTTTGCCTCAATGCCGCGGTTGCTGACCATGAAGCCGAGTAGTTTCCCTGACGGGACTCCAAAGACGCATTTTTCCGGATTGAGTTTCCATCGGAATACACGTAGTCGTTCGAAGACCTTCGTCAGGTTCACTATCATGTCCTCGGGGTTCATGATCTTAACCACGATGTCATCGATGTAGGCCTCTACTATGTCTGGAATTAGGTTATCCAGACACGTTTGGATGGTCCTCTGGTAGGTTGCGCCTGCGTTTTTCAGACCGAAGGCCATTGTATTGTAACAATAGGCGCCAAACGGCGTGATAAACGCAGTCTTTATCTGGTCTTCCAGCTTTAGGCCTATCTGGTGATAGCCTGAGTAGCAGTCGAGAAAACAGAGCAGGACGGAGCCTGCCGTGGAATCAACAACTTGATCGATGCGGGGGGGAACGAAGGGGTCTTTAGGGCAAGCTTTGTTAAGATCTGTATAGTCAACGCACATTCTCCATTCATTATTATTTTTCTTCCTTACAAGAACTGGATTTGCTAACCAGTCGGGGTGAAACACCTCCTGAATAAAACCGGCAGCTAACAGCTTTGTAATCTCTACCCTAATTGCCTCCTTGCGGTCCTGCGCGAATCGACGAAGCCTTTGCTTGATCGGTTTGGCAGTCGGATTGACCTTCAAGGAGTGCTCGGCAAGTTCCCTCGGGACACCTGGCATATCGGATGGTTTCCACGCGAATATGTCGGCGTTTTCCCTCAGGAATTTGACGAGCACTTCTTCCTATTTGGGGTCCAGTTCGGCCCCGATAATGGCCGTCTTCTTCGGGTCTTCAAGGTCCAGCGAGATCCTTTTGAGCTCCGTCTCCTTGGTTGGCGAGATGGCTTCTTTCGCAGGTTTTTTGGCGGGGATCTCCAGGGAGTCTCTGTCCACCTCCTGTGATGCAGCCAACACTTGCGTCATGCGCTTCGACATATCCAAGGCAGCTGCCGCGTTGAGGGTCTCTTGTTCGCAAGTATAAGTGACTCGGATGTCCCCCAAGACGGTGATTACTCCCTTGGGTCCTGGCATCTTCACCTGCAAGTAGACGTAGTGAGGTATCGCCATGAACTTGGCGAGCGCTGGCCTCCCGAGGATGGCGTGATATGCAGTCTTGAAGTTGGCCACTGTGAACTGCATGTGCTCGGTCCGGTAGTTGTTCCGATCTCCGAAGGTAACGGGCAATGTGATATGTCCGAGTGGTTCTGCCCCCTCTCCCGGTATCAGACCGTAGAACGGGGATTGGGGGGGACGCAGGTCGAGAGTGGTTAGGCCGAGTTCCTTCAATGTGTTAGCAAAGAGGATGTTCAGGCCACTGCCACCGTCAACTAGCTCCTTAGTGAGCTGAACGTTACGGATCGTCGGAGCTACTACCAAGGCGTGGGACCCGGGCTTCGGTATGAAGTGCGGGTGATCTTCCCGAGTGAAGGTGATCGGTACTTCTGACCACTTAAGGTACTCTGGTACCGGTGGCTCCCTGGCGTGCATGACCTGGCGGTTGGTGAGCTTCTGCTGGCGCTTCGATTCGAAACCTTCCGGTCCACCGTAAATCATAAGGGCCACTCGGTTTGCCTCCTGGAATTCGTCGGCAGCTTCGTCACCCCGCCTGTCATCTCTTCTGTCATCTCTTGGGGAACGATCGTTCCTCCTCTTGTAGGGAGGGCCTCTGTTGCCCCCTGTGAAAGCTCGCTTCAACCTGTAGCACTCTCGTGCCGAGTGCTTGTGGTTTTTGTGGTAAGGACATTGCTCATCGAGCATGCGCTGGAAATCTTCTGGAGTTATCCGGCCTCTGGGCCGATCCAGAGTGGCGACCATGTCACCCTCGCTCTTTTTCTTGCGGGGGTGACTGTCAATGCGACGATGATCATCACGTCGTTCTTTGTCCTCGCGGCGGTCGCGCTTGCGGGTTGTCTTATTCTCCTCCTCCCAACGGCCCTTAAGCTCGTTGAGTTGTTCTCTCTCCGCGATTTCTGCATCTGCCCAAGTATTAGCGACCCGGAACATGTCACTGACAGTCGCAGGCGGCTTGCGCGTCCACTTGTGGATCAATCTCCCGTCGGAGATGCCGTTTTGGAAAGTGGTCATCACCTCGAGGTCCGTCACGTCTGTGATGGAGTTGCGCTTCTCTGAGAATCTGCGTACGAAGTCGTGCAGGGACTCGTTCTTGCGCTGTCGTACTTGGCCGAGGAGCCGTTTGCTCGCGGGCCTTTCCCAGGTTGCCGAGGTAGTTGCCGGTGAAGAGGACGGTGAGCTGGTCCCAGTTGTCGATGCAGTTCAGAGGGAGTCCTGCCAACCAATTGCGGCAATCTTTGGTCAGCATGATGGGGAGATAATTTGCCATTACGTCCTCATCTCCGCCGGCAGCTTGTACGGCGGTATAGTAGATCTGAAGCCACTGGGATGGATCAGATTTCCCGTCGTACTTGTCGATGTCCGACAGCTTGAAGTTCCTGGGCCATGTCACGCTTCTTAAGCGCTCGGTGAACGACTGGAATCCACCGATCCGGCCGGTGGGGCGAGGCCCACTCGGATCCGAGCCACCCGTTGTCCTTGGGGGAGTGCGCTCCCTTCTGTGATCTCGATCCCTGAGTGGAGATCGGGTCCTCCGAAAGGTCCGAGCCCTGAGAGGAGATCGGTCCCTCCGTGAGGGAGTTGCTCGTCTTCGCGACGGAGTCGGCCGTCGAGGCGGAGTACGACCGCCGTTATAGCCGCGTCTTGGACTACCGGAGAGATCGGAGTAATCAGTGTACTCTGATTCCGTCGAGTAGCCACTCCGGTTAGAGTTACGACGGGGATTCCCATGCTCCCGATCGTATTCCTCGCGACGTCGAGCCTCTTCGCGGTCACGTTCCTCAGCACTGCTGCGGATAATGTTCCTCGCGTCTCGGCCTCGGTTGATCGTGTCACGAAGATCTTCATCACGGTTCGAGCCGCCGCTGGTCCGGTGTCGAGTCGACCCGGGTTCAGGAGCGGCCGTACGCGCTCTGTTCTGCATTTGGTGAACCTGGACGGAGGCGGCCTGCACGAAAGCCCTTACCTTATCCAGGCCTGGAGTACTGGGCGGTAGCCGACTGATTTCTTCGTCGATGGAGACGAGGTTCTGGACTGGTGTCTCGTAGACGTTGAATCCGTTGTACTCGAACATGTCATCCCGCATCAGGTTCCGCTGGCTTCTCCTGTCACGTCGGTCCCGACGACGACGATGGTCCTCCGAGGATGGCTCTTGAAGTTGAGCGGTGCCTGATCCTGATGCGTTGGCCCCTTGTGGTCGGACGGCTCTACGAGTCGCCCGATTGGCGTTGCGTCCACGGCGCTGATCTCTGGCTTCAGGCGCCTCTTCGGTCGGGGTGAGTTCATCCTCCGACACGGGGTTAGGTGGCATCGATGGTGCCACCATGTAACAGTATGACCCGGCTCCGGGTCTTCCTCGCGCGAGGTAATCTTCCTCGGACTCGGAAGGATCGGTTATGGGCGTGCCACGTTCCGAAGTACTCGGAGTTGACCCTCCGGGTGATCCAAGTTGCTCCAGCTCCGTAGAGGAGTCGGATGCGGTGTAACCCACTTGCAAGTCATCCAGGATCGAGGGTCCCCGTGAGTTTGACTCGTAGGAGTCGCTCTCAGAGGGGGAATCATCCACCTGAACGATCTCTTTCATCTTCTGCTGACGGGTAAGCGCGCGAAAGCCGGGGGTCTGGATGGTGATGACCTCAGGGCTCGGAACGCGCGTCTGCCGAGCGTTTACGCTCTGAGATGACTCGGCGACGCGACTCTCAAGAGCCGGATCGGAGCCGAGTGGTTGCTGACCCGCTCCCGACTGGTTGGTCCCTGCGTTTTGCGATGGACTCAACGGGGCAGATTTGGCGCGATCAGATGCGATCGGACCGGATTGGGCCGTGATGGCTGAAGTCGGCGCCAGAGAGGAGTCCTCCGTGGCGGTTGTAGCTTCTGCCGCTTGGAGATCCAAGACGGCGGTGGTGCTCCCGAACTGAATCTCGACTCCGTCGACGTCCGGGAGGTTGCAGCTGTCCAAGATCTTGACGTGGTCCATCGGGCTCACCAAATTGATCTCGGCGATATCCCCTACCTGGCGCGCCACTGTCGGTGATATGATCTCCGGCAGTCTACC
This sequence comes from Urochloa ruziziensis, assembly GCA_015476505.1. Lineage (NCBI taxonomy): Eukaryota > Viridiplantae > Streptophyta > Magnoliopsida > Poales > Poaceae > Urochloa > Urochloa ruziziensis. Next base: position 62,359,907 of record CM027120.1, read on the forward strand.
ACGGGGTAGCCCACGGTAGTGATTTGTATGCGGGAAGATCGCAAAGATCGGAAGCTAGATGGTTAGGGTGGACAGACGCAAGGGTTTAGACAGGTTCGGGCCGTCGACTCGACGTAATACCCTACGTCCTGTTTGTGGGTGTTGTATTGCGTGGGTTGTAGATTGATTCTCCTGATTTCCTCTCGAGGGGGGTCCCTGCCCGCCTTATATATCGGGGAGGCAGGGTTACAAGTCGGTTTGTAACCGATCCTATCTCTAATGATCCTTTCCTTCTTTACAAAAACTCCTATTCTAATTAGAACTTCTCCTTCCGGATCCTTCCTTCGTGCGCCATCTTGTCCCACACGCCATTAGGTCCAGAACAGCGGGCCGGGCCACCCCCCTTCGGTGGGCTGCCAGGCCTGCTCGTGAGGTACCCAGGTACTATATTCCCCACATCGATGCTTTGGAAACAAAATCCATGTAGCTTACATTCGCTGCTATTATCATCTTGGTTTCTGTGTGAAAAAAACGAGAGGAAGCTTCAAACTTATAAGCTTGGATGTGGGTCTGCCGTTTCTTCCAAAGACACCAACCTGATAATGGATCACATCTGTCTGTACAAAACCAAAATTCCATTTTATCATCCTGTTATGTTATGTTTGAATGTTATGCTTGCCCCTGCCATCAACGTTATGTGGCTGAATCAACCAGGACTGACCAAACCAGGCTGTCTACGCTAAACCGTAGAGGCCTGAAGTCTCCATTATCTCAAAAAAGGACTGACCAAACCAGTATGCATTGATATCCCACTCATTTTTCACAGGTAGGTGCCATTGACCACGCTGCCAGGCGATGTTGGGTAAATCAAGGATAAGCTCCCAACCTTTCCATTTCTCCAAGAAAATGCAAAGTCCCCATTTCATGAAACAGCTACAACTAGTTGCAAGATGTTCTACTCTGACCTCTAGAGTTCTAGTAGTAGCCCATATATACCTCAGGTTCAGTTTGATCCGGGAAACAAAGGATCCACTGCTATGAAACTACTTACATCCAGGCCGGAAAAAAAAAACTTTTGTCAAAGACAGATACTTGCATCCTCGTAAAAGATATAAAACTACCTACTTGCATCTCAAAGGGTCCCAGCACTTTGAGATCTTGCATGGTTATCGCTTATTTGCTACTTTTATCTCCTCAAAAAGAAATAAACTACCTACTAGCACTGTGTGCTTGAATAAAATGAAGCCATCATATGAAGGCTGGTTCACATGTTTGCAGTCCCTTTCTATTAATTTCTAGCAGGAAAAATACATCCACGAAGCACCATCGTCTCTTTAATCTACTGCTATAAATTGTCCTCTGCTCGTTGGAGGATGTTCTACTCTGATTTATAGTAGTACAGCTTAATGTTTGCCTCACCTCGATGGCTTGACCCCGGCCGGGAAACAAGCTCTGCACACAGCCACTCTTGTGCTATTAAACTACTCAAGTCACAACCTGCACCTCTATGCCCATGCTTCCGGCTTCCTCAAAAACAAATAAAATCCGCTCAATCTCAACACTTTGAGCTTTTGCGGATAGATCGTTGATGCACTCCTGCCGTTCTCACCAATTATGTGCTAACCTTCATGTCGTCACTAGCTTTGGAATGAGTGGTATCATGGAAATTAGATGTATCCCACATGGTTTTCCGCATCGAACATGTACTGCAGCACCTAGTGGAAGTCCAGAATCCGGCGATGTGAGGAGGAAGGTGATGATCTTGGGCCTGGTGCAAGACGAGGAGGTGGTGGCGAAGGAGGCAGATGAGGAGTGAGGTATGGAGAGGCAGCATCAAAGGCTTAAGAAGTAAATGCTCAATCTCCTTGTGTGCATCCTCAAGGCAGGTCATACCGCGACGCGGCGGACGATCAGGTCCTCCTTCCTCCATGAGACAACTCCATGAGCAAACGAATGTTGCTGCATTGCTGCTGTGGATTGGTAAGCCGCGATGGCCGAGACAAAGTTGGACATGAACGACTAGGACGGTGGTGGTAAACCAACAAACCCCACATCTGTGTGCTTCCTTTATTACCTTGTTGGTGGTGTACCTAATTAATTTTTGATACCAACGTGAAAGAAAGAAAAAGTTAGACATTGCATCAATATTTATTTATTACTTATTAATATGGCAAAAATAGCTCATAAATACATATTGCATCTTGAACACATCCACTCTCTCCATGGACCAATCATAATCGAAGCCACGATCAGTAATGGAGCTTCGTCAGGTAACGGTGCATCATCTTTTTATAAATGAAATAATCTTGCTCCGACTGACAGATAGGCACATGCATGACACTGCGTAATATCCCAGAAAACAAAAAATTAATGAAGTGTCTAAAAAACAAATAAACGTAAAAATAGGACGACATGTTTCACCTCTGTGCCGTGGCTCACTTCATTCACACACACTCCATGATTGTTTCTCATACCTATTTTCTTACACCACTAAACACATAACAGAAGCTGTGCATCTTCCTTCTGCTGCCTTTGATCGGAATGAGTGGCATCACGAGAATATGTTCCTCCCAGCGGCGTAGCTGATGCAGTTCGGCACCACCGTCGGTGCTCGGAAAAACCACGGACTCCCAAGTAATGCACGTACTACCTATACTAAACGGTCAGCAACAGGCGCGATCTCTGGTCTTCTCTTACTGTTCATAGACACTTGCATGCCCTGCAATTATTTATGCCGAGTTCATTCGTCCAGACGGCCTCTAGATGTCTCTTTCACCTTTGGGTCAGCTAGCGTCTCTCAACTTCTAGTCTTCTAGAGTCCTCGCAGTGCCTCTCCATCGATGATAAGCTCATCCATCCATTCATCCCCACGGACGGGCAGCCATTGTGGTTTCGTTGCTTCCGCTTGGGAACGAGCGGCATCAGCAAAACATATTGGACGTACGGTGAATATGAGAACCGCAGTGATCATCACCTTCACCATGGTTAGTGCGTTTCCAACAAGCCCATGCAAATCCAACATGTAGTGAGTGTACCTTTGCTGCTACTCTCATCTTGAGTTTTAGTGTGAAAACAAGACAAGAAGCTTCGTTAGCTGTTGCTCTCTGCCAATTCGGCCAAAAGGCATCAGCATGAAACACATCTATCTGTTTTTTTTTTCGAGAATGTGAATCGCATCTATATGTAGAAAACCATTTCCGTTCTCTCATCCCATATCAGTTCTTTGATACATAAAGATCGAAGCTTTAATTTGCTGTACTCTGTCTCTCAATAAATAAATAAATGAAATCAAAGCTTGCAATGCTATCAATAACGAAACTTGGTCAGGTGCATCGTCTTTTTTATGTGCGGTCTAATATACCAAAAGAGGTCCTGCTCCAACAATTGATAGACATGTAGCATAGCGTAATTATGTCAAGGAATGAAGGAAACAAACAATAAAAGTGTAAAACATTTATCAACTCTAGTGCAAGGCAAATAAATGGCAAAAATAGGACGCCATGTCTTCATTTTTCTTCTGCCTTCGGAATGAGTAGCATCATGGCAACATGTTCCGCCTCTGATGTCAAATTGACTGTGCAGACAGTCGATCCTCAGCAGAATGGCGACAGACGGTGACGAAACTGATGGATTTACTGGATCACTAGAGTAGAAACTAGCGGGTGTATTCTTTAGGATGGCATACCTTAACCGTTCCTGCTGTCCACCGGTGAGAGCATCGGCGACAGGGAGACCATCTGCACATGGCAGCGACGATTGGTGTTGGTGTTGTAGAGACCGTCACGTACATGGACAGCGTCGCAGCTGGTGGAACGACGACGACGGCTTGGTGGAGCTTCCCACGCAGCAGCCCTCCCTCTCAGATCGGGTTAGGGTTAGAGGACGGTGGGGAGTGACGGCAGCAGTGAACCTCGTGTTGTGTGCCGTGCCCTCCACCTCCTTTTATAGGGCTGCGCGACGGGGGCCCACCAGCCTTTTATTGGGCTGGGCGTCCCCGATCAGGACGCGAGTCAAGGGCCCAGTTAGCCTTTGGGCCAACTAGCTGGAGATCAACCTAACATTCTCCCCCTTGATCTCATCATAAGTTTCTTACACTTCAGCTCTTCGCTTAGCATCCACTTCATTACAAACAAGCACATTGAGCATGGGTCATCATGATTGTCATTTCAATCATATTAGCCAGCCACAATATACTTATTCATTTTGAAGGATCATAACTTTGGGCCTTTTATAGTCCAGAAATCATAGGCTATACCATAAAACCATGTCGACTGTGTGTCCTCTGCACACACTGGGTGGTAAGCCTTTAATAAACGGATCTGTAAGTAATTGATTGTTGCTTTTCAACATGATTCCGAACTTTCTCCTTTACAACGTATGCCTTTCTGTCAATGTGTTTGGCATCACACTTGACTCGTTGTCATAGGAGTGAAATACTTGGATGGTTGTTGCTGTTGTCAACCATTATCAACTCCGGGCACAGGTTCTCTCGACCATTTTGCCTGTCCCTCAGCCTCATATCATACTATATTATATCTTTACATCACGTTGATGATGATTGTTCCACTTTTTGGAGATTTTCCACACAAAAACCACAAAATGTGAAAGTTAGCGACAATTGTGGATTTCGCTAAACATTTCACAAGTTTTACCCTGTACTCACAATCTTTTGAGAGCATGGTTATTTCTTTCTTAATATAGCATGAGACTGATACACTTAACTCCAATCCAGTGATCTATGTGTCTGGACTGGATATTGCCAAAACAACCCAGATACTTGAACTACAGGGTAATGTTATTCTTTTGCATCTTTTGCATTCGTTAAGCTTCCACAGCTGAAGCATATGGTACCATATTATTTCAATCTTCTTCTTATTAGTTATTGGAACACTATAGTTCCCATAACCAATTCATATTGATTCTTGAACACTAAAGTTCCCAAAATCATTACCCTTGACTTTAAGTACAGACGTAGGCTTTCTCGCATGCACATTTTGTTTCTTCAGAAGCATTTCTTAGCGTGCATGTGCGATATTCTTAACACCCCTTTTCTTTCACCTTGGTGAATTTCACTGAGATTGAATCTTTGAGGACAAAGACTTTCTTGTTTCCATTAGCAGACTGACATCACTGCTAGCAAGTGAAATGTCATCCACATGTACATGATTAGGAAAAGGATCTCCCCATTCCATAATTTTATATAATATAATTGTCCTCTCATTTTCTTTAACCCAAAAATAATTGATTCTTTTAACTAGAGACTTGCTCAGTCCATAATCATTTTGTCAGGTAGCATTCTTTATGCTCTTTTCCTTTCATACAAAACCTTTGGGTTGTGTGATGAAGTCATATTCACACAAATCTTATCTAAGGATGTTATCTTTGCATTTATGTGACGTAATTCAGATTACGATGTGCCATTACTCTTCGCGTAAAATCTTTCGATTTAAGTCGCGCTTTACTTCTTTACATATTCCCTTTGGAGTCACACACGTGTTAGACCCAATACAACCTGATGTTTTGGCTCTATTGGGAAATAATTGCTGAGTCTCAAAACACGTACTCATCGACTTCATCTCATTTTTCATGGCCTCAGGCCACTTCGATGGCACAAAACTCCATTATATGGGGCTGATGATGTTCTTCCTCATGCGCAATAATAGGTTTAATCGGCTCCTGAAGGACAGGTTCCAGATTTTCACTCATTGTTACCACAAGTACAATAATTGCTAAGACAGCTCCTGAATCATCGAAGTGGGTATTTACACCCTCTTCTCCTCAAGATTAATCTCTTGAGCCATCATGCTCCCCCTCATCTTTTCATTCTTTAGGTTTCTCAGGTTTGCCAACGAAATGGCAGCTTTTGAGATCTGCTTCCCTATATTCGAGTTAAATAGTTTAGTCTCAATTGGGCTCCCCCACATACGCAAGTGGTTTAGTGAGGGTACTTACTTTGTACTCTATTGGGATTATGAATGGGGTTTTTTGCGCCTCCATCCACAATCTGCTAAGGCTTGCTCAGTACGGGATCTTATTCAAAAATCTAGCTTTTTCTTTACTTTAGGGGTATCATTATTATGATCGTCGTACTCCCCCTCATGATCACATTCATCATTTATAGATCACTTTTAAATGCATAGCATGCATCATATTAACTGAAGTATTGGGAAGTTTCATCTTTCTCTTTCTTTTTTAATTTATCTCATATTTCTCCCCCTCGAAATATGGTTAGAATCTTTCTACCACAATTTCGAATCCTTTCAGCATTAATTTGAATGAGGTAACTTTAATTATCATCTTCGTCCGCATGATTACATCATGCAAAACCGAATTATTACTTGCTCGTACGGGAGTACTTTTTCCTCATCCTTCCTCAAGAACTCAACAAAGTTCTTTATTCTTAGTTCTCTTGCAAGTCACACTCGCATGTCATTCATATCTTTAGGTTCGTCTGTGACTTTGCATTCTTCTTAAACTCATTGCTTGCTTGATGACCATGACACAATAAATTGCACGATCAACTCTAGGAATAGCATAAAAGCTACTCCAATACTTTTCTCCCACTATGGGATACGCAAAAAACACATGAGTTATAGCAACTTTCTCCCACCTTGCAGGATTAGTTTAACATAAGCATTATTTCAGCTTTACCCCGCCATGCGGGTATTTTCACAAACTTTCGCATTATTTCAGCTTTACCCTGCCATGCGGGTATATTCTCAAACTTTTCCCGCTATGCGGGTAATTTCTTAAAGGGGCATAAGTGACAGAATTGGCTCTCTTGTTTCATATTCAATCATCAACTTCAGATATTAAATCTGATTGTTCTTTTAACACACATGTTTGGCCCGACTTTGGTCAAAATTAAACTTGCATACCAGTTATTACATCTCATTATGATGAATGAAATAAAATAAAAATTCTTTCTCATAGAGAGTACATGAAAAATACTTCTCAACATTTGTCTTTCTTCTTGACCAATATCTAAGAATTCTTTCTTTTGAGAGAACTCTAAAGAGAACATTGTTCCTTATGCTATGACCTTCATCATATGTCATCTTCTGAGTCACACGTACTCAGATCTCTTCTGAGTCACAAGTACACAGACCACTTTTCTTATTGCTTTCAGGAATGAAAGCATGAATATCTATTGTCTGAGAAAATAATCAACAATAAAATAATCAACAATAATGCTTGTGAGACCTTAAAACATTTATGTTCTACTCTATATCACCTTTGGGCAGAAAATAGAATCGAACAACATCTTTTTACATTAATTCCACATCACCTTTGGGCAGAAATAGAAATAACGTAAAAAACTTTAAACATTTCTCTACTTCAAGACTATTTCTTAAACTTTATCTCTACATTAATTTCACATCAGCTTTGGGCAGAAATGAAAATAACGTAAAAATATTAAACATTCTCTACTTCAAGAGTTTTCTTAAACTTTATCTCTACATTAATTTCACATCACCTTTGGGCAGAAGTGAAAATAACATAGAAAAACTCAATTATCTTTATAACAGTGCTCCTCAAATTAAATTATCCCTTTGGTATGAATTTAATATGAAGATTATCATCAATCGCAGCGGAAACTTTAAATATTGCTCTACTTTAAGAGCATTTCTTAATATTTATCAATTGTCTGAAAAATTGATCACTTTGATACAAAATTTATCAGAGATACAAACTATAAACATTGGACTCATAAAAATGAGAAATGTCACTATTTGCAACTTTACTTTTGACCCAGTCGCAGAAACAGCCCACAGTTTGCTTACGCACTCGCGGTCCACTTTCTACGGTGTGTCCACGCCTCTGCGTGGCTCGGCCCACGAGCTGACCAAAACGGCCAAGCTCGACTTGTTTGCTCGGTTGGTCCGGTGTAGCCCGAAAGCCCGGCACACGACCCGTTCATGCTCTTAAAATTTAATCTTCCCGTTGCTTCCAATTAAAAGAGCAACAATTTAAATTTTAATAACATAAATTTTTCTATTATTCTATTCAGAAGCAATATTGTGAACTTTTCAACTCTCTAAACAACTTCCCTTTTGAATAGAGATGAAAACTATACAAAACTCTATAAAGAAAAACTTCTGAAAACGAATAAATTTGATACTAAAACTTCACTGTTGCTTTCTTATTTTTCGGCCCGGAACGATAAAATGGCTCGTCTGCCTGCTCGCGCGCTAAGGCCCAGTGGCGGCTGCGCTGACCAGGCGGCCTGCACGCTCTCGCGCGCTCGGCCCGCGTAGCGGCCCAACGCCGAAATCGGCCCAGCAGCCTGCTCCTTTCACTCGTGAGCGCGCAGCCCATCAAGCTCGGCCCACTGAAAACGGCTCGCGCTTGGCTCGTGGGCTTTAAGCCCGAAAACCAACGAGCCGCGGCTCCCCCTCACTCCTGCGTGGGCCAAATCTTGGCCCGGCCACTCCTGGCCGTCCGTGCCCGCGGATGGGGATCCGACGGCCGCCCGCACTCTTCGCGGGAACAAAACCTGGCGCGCCGGCCTCCCCAGAAACCATAGGTCCTTCTTTTTCCTCTGCCTGCCTCCTTTCTCTTTCGGTCCAAGCCGGCGGCGCCGCCGCCGGTGCTCCGCCCGCAATGCCCACTTGACGTCACCTCCACGCCATGGCTGAGCCGAGCTCGGACCTCTCTCTTCTCTTTGTCCCCGAACCTTCCCGCTGCGCATCACAGAGGCAAACGAGTGGCAGCGGCGGCCCCTTGACTGCCAGAGGAGAAGGTGGCGCCGCCGCCGGTCCCTTCGCCGGCGCGCGCGCGCTCACCCGAGTGGGAGCGCGCCGCCGTCGAGAGGTCCTGCGTCGGTGCCCTAGGGGGGCCGCGCACCCTGTGACGAGGCGGCCAGAGGGCCCGAGCCTCGCGCCCGGTGATTTCTCGCCGCACGGCGGCACGGCTCGAGTTCTTCCCGTGCGGCGTCCAAAAACCAACATCCGGCGGTGGTGACCGGCGGCTAGGCAAGTCCAGTCCCCGGTCCTCTTCCACTTCGCTAGGGTTAGGGTCGGTTTCTTTCTGATCTCATTCGATTCGCGGACGAATCCATTATTTTCTGTTCTTCCCCAACTACTATCTACACACTAGCCTAGCTCTTGATACCATTGATGGATTTACTGGATCACTAGGAGTAGAAACTAGCGGGTGTATTCTTTAGGATGGCATACCTTAACCGTTCCTGCTGTCCACCGGTGAGAGCATCGGCGACGGGGAGACCATCTGCACATGGCAGCGACGATTGGTGTTGGTGTTGCAGAGACCGTCACGTACATGGACAGCGTCGCAGCTGGTGGAACGACGACGACGGCTTGGTGGAGCTTCCCACGCAGCAGCCCTCCCTCTCAGATCGGGTTAGGGTTAGAGGACGGTGGGGAGTGACGGCAGCAGTGAACCTTGTGTTGTGTGCCGTGCCCCTCACCTCCTTTTATAGGGCTACGCGACGGGGAGACCATCTGTTCTTCCCCAACTACTATCTACACACTAGCCTAGCTCTTGATACCATTGATGGATTTACTGGATCACTAGGAGTAGAAACTAGCGGGTGTATTCTTTAGGATGGCATACCTTAACCGTTCCTGCTGTCCACCGGTGAGAGCATCGGCGACGGGGAGACCATCTGCACATGGCAGCGACGATTGGTGTTGGTGTTGCAGAGACCGTCACGTACATGGACAGCGTCGCAGCTGGTGGAACGACGACGACGGCTTGGTGGAGCTTCCCACGCAGCAGCCCTCCCTCTCAGATCGGGTTAGGGTTAGAGGACGGTGGGGAGTGACGGCAGCAGTGAACCTTGTGTTGTGTGCCGTGCCCCTCACCTCCTTTTATAGGGCTACGCGACGGAGACCCACCAGCCTTTTATTGGGCTGGGCGTCCCCGATCAGGACGCGAGTCAAGGGCCCAGTTAGCCTTTGGGCCAACTAGCTGGAGATCAACCTAACAGAAACACATGACCACATAGTCCATATCGAACAGCTCTGGTACTTTTTTTAGGGCTTGACTTTGCTTAGGAACGCGAGAGAAGCAGTCACCTTTTTGTAAACCCTCTAGCAGTGTCAGTTCTTGTAAACTCGAATGGACTCTTGTGTCCTCATGACTCCATGAGAAGATATTAGTCCATATATGCTTGCTTGCCTTGTTCATCTGAAACTTCCACTCCATGGCATTATGAGCGGCAGCCAGTCATAAACCATATCCGGCTCGCTGGCGTGCTCTCGCCAGTCGCCACAGACCCGCCCTACGGCCAGCCCAAGCCTGCCCACTGCTAGGGACTACTTAATACCGGTTCATAACTAAATGTTCTGGTCGCTGTTCAGCACCGACTGGTAAATGATTGTCCCGGCATCGGTGGCGCCCTTTTAGTATGGCCGGTGATTCCTCCAGCAGGCACTAATGTGTCCATGTGAGCACTGTGCTTACATGACGTATTAGTACCGACTCGCAAACAACCGGTACTAACGTCGATAGACGAATACTACGTTTTTTAGTAGTAGCCGGAGCAACGGAACTACATCCCGTCATCTTCCAGCTGACTGTCCATAACAGTACTACACAACCGGCCATCACAGCCGATTCGGAAGCCCTATCACAACCGGTTTTGGAGGGCGGTTGTGATAAAGCGGTTGTGATACTCGTGAACATCACAACCGGGTGCTCAAAACCAGCTGTGAAGCCTATTTAAAAAACAAAAAAAAGGGGCCCGCATGCCGCCGCTCCCCCACTCTGCTCCGAGCGCCGCCGTCGCCGCCGACGCTCCTCCAACGCCGCTGCAGCTCCTCCCGTGCCGGATCCCGCGCGCCCGTCGCCGCATCCCACGCGCCCGCCAGTGGATGGTGCCGAATCCCGCGCCGCCGTAGCATCCCGAGCTCCGGCTGGCAGATCCCGCGCCGCCACCGCATCCCGCACGCCCGCCGGTGGACGGTGCCGGATCCCGCACCGTCGTAGCATCCCGCGCTCTGGCTGGTGGTGGGGGAGATAGAAGAGAGGGATGGGGACGAGCGGTGGGGAGGAGGATAGGCTCACCCGTCGGATCCCGCGTCACCGCCGCATCCCATCCGCCGCAGTTGCTCCTCGCGTCGCCGGAGCCCACCCGCCGCAGGAGCTGCTCCTACCACGCCCGCCGCTCATCACCCCGTCGCCGCTCCTCACTGCCCCACCGCTGCGAGCGGGCGAGGGGAGATTGAATGAGGGGCGCGCGGAGGGGGAAGGAGAGGGAGGCAAAGGGGCTCGCCGGCCGGCCATGAGAGGTGGAGGGATCGAGGGAGAACTCGGAGGCGTGGGAGAGAGAGGAGGAAGGAGGAATCTGCAGGTGAGAGAGAGAGAAAGAGATGCGCGAATGGATAAGGACTGAGAGAGAGACGAGGAGCCGCGGGTGAGAGAGAGAAGGAGAGGAGCGGACGCAAGTTGTGCGGTGAATTGTATTGAATGTTAATTTCGGGTCCGAGAACCTTGTCACACAGCCGGTTTGTAATTCAAAACCGGTTGTGATACTATCACAACCGGTTTTTAATACATACCGGTTGTGATACTCTATTATCACAACCGGTTTTGATGAAACCGGCTGTGATACTCTATTATCACAACCGGTTTTAATAAAACCGGCTGTGATTAGAGCATCACAACCAGTTTAATCAAAACCGGTTGTGATAGCCCGTTTGTGAAAGTGGTTTGTGTAGTAGTGTAACAACGAGGTGAAAGACCAACCAAGGACCTGAGGTCACCATCTTCAACTAGTGTATACCTCAAAGTCATGCCCATCGCCCCTCTGCTCGCCGACCGTAACGCGAGTCCGGGAACTTCACCAATGCATGTGGTGGGTCAGTTCAAGCATGAGGACGCACACAACACCAGGTCCCACCGGTGGCTCGACGTGCACACTCCTTCGTGTACGCCACGTCGGTCTCCAGCTTCACGGACGTGACAAATGGCACTTCTGAGTCTATAGCTTGTTATGCACGCAACTCGTATCGCTCAACACACGACACCATATCTCGTTCTTGTTATGTGCAGTATTTGTGATGTAACAAGTTACGTAGTCATATTTTTATCAATAGTCATATTTTTTATTAGGAAACGTACATAGTCATGTTGTTTATCAATAGAGATCGATCAAAGTGACATTTTTCAGCTGATCTCTTAACCAATTGTCACATGCATGTACCCGACACTCGTGCAAGGTGTTAATGTTATATATGTATATTGATCTGACTCCTTGTACTTGGCATAGGACTAAAATTAGGCGAAAATATAGAACCCCATATTCAATTACCCACGTGAAGTACCGTCAAACTTCAGCTCACATCCAACACACCCACTACCTTTTGCCATCGCATTGTGCGCTCCCCTTTGCCTCCTTCAGTAGTTCAATGTTTTGCCTATATATTTTCTCGCCACTAAACACTCAATCGAGGTTTATACATGGCATGTAGCGCGTCACTAAACTTGGGAGTGAGCAGTGACGGAACAAGAAAATTTTCCACACGTTCGGGTCGCCTCCATCAGTAGTTCATCCTGTGTTTTATATATATATATCAATCTTCCTAGCATGCCAAATCACACTCCGTCGAGGCCAATAATGTAAAATTTGCATCCCCACAGATGGGAATATGTGGGTTCAGGAAAAAGAACAAGAGTCTCTTACGTGTGTCGGTGCATGTTGTTCGCTGCCCTGCTGCTCCTATCTCCACTCACACTCAGGCAAGCCCCAGGATTGATGGAAGTATTCCTTGGAAACCAAAACGGCTTGGTTCTAAGCTTGTCCACAATGCTGCTGACCGCAAATAGGACGTGCAGAGTGCATAGCGCTCTTCAGATAGCATGCCTCCTCTTTGTTGACGGCAGATTGAACTCGTTGTTTTTTTTCGACAAGGAAGGGTATGTATGAAACATCAATTTTGAACATGAATATCTTGTCTTGATGGAGTCAAAATTAAACCTTTGTGTTCTGTCCGAGTGGAACAATGCATCCCCTGCCTCCTGGCAAGTGACCACCTCTTCTTCGTCTGCCCGCGCATCGTCTGCTTCTGGCTCCTGGCGTGCCCCGGTGTCCGTGTGACCAACATCGCCACGATGCTCAAAGAATCCTGCTGCTGCCCGGTGAGCTCCTTCACACCACCAGCCTACTCCTCACGCGGGTTATCTGGAAAAACAGCAACCACATGGTCTTTGACGCCATTAACCAGCCTGCTGATGACATTGCCCAAGCGGCTCGGCAACATCTCGCCCTCTGGCGGTCACTGCCACTCTCGAGTCTTTGTGCTCCAGCTTGTGTGTAAATTAACACGAACAAAAACTGCCACCCTTGGCCTGGCTTTCGAATGAAAGTTCAGCTGGGCTGTGACAGCCGAGGGCTTAATAGAATTGATAGAATACTCATACCAACAAGTTGCAACTTATTTTTCAGAAGCTCATCTCGAAAGAACTCGAAAGTTAAGCGTGCTTGGCCTGGAGCAATTTCGGGATGGGTGACCGACCGGGAAGTCCTCCCTGGGTGCGCATGAGTGAGGACAAAGTGCGCAGAAAAGACATGTGTTGGTCTGTGAGGATAGTCTTGAGGCCCTGGAGAGCTGCCAGGGTAAGCGGGCCCGGCCTCGGGGAGCCGGGACGTTACAATTGGTATCAGAGCCGACTCTCGCGGTTTCACGGGCGCGTGGGTCGCAGTTGCGTAGGCATGGTACGCATGGCTGGTGTGAGCCCAGAGTGGTCACACAGCATGGCAGATGTGCTCGCACAGGGCACACGGACGTGGCCAAGAGATGACGTTTCTGGACTGGGATTGACCGACGAGGACGTTGGTCTCCTAAGGAGGTGAGATTGTGACTGCCCAGGGCTTAATAGAATTGATAGAATACTCATACCAACAAGTTGCAACTTCTTTTCTGGAAGCCCATCTCGAAAGAACTCCAGGGTTAAGCGTGCTTGGCCCATAGCAATTTCAGGATGGGTGACCGACCGGGAAGTCCCTCCCGGGTGCGTATGAGTGAGGACAAAGTGCGCAGAAAAGACGTGTGTTAGTCTGTGGGGAAATTCTAGAGGCCCTAGAGAGCTGCCAGGCGTAAGCGGGCCTGGCCTCGGGGAGGCGGGACGTTACAATTGGTATCAGAGCCGACACTCGCGGTTTCACGGGCGCGTGGGGTCGCAGTTGCACAGGCATGGTGCGCATGTCTGGTGTGAGGCCAGAGTGGTCACACAACATGGCACATGCGCTGGTACTGGGCACACGGACGTGGCCGGAGGGGACGTTCCTGTACTGGGGTTGATCGACGAGGGCGTCGATCTCCCAAGGGGGTGAGATTGTGACAGCCCAGGGCTTAATAGGATTGATAGAATACTTATACCAACAAGTTGCAACTTCTTTTCCGGAAGCCCATCTCGAAAGAACTCTGGGGTTAAGCGTGCTTGGCCTGGAACAATTTCGGGATGGGTGACCGACCGGGAAGAAGTTGCAATTTCGGGATGGGGTTGATCGACGAGGGAGTCGATCTCCTAAGGGGTGAGATTGTGACAGCCCAGGGCTTTACTCAACTCCAAATCCTCCGAAAACGATCTTGCCAAGATCACGTAGCTACTGTCAAGCTACTGACCCTAGGAACAAGAAAGACGCAGCGGAACTCGACTCGATCGAAACGAACACAAAACAAACCGAAACAAGACTCGATTCAACACACCCAGGGAGGCGGTTAAACCGGGTCAGGGGGCGGTTAAACCGCCCGGGCCTGGGAGCCTCGGGAAAAAGTCATCTCGAAAGTGGATCTCCCAAACCGCTTGAGCTCTTAAGACGAGATTTTGGTCAGATGATTTACACCTCCAGTGGAGTGTTTTCCCAAAAGATCTCGGTCTCTAACTCACTAGAACTCCCGGAATCTCAAATCTAAGGAAGAACACCATGAACTCGAGTTCATCCCGAAATCTTCAAATCCAAGGCGATTCATGGTGTTTGGGGCAAAGGATCACCAGCAAAAGAGGCACAATGCACTCATACGTGAATCCTCCAAAGAAATCCGAGAGAAAACGCCCTAAAAAGTGAAGAACGAAAATCCCTCAAAAATACCTCCGAAAATCCCTCCGAAAATAGAAAAAGAAAAGGAGCTCGTGGATTCAAATCATGGTACAAAGATGAATATATTAGGCTCAATCACATCACCATGAATTCATCTATACAAACCATGAATGATTCATGTCAAGTTCTAAAGGGAAAGGATGAAAGGAAAATAAACTCACAAATAGAAAATGAAACCCAAAGAGATAACTAGAGAGCTAGCAGCCACCAACCCCTAGGGGGCCTATTAGTAGTCCAAGTGGTGGTGCTCTAAAGACTAAAGTACCCCTAAGTGATACATACCCCTCAGGGGCAAATTTGACATTTGGTTTCAGATATTTTCCGGCTGGGACACCTTCCAACGCAAGCTAGCTTCCCTCCGACGCAAGCCTTGCGGTCACGCCGCGTGTCCTCCGGATCGAAGCTCCTCGACGCCGATTTTGGGCCGGCCCAGGGGAGGCGGTTAAACCGCCCCTGGCTGGTCACCTCATCCCAGCTGCTCAATCTTCGCCTCGTCGAGTCCTCGGCCTTGGTTTTGAGGCCCAAACCAAGGGAAACCGTCCACCGATGATTTTGTGGCCAAATTACCAAAACCCGCGCGCAAACTTCGGTTGTTAGCCGCTACCTTGCGCCAGCTTCTCGTCCGCGTACGAGCTTTGGTTGTGAGCCGCTACCTCGCACTGGAACCACGTCCCCTCGCTCGTTCTTGCCACCATGTGAACCGCACTTGATCCATGTGGCCACCGGGTCCCTCGAACCAGGCCTACTTGTCTCTCCGCTCCTCGGAGGCCGCCATGGCTAAGACCTTTCGCGCCTGTTCTTCACCTGCAACAATGCAATCAAGCCGCATTCTACACCTGCAATACTTGAGCCAAGGGAAACGTCAGTCCACACCACGTTGTCAATCACTCATCACACCAGGAAGCGACCATCCACCGGTCCTCGGACACACCGGGTCCTCTATCTCCACCTTGATGAGTGCATTGACAACACACACATAGTCACCATTGATATCAAAAGAAAATAGAAAAGAAATTGAAAACAAAGACTCAAGCAAGTGACTCAAAAGCAAAATCAAGCCAAAACAAAGTCACTCACAAGAGAAAACTCAGAAAAATGCCGACCCTTCCATAGGAAGCGAAAAAGGGCTCAACACCATCGGCAAAAGAGCAAAAGCACAAAGCACAAATCACAAATCTCCAAATCTCCATTTCACTTTTCAAAGCACTCAAAGCACTCCCCCTGCGAAGATGCAAACTCCCCCTGAACAAGTGAACTTGTGCATGCGAAAAACGCTCGAAAATGCTCAAAACCTCACAAACCTTGTGCACACAGCACAGGGGCGGTTAAACCGCCCAGGGGGGGCGGTTAAACCGCCCCTGGTAGATGACCAAACCCAAAAATGCAAAATTTGCACAAACAAACTCGCAACGATGCCGTTTCAACTCGAAAACCTTCCATTTCAAATCGAAAACCTTCCAACTCAAACTCTCCCCCTTGTTGACAATGCACAAGTCAAGGTAAAAAAGCAAAAATTTCAACTCTAAGCTTCTCAAATAGGCAATGATCGATACAAAATTCTACAAGTTAGAGAAAAAGCAAATTAGATAGGTCATAGCATCATGAGGGCATTGCCATCAAGAAAGTGAAGATATATAGCCATTTGACAAAGCCATGATCAAATTGTGAAATTTTATCAAAAGTTTCACCTCATGAGCAAAGTCCTAAACATGGATCATTTAAGCAAAAATAAACTTCATCTCACCAAGATCATGATAGGACAAGCATTCTTGACAAAAGATCATTACAAACGCCCAAATTCTATCTCATGTCATGTCAAAGCACGGAGCCTTGTGTTTACTTCTCAAGGGAGACTTCTCCGGCAAACAACATGCAATCGCTTAGCACCCATGTGTGCAAGTGTATTCAATGGTGAAATCATAGAGACATGAGCATAATTTTCTTCAAATGTATCTTTTTCTTATCTTTCTTCTTTCATGCATAAACATCTCATATTTCAAGTTTTTCAAATTAAGCATGGTACATGAAATGTCTTTGCAACAAAAAGAAGCTTATGCTCCTCCACAAGATAAAGCATGGGCTAAACATTCATAATGACAAAGGTCTTTGACCCAATTGAAAAGAACATCATCCTAGCATGATCCTAAGCAAGATATAGCCATTTCGGCTCAAACAAGACATGCAAAGGCATTTACTCATGGGTGAAAAGAGTTTAAGTTCAGTTTGTCATTTTACTTCAAAAAATTGACTATCTCAAAAGAATATATATCAAAACCATCAAGAGCATAGCCAATCATTCATCCAATCCCTAGCAAGCCTGCCTAAACTCTAAAATGTAGCAAGTTGTAGCAATCACTGCATATAGGAGAAACTTATTCTAAGATATGATACAAATGCAGCATGATATATCACAAAATGCAAAGATGAACACTGTACATCAAGATACAAATTCAGAAACTGTACATGAAGATGCAAAATCGAAAAAGTGTACATCAAGATACAAAGATGGTATAATAGTATACATATGCTACAAGAGAAGCCTCCAAAACTCAGCTCAGAAAAACGCACACACACCAAGTTCTCCTCGCAAGCGGGTGAAGGTAACTTGGTCAAGTGGCTTAGTGAAAATGTCTGCAAGCTGGTTTTGGGTAGAAACATGGGCAAGCTCAATATCTCCTTTCTCCACATGATCTCTCAGGAAATGGTACCTCACTTCTATGTGTTTAGTTTTGGAATGAAGCACGGGATTTTTGGCTACGCTTATGGCACTGGTGCTATCACAAAGAAGTGGGACATGGGACATGTCTAGGCCAAAGTCTCTCAAAGTGTAGGTGATCCAAAGTAGCTGGGAACAACAACTAGCGGCAGCAACATACTCGGCTTCTGTGGTGGATTGGGCAACATACTCCCTGCTCATATCCTCTGCAAACTTGGCAACAAGACTGTGAGAAGAGCCACCAAAAATGATATCGTCCATGTAAATCTGAACGATTAAAAGATCATTGTCATTACTCAACAAGAAGAGCGTCTTATCAACCTTTCCCATCTCAAACCCCTTGCTAAGCAAGAACCCTCTCAATCTACCATACCACGCTCTGGGTGCTTGCTTTAGGCCATATAAAGCTCGGTGGAGTTTGTACACTCGGTGTGGGTATCTCTCACTCTCAAAACCCGGGGGTTGCCTCACATACACTTCTTCCTCGATCACCCCATTCAGAAAGGCACTCTTCACGTCCATTTGGTACAATTTGAACCCTTTGGCAACAGAGAATGCTAGAAGAATTCAAATTGCCTCCAAACGGGCAACAGGAGCAAAGGTTTCCTCATAATCTATCCCCTCCTGCTGCGAAAACCCCTGAGCAACCAACCTCGCTCTGTTTCTCACAATCTCACCACCCTCATCCCTCTTGTTTTTAAACACCCACTTGGTTCCTATAGGATGGCAATTTGGAGGTGGTTCAACTAACTTCCACACCCGGTTTCTCTCAAAATTTTCAAGCTCTTCATGCATGGCATTGACCCAATCAGAATCAGATAAAGCGTGTCCAACATTTTTGGGCTCGAAAGACGCAACAAAAGCAGAATGAGCGAAATGAGAGATGTTCTGTGACCTCGACCGTGTAGTGCGTTCATCCAAGTTTCCTATGATCTTCGAAGGTGGATGATCCCTCTGTACCAGCCGGGGAGCTTGTCACCTCGAGATTGCCTCCCCCTCAACATCAGCTTCCACTTGAACTCGATCATGTGTGCGACTCGACGAAGGTGTAGCAGAGGGGCCGTCGTCGAACGTCGTGGTAGTAGTGGAAGTAGAAGGTACAAGCTCTCCACACGGTGCATGATTCTCCTCATCATCTTCTTCATCAAGCTGCTCTTCCTCAAAGATGGACTGTCCCAACTCATCATCACCTGCACACTCAAAAACAGAAGAGCTACACGGAATAGTCTCGTCGAAAGTGACTTCGCAAGTCTCCATGATTTGGTTAGTCTCAAGATTGAGCACACGATATGCTCGAGAATGATTAGCATAACCAAGAAAAATTCCATCCATCGAACGAGACTCAAACTTGTCCAAATTTCCTTTCTTCAGAATGAAACACTTGCAACCAAAAACCCGAAAGTGACTCACACGTGGGGAACGACCATGGAAAAGCTCATAGCAAGTTTTCTTCTTGAAAGCACGAAGGAAAATCCGATTTGAAACATGACAAGCTGTGTTCACTGCCTCGGCCCAATATTTCCTAGGAGTCCTATGCTCATCGAGCATCGTCCTGGCCATTTCACAAAGAGTCCGATTCTTTCTCTCAACAACTCCATTTTGACAAGCAACATACGACGAAGAATATTGATGTTCAAGACCAAGATCACGACAGAAAGCATCAAAACGAGTGTTCTTAAATTCCGTGCCATTGTCACTGCGTATAGCTCTCATGACACCACCATTACTCTCGTTTTTCAACCTCAAAATTAGATCTCAAACAAAATCAAATGTTTCATCCTTACTTGCCAAGAAAAACACCCAAGCATACCGAGAAAAGTCATCCACAACCACAAGAACATACAAATTCTCACCAACTAAGCGAACGCGAGCGGGACCAACCAAGTCCATATGCAAGAGCTCCCCTGGACGCTCAGTCATCACATCTGTCAAAGGTGGATGAGAAGCAGCAACCATCTTACCATGTCTACACGGAGCACATATCAAATCTTTCTCAAACTTGAGCTTGGGCAATCCTCGGATAAGGTCAAGAGCACTCAAGCGTGAGAGTAAATCAAAGCTCACATGACCCAATCTCCTATGCCACTTCCAAAGCTCAGAAGAAATACCAGCCAACAAACACCGAGAAGGACCAAAATACCGAGAAAAATCAGCACGAAAAATCTGTCCTTCGGGAATGATCATACACACAAGGTCACCTCGAGAATCAAGAATCCGAGAATCACCACTCTTGAACCGAACCTCATAACCCTCATCAAGAAGCTGAGAAACTGAAAGCAAATTAAAACCAAGATTCTTGACAAGAGCAACCCGCTTCAGCATAAAACCATCGCTCACCTGAATCGCACCCTCAGACAACACTCTACCTCTACCTGGACACCACCGGAGTGAGGCTGGAGAACCACTTCTTATTACCTGTCATATGTCTCGAACAGCCAGAATCCATCAACCAAAAGTTCTCCAAGCCTCCCACCTGCACAATCAATAGCGAGAACGAGAATGAGCAAACGACTCGACACTGGGGTTAGCACAAAAAGAGTCAAACCAGTGTCGGGCCATCTGCTCGAAAGAAGGGTTAGCAAAATCAGCACTACCACGTGAAACCCTCTCGTCTCTCACCATCAGACCTCTAGTACCACGTAAGGGAAAACGTGGCCTAGACTCTCTCCTATCCTCAAAGCTACGGTCAAACCTCCCTGAACCAAACTGACCACGAGCAGGAGGCCGCCTAGCAAAACCACTACGAGCTGGAACACCACGACTACCAAACGAAGAAACTATACGCACAAAAGTCTCTCCTCTAGGCAAGGGTGAACGAGACACAGGCACACTACGGGAAGAGTGATACCTGCCCCTGTTCCCCATCTCCTTCTCTCGTCTCACCTCCCTCTTCTTCCTCCAGCAAAACTCCTCTAGGTGACCATCCCTTCCACAATGCTCACAATGGAAGCGGACTGGCTTTGGCTTTGGGGTTTCTCTCGGCTGTGGCTTCTCTCTCGGCTGGTAAACCCCACTCCTCACGAAGGTCACTCTCCTCTGGAAGTTGTTTGTCTTAGGTGGAAACTTGGAAGGATCTGGAGTGGTGTCAAGCTTGTTCAACAGGTGGTTGGGCTTAGGTGCAAAGCTGTTCTTTGGTGGATTTCTCTCTGGTGGTGTTGGGATGTTTGAGGTGGAACTGGTTTGCTTTCTCTCTTTCTCACAACCACTCTCATCAACCTTCTCAGAACCCAAACCACGACCATCAGCTCTCTTGAACTGAGCAATCAAACTCTTAAGTTGTGGCTCATGACCAGACAACCAACCCAAACACTGACGCAACTCATCATTCTCATCCTGCAACCGATCAACAGATTGTGCCAGCTCAACATTCTTCAAAGCAACCACATCATAAGCAGAACAAGCATTTGCAATGGGAGATTTCAATTCAGCTTCAAGAGAACTAATCATAGCACGAGATTCAAGCAACTGAACATGCAAAGTAGGGCAAGAAGTACAAGCACCTAGCAAAGACGATCTAGACTTCAACTCAGCAAGCTCAACCCTAGCATTTTCTAGATCATCCAAGCATGTCATGTGTTTTTCCTTAAGGGCAACCAGATCAGCAAGATGCACATCACAGAAGGAGCATTCAACCTCATCAGACACAACAGGAGCATCTTTCAGCACACAGATTTCAGACTCAAGCTTAGCTACTCTCTCCCTAGACTCACAAAGCAAAGACTCAAAGTCAATCGCCTTCTTTCCAGTCTCAGAAAGTAAGGCCTCAAGCTCAGCTACTCTCTCCTTCGACTCTCCTAGAAAGGACCTAAACTCTCTCTTCTCCTTGTTGGTCTTCCTAAGCACATCATCACGGTTGTCGACCAACTCCTCTAGTCTAGCAATCTCCTTACGCAAAGAGGTGGGATCGGTCAATACCTCATCCTCAGAGTCGGAGTCGGAGTCGTCCTTGCTCTTCATGGAGTCGTGCGCCATGGTGCAGTAGTCGACGGCGGCGAAGGAGATGCCGTTGAAGTTGCGGTTCACTTGCTTCTTCTCCTTGCGGTGGCCGCGGTCTTCATCCTCGCTGCTCGAGCTTGACGACGTGTTGGTGGAGCTCGTGTCGATGTCGCTCGCATCTGCCACCATCGCTCGAGGCTTGTTCTTCTTGTGCCCACCATGCTTGTTCTTCGACCTCCTCTCTTCCTTGTTCTTGTGCTTGGAGTGGTACTCGTCCTTGGAGCGGTGCTTGTGGTCATCTCGCGATCTGTGCTTGCGGTTGTAGTCGTTCTTGATCTCCTCGGGGCACTCGGCAACGAAGTGGCCCATCTTCCCGCATCTGTAGCACGTACTCCCGGCACGCCTCGAACCCTTGCGATTCTGGTACATCCTCTCGAACCTCCTGGTCAGCAACGCGAGATCCTCCTCACTCAGCACCTCATACTCCTCATCTGGAAGAGACACAAGAGAAGACAAAGCCAAATGTTTGGAAGTGTTAGCCTGTCCATATCTCGAGCCACCGACTAGAGCCAGACTATGAGGGTCAGTCGGACTCTTAGCCTTGGCAAGCAACTGTCTATCAACCTCAGAGGCCTTCAACTTGGAGAAAAGCTCATCAACTGATAAGGTTTCATAGTTAGCCGACTCCATGATCGCCTCAACCTTGGCACCCCACACAGATCTATCAAGTGCTTGCAAGAGCTTGATAGCTCTGTCATGATCCAAGTATGGGAGCTAGGTGATGTTGGCTTTCATGTTGTTTACTATGGCAGTAAATCGCTGAAACAAAGCATCAACAGACTCTCCAGGCAAGTGAGCGAAATTTTCATACTCTCTGCGATACATCGAGAAAAGCCTAGCCTTCACATGGCTATCACCGCTGTGGGCTACCTTGAGTTTCTGCCAGATCTGGCTAGCTAGGTCCTCGCCCAAAACACGCTCAAACTCCTCAGTGGACAAAGCTCGGAACAAGTAGTCGACAGCTCTAGCGTTTGCCTCAAACTTATCTCTCGCATCCTGGCATCTAAGTTGGTGGGATTGACATAGTGTTCATCTTTGGTCACATCCCACAACAACATTCCTTTGCCTCGCAAGAAAGCGCCCATACGCACGACCCAGTTCGGATAGTTCTTCCCATCGAAGTGCGGAGGCCCGGAACCCCGATCTTGGTACGCGATCTTTGGATCTTAGACTGGTTAGAGTCGCAAAGACCCGTAACCTGCTTTGATACCAATTGAAGGACCCGGGGGGGGGGGGGGGGGGGGTTAAACCGGGTCAGGGGGCGCTTAAACCGCCCGGGCCTGGTAGCCTCGGGAAAAAGTCAACTCGAAAGTGGATCTCCCAAACCGCTTGAGCTCTTGAGACGAGATTTTGGTCAGATGATTTACACCTCCAGTGGAGTGTTTTCCCAAAAGATCTCGGTCTCTAACTCACTAGAACTCCTGAAATCTCAAATCTAAGGAAGAACACCATGAACTCGAGTTCATCCCGAAATCTTCAAATCCAAGGCTATTCCCGGTATTTGGGGGCAAAGGATCACCAGCAAAAGAGGCACAAGGCACTCATACATGAATCCCCCAAAGAAATCCTGAGAAAACGCCCTAGGTGAAGAACGAAAATCCCTCAAAAATACCTCCGAAAATCCCTCCGAAAATAGAAAAAGAAAAGGAGCTCGTGGATTCAAATCATGGCACAAAGATGAATATATTAGGCTCAATCACATCACCATGAATTCATCTATACAAACCATGAAGGATTCATGTCAAGTTCTAAAGGGAAAGGATGAAAGGAAAATAAACTCGGCAAATAGAAAATGAAACCCAAAGAGATAACTAGAGAGCTAGCAGCCACCAACCCCTAGGGGGCCTATTAGTAGTCCAAGTGGTGGTGCTCTAAAGACTAAACTACCCCTAAGTGATACATACCCCTCAGGGGCAAATTTGACATTTGGTTTCAGATATTTTCCGGCTGGGACACCTTCCACCGCAAGCTAGCTTCCCTCCGACGCAAGCCTTGCGGTCACGCCGCGTGTCCTCCGGATCGAAGCTCCTCGACGCCGATTTTGGGCCGGCCCAGGGGGAGGCGGTTAAACCTCCTCTGGCTGGTCACCTCAGCCCAGCTGCCCAATCTTCGCCTCGTCGAGTCCTCGGCCTTGGTTTTGAGGCCCAAACCAAGGGAAACCGTCCACCGATGATTTTGTGGCCAAATCACCAAAACCCGCGCGCAAACTTTGGTTGTTAGCCACTACCTTGCGCCGGCTTCTCGTCCGCGTACGAGCTTCGGTTGTGAGCTGCTACCTCGCACCGGAACCACGTTCCCTCGCTCGTTCTTGCCACCATGTGAACCGCACTTGATCCATCTGGCCACTGGGTCCCTCGAACCAGGCCTACTTGTCTCTCCGCTCCTCGGAGGCCGCCATGGCTAAGACCTTTCGCGCCTGTTCTTCACCGGCACCAATGCAATCAAGCCGCATTCTACACCTGCAATACTTGAGCCAAGGGAAACGTCAGTCCACAGCACGTTGTCAATCACTTATCACACCAGGAAGCGACCATCCACCGGTCCTCGGACACACCGGATCCTCAATAGAATACTTATACCAACAAGTTGCAACTTCTTTTCCGGAAGCCCATCTCGAAAGAACTTCGGGGTTAAGCGTGCTTGGCCTGGAGCAATTTTGGGATGGGTGACCGACCGGGAAGTCCTCCCCGGGTGCGCATGAGTGAGGACAAAGTGCGCAGAAAAGACATGTGTTGGTCTGTGAGGATAGTCTTGAGGTCCTGGAGAGCTGCTAGGGTAAGCGGGCCCGGCCTCGGGGAGCCGGGACGTTACAATTGGTATCAGAGCCGACTCTCGCGGTTTCACGGGCGCGTGCGTCGCAGTTGCGCAGGCTTGGTGCGCATGGCTGGTGTGAGCCCAGAGTGGTCACACAGCATGGCAGATGCGCTGGCACTGGGCACACGGACGTGGCCAAGAGAGGACGTTTCTGGACTGGGATTGACCGACGAGGGCGTCGGTCTCCTAAGGGGGTGACATTGTGACAGCCCAGGGCTTAATAGGATTGATAGAATACTCATACCAACAAGTTGCAACTTCTTTTCCGGAAGCCCATCCGGAAAGAACTCCGGGGTTAAGCGTGCTTGGCCCGGAGCAATTTTAGGATGGGTGACCGACCGGGAAGTCCTTCCCGGGTGCGTATGAGTGAGGACAAAGTGCGCAGAAAAGACGTGTGTTAGTCTGTGGGGAAATTCTAGAGGCCCTAGAGAGCTGCCAGGGGTAAGCGGGCCCGGCCTCGGGGAGGCGGGACGTTACATGGGCGTTCTCAGCTCCTCATTGCTCCTTCAAAAAAAAATTATTGCTATATTTTCTGTATATGTTATTAGTCTCAACGGCGGTTACGCAAAGGAAAAATATAGTGATTGTTTGATAATAGTTATCTTTTAAGAGAAATTTTAGAATGCTTGTACCTAAACTGAGGTACCAAGAGGTACCAAAAAGTACCAAATTCATACCAAAATAGGAAAGGTACCTCCCGGTACCTCTCGGTACTTCCTGGTACCTTTACCAAAATAGGAAAGGTAATTCCCGGTACCTCTTGGTACTTTTCAAGCATTGTAAAATAGCTCATTTTTTGAAATGATGGAATGATAATAAGATTCCGTATTTACAGCATGTGGACAGAATGACACTATGACAAGCAAAGCCAGGGGCTAGTGTGACCTGTTAGTGCCGTCTTATTTATTTGTTGAGGAATTTTACGAGAGACAAGGGAGCAGAGCGCTCAATGGAAGTCGGGCTTCCGCATCCAATTCGTTGCCTTAAGAATGAGTGGCATCAAGCTAACGTGTTCCACCTGTGGCGGTCTTTGCACAGTTGGGCGCCAACATTGATACTCAGAGAGCTTGTAATGCAAGCCCAAGAAACATGATTCTGTAGTGCCAACCTAGGTTTGCACGGATCAATATGTCATTTGGCCGTCAGTATGGCATGCTCGGTAGTCGGTTCAGTCTCGCAGGCCCCGCTAAATAAAGCTGAAATAAGAGCGTGTGTTGAGAGACTGACCCTGACATCATAGCCTTGAATCAGAAGATGCAACAGTTTTTGGCATAGCCTAGTAAAAATCAGTGAAATAAGAGGGTGTGTTGAGGATCGAGCTGGCATTGGCCACACCAGATATCGCTCGTGATTGAATGAACTCTCTTCCAAACTTGCAAGCAAGACGCCCCGTTTGGAGGTTCAAATCAAATAATGTTCTCCAAACTTTGACTAGCGTAGATGATGCAGGGATTGCTCATTAATGCCACCTATCTCACTTTCAAGTTTCATCTCAAAATATACATAATAGCAAAAATGAAGTGATACATTTGCTTGTAATATACTCTTATATACTAACTACTATCGGGCTACTATCGATACTCGCCTTGCTTCCCACACCACGCATTTTTAACCCTAGTTTATGTATTTTCTCACCATGCGATGCGCATCACCATGTCGATCATTAGCTTTGGATTGAGCAGCATCGAAAGAGCGTACTCCATGAAAACGGGTGCTATGGCAATAGTAAACAGTTTACCACCATGGTTTGTGCTCCTGCTCGTCATCCTTTGTCAAGCACATCAATGAGACCATGACCAACAGCTGCATAATACATTGGAACCTGGAGTGTAAAACATTTTATCTACAAAACAAATAAATGGTAAAAATAAGATGACATATTCCACAACTGTGCTATAACTAAAACCAACCAGTAGCTCACTTCACACACTCTCTAGCTCTCGGTGCATGGTCCTTATCAATTTCCTTCTTGTCTGTTTCTTCTACCTGTTTTCTAGCTGACTTGGTTAGATGGCCTTAGTAGCTCTCCTCAGGTCCTGGGTTCGACTCCCCGTGGGAGCGAATTTCAGGCTGAGGTTAAAAAAATCCCCTCGTCTGTCACCATAACCAAAGCACAGGTCAAGGCCCGGCCCAGGTCGTATCTGTGGTTGGCTTGGGCTCTCCTACCTGGGGGTAGTTGCAGAAGCCGTCAGCCCAGTGGTTGTCTCACAAGGGCTACGGGCCCTTGTGTAAGGATGGGGCAGAGGTTCGGGGGTTTTCTCGACCTGCGTAAGAAGGTCTTCTCTCTTAGCAAAAAGCCCGGGGGCTATCTTACCCCCGCAGGTCGAGTTTTTTTTTCTTCCACCACGCTATGCCTCAATGAAAGTCGTTCATCCTCACTCCTGCTGCCTTACAAATGAGTGGCATCACAGGAACCTGTTCTACCTGTCGAGTTGGTGTGACGGCTCAGCACGTGTGTGCTCCCCTGACTCATCAGTTCTATGTCGCCACCGAGCACTCATCAATCTGGGTAAATGTGTGAGTTGCGTTGTGTGGTCATCTTTGGTGGCTTCAGCTTTGGAACGAGTGGCAAAATGCCTTCGACGTTGAAGTTGAAAACATCAGTGATCTTCACCACGGTCGATGCTTTTCCAAGAAGCAGGTCCATGTAGTTTGGCTTTGCTGATTCACAGCTTCGTAGGTACTGGATTCTTGAAGATATGAAGCCATGAAGGCTGGTTCGCAGCTTTACCGAAAAAGTACATCCACCAAAACAGGTCCATGTAAAACATTTTATCTACAAAACTTTTTCTGTCCCTTCATATTAATTTATAGCAGAAAAAGTACATCCACCAAGCACCATCTCTTGAAACTACTATGGACATCCATAGTAGTAATCGATTACTCTGCTGGTTGCAGGATGTTGTACTCTGACTTCTAGTAGTACAACTTAATTTGTACCTCACTTTGATCCTAGAGATCAAAGCCGCACACAACCACTGTACTATAAAACTACTCGTAAGTCACAACCGGTACCTCGCTGGCCATGCTTGCAGCTTTCTCAAAAGCAAATAAAACCCGCTCCCAGAACTTTGAGCCCTTGGTGATAGATCACTGACGTGCTCCTTTCATTCTCACCAATTATTTGCTAATCTTCATGTCTTGGCTAGCTTCGGAAAGCTGTATCATGGAAATTAGATGTGTCCCACACGGTCTTCCGTGTCGAACTTTTACTGCAGCGCCCAGTACTAGTGCAAATGTGGCATCTGGTGATGCGAGGAGGAAGGGGATGATCTTGGGCCTGGTGCACGACGAGAAGGTGGTGGCGAAGGAGGTAGATGAGGAGTGAGGAATGGACAGCCAGCATCAAGACTTAAAAAGCAAATGCTCTATCTCCTTGTGCACCTCCTCAAGGCAGGCCATAGCGCTCCATGGTCCTATAACTACTACCAACCAATGGCTCACTTCATACACACTCTACCATCATTATTTCTTTTGCTTGTTTTCTTCCAGCACTAAGCACTCATCAGAAGCCGTGCATCTTCCTTTAGCTTCTGCCTGCGGAATGAGTGGCATCACGGGAATACGTTCCACGGGCTGTAGCCACTACAGGAAAATTGGCCTTTAGTACCGGTCACAGGACGGCTTAGTACCGCTCGCTGTGGCTGGTACTAAAGGTACGGTACTAACGTGCCGCACGTTAGTACCGGCTCCCTGTGACCGGTACTAACGTGCGGCACGTTAGTACCGGTCGGTCCTACTGACCGGTACTAAACAACTTTGCCACCGAACGTGCTTTTCCCTTTTTTTTTCTCCTCTTCTTTCTCTTTTTCTTTTCTCATTTTCTTTTCATACAGTGTTGATCATCACAATCAAAGAATCCCATCACAAAATCACAATAAAATCAAACCACGTATTTCATAAGAGAATCACAGGAATACATCATCTCACAAGAATCACAAGAATACATCTCATAACAATCACATGTTTGCAATTTTCTCCACACAATTCACAGAAATCATTAGAAAAAAATACAGAGTTCACAGATCACAGGCAAAGAGCTTTGCCTGGTCGTCGCGCCTCCAGGACGGCGCCGGCGCCGCCGCGCGCCACCGGCCTGCCCCGCCCGCAGGCCGCCGCGCGCGCTGACCGCCGCTCCCGCCGGCCGCCGGCTGCACGCGCCCACGCCGGGGGCGCCGCGCCGGAAGGTCCACCGGCCGCCGCCGCGCCCCGCGGGCCCGCTGGCCGGCCGCTGTGCAGGCCGCCGCCGCGCCCCGAGGGCCCTCTCGCCGGCCGACGCGCAGGCCGTCGCCGCGCCCCGCGGGCTCGCCTGCTACTC
The DNA here is from genome assembly GCA_015476505.1 of Urochloa ruziziensis. NCBI lineage: Eukaryota > Viridiplantae > Streptophyta > Magnoliopsida > Poales > Poaceae > Urochloa > Urochloa ruziziensis. The sequence goes on from CM027120.1 coordinate 62,388,797, forward strand.
GACGCGCAGGCCGCCTCCGCACCCCTAGGGCCCTCCTGTGCACACAGAGAGATGTGGAAAGATATGGAACGGGAGTTTGGGGAGATAGAGAAAGAGAAGGAAGAAAGAGTGAAACAGAGAAGGGACGGGAGCTAAGGGAGATGAGATCGATGGTAAAAAAGAGCTGCAGCCACAGAATTTTTCGGAAGGTGTCGGTTAGTACCGGCCGTTGGTTTTGCCCAGTACTAAGTTGCTAGATTTTGTACCGGGTAAAGTCTACAGCCGGTATTAAATGAATGTGCCACTTTAGTACCGGGTCATAACACCAGCCGGTATTAAATGATGCACATTAGTACCGGCTGGTGTCTCTAACCGGTACTAAAGTGGTTTTATGGGCACTGTTCTTACTAGCCGGTACTAATGCACGAATGCTCATTTCTTCCGTAGTGAGCTGGTACAGTTCGGCAGCACGGTCGATACTCCGAAGAACCAAGATGGATCCCCAAGTAATGTAGGCACTGCTTATACTAAACGGTCAAGAATCGACACCATCTTAAATCTTGAGCTAATGTTTATAAACACTTGCGTGTAGGCCCTTCACCTATTTATGTCTAGTTCATTCGTCCGCCGGCCTCTAGACGTATCTTATTCTCTCTTCCAGCTTGGGTCAGCGTTTCTCAACTTGTTGACACTTTGCAGTGCCTCTCCATCGATTAAAGATCGGCCCGGAGCGGGTCGAACCAATGGATCGATGAACTGGGCCCATCAAAACAACCCTCGCTTGGATCATAGCCTAAAAACCATCGAACCAAAGGCTTGCCGTCGGTGAGATCTCACCGCCACCATCCTCTGGCAGCCTAGAAGACAGGGAAAGGGAGCGCACGTCGGCGACAGCTCTTCTCCGGCGAGTCCATGGGCGCTACGAGGCGGGGCCGCTTCGACATGCCATGCCGACGGACAGCGGACCAGCGGTGGTAGCAGCAGGCCGGCGGTGTAGGAGGCGGATTCGTACGTGGTGCCGGCTAGAGCAGAGTGGGCAGGTGAAGGCGGCGGAGGAGGCGAATGCATACGCCGGCGAGAACAAAGTGCTCGTTAGAGTGTTGTCTAATTGTTTGACCCACTAGAACCATTAGTCCAACCGTGGATCGCGTGGTGCAAATTAAGAACAAAGGACAAATAGCACAGATCAATGCAAAGAACAAATAGCACACAGATCCATCGATTCAGTAGACAACTCGAGCAACGCACAGCTGGACGCCGGAATGTCCACCGGACGGCCTCCACGGCGGCAGGCGGCACGCGGCGCGGAGATCACGAGCGGCCAATGAGTGTATCGGAGGACCACCGAGCATGGTAGACGGCGGCTCCGAGCGGCACCATGGAAGCCGACGTACAGTTGTGGTAGGCGATGGTGTGAGGTCGAGGCCATGGGTGGTCAAAAATCATTTCCGTTTTTTCATCCCACCTCCGTTCTTTGATTCATAAAAATCGAAGCTTTGTTCCTCTCTCTCTTTCTCAATACATAAACAAATAAATAAATAAGATCTAAGCTTGTTTATGCTATCAGGTACGGTCTAATATACTAAAAGAAGTCATGCTTCAACCGATAGACATGCAGTAGAGCGTCAACCTGCTAGTGGGGCGGGCGTAAATGGGTATTTCGGGTCGGGTCGTCACGTGGGGATTATTTGGATGGGTACGAATGGGTAATAGATATCAGCGGGTCGGGGCGGGTCGGGTATGCTCAAGCTGCGGGTCGGAGCGGGTTGGAATGGGGGAGGGCGGGTCAGCATATCCCGTTTCACGATCAGGGAGCCAGGAGATCCGTCGCCTCCTAGACGGGCTTCTTGCCGCGGCGCCGCCAGGAGATCCATCGGCGCCTCGGCGGGGCAAGCGGTTGCCGGAGGCGAGCGGCGGCGCCGAGGAGGGTCGGGTAGCGGCCGGCGAGGGGTCGAGCGGCGGCACCAGGAAAAAGGGGAGCGCCGGGGCGAGCGGCCGCCGCCGGCCGGCAACGAGGAGCGGTGGCGCCGGAGGTACTCCAACGACGGAGAGGCGGCGCCGGAGGTACTCCACCCCTCTCTCCATCTCCTCCTCAGCTCCTATGCATGGCCCCTTCCTCATCTTCTCCTCAACAGCTCACCTCCTTCCCCTTCTTGCTAGATCTGTGTGGAGAGGCGCCATAGGCCGAACTACCACCTCCACCACGGACCAAGATCAAGGTGCGACTCCTTCCCTTTCCTTCCCTTTTCTCCTGTTCTATTGCGAGATGAAAGAACATCTGGTGGAAACACGGCATTGCACATCTTGTAGCGTTGAGGGGAATGTCTGTTGTTGCAGCAATCGATGCCTCAACTGATTCACGCCTAGCAGATTTTAAGATTGAATTATGCTCCATGCACTGCAACATTGCTCCAGGGCTACCGGGATTTGGGGCTGTTTGCTCTTTTTTTTTCTTTTGGTACAAATTACAAAGGGATTCTATTGGTTCGAGCTATCTAGAATTTTTAGATAAGGATATAAGTTCTTTCATTTGTCATTACTCATTACATACAGTCTTGATGAGTGACGTTATGTTCAGGGATATAAGATTGGACTTCTAATTTCTGTGGCATTGAACAGACATTCAAACAAAGATATAGCAATCAGGATTGGATTTAAATTGATAGGAAAATTACTGCTGTATATTAGTACCATTTTTTTTCCTTGCTGTATATTAGTACCAGTTCTTTTACAAATCAAGTGTTTCAGTTTCACATCTCTTTCTTGTTTATGTCTTTGCTAAACAGATGTCATCTCATCAAACGGAAGAGTCTGGTACCAATGGGAGCACCAACACCAGTTCATCCCAGACACCAAATAAAAGGTCACCGGTCTGGGAGTATTTTGAGCCGGAATTGGTCCACATAGATGGTGTCCTAAAAGCAGTTTGTAAGTACTGTGGAACAAAGTTGAATGCAGCCAGGAAATCGGGTACCAATAGTCTTCGGACACACATTGCGGAACATTGCCCAAAAATCCCTACTGATGACAGGGACAGATTTGTTGCCACTATGAAGAAAAAGAAGTCAGATGGTCTGTTTACCTTCAATCCTCAAAAAAGTCGTGAGCTCATGATCACATGGTGTCTTCGAGCTGGAGTTCCATTCAATAAATTTGAGGATGACAGCTTTGAACCTTGGATGGAGTCATTGCAACCCACATTCGGTTGCATCGGACGTCAAACGATCCGTAATGACTGCGTTGCAATGTTTGAGAGAATGAAGAGTGACTTGCGAGTTGAACTTCAGAGCAACAACTCGCGCATTTGCTTCACATCTGATCTTTGGACTTCAAATCAAAAGCTGGGATACATTTGTGTGACAGCTCATTATGTTGACTCCAACTTTGTCTTGAAGAAGAAGATAATTGCTTTCAGAGACGTGAAGTATCCACACAATGGCTTAGCTATTGAGGAAGCCATCAAAAGATGTCTCATGGATTATGGAATAAAAGAAAAGATGTTCACCATCACACTTGACAACGCATCAAACAACAAGGCGGCTTGTGACCTTCTTCGAGAAAGTGGAAAGCATGATATGCTATTTGATGGTCAACATCTTCTTGTTAGATGCTGCGCTCATATTCTCAATATCCTTGTTCAAGATGGCATGGATGTTGCTTCTGCTGTGATAGAGTTAATAAGAGATCTGATTAGGCATGTTAACTCGGGAGGATCACGAATCCAGGCTTTCAATGAGATTGCTGAAAGTGAACGTCTTGCTAGAAAGGCAGGTCTACTGCTTGATGTTCCGAACCGTTGGAACTCAACACATGACATGATTGTTGAGGCAGTAAAGTACAAGAATGTCATAAAGCGATACGCCAATGCACAACTACAACCCTTACCGAGTGATGATGAGTGGCACCAAGCAGAGTCTGTTGCTGAGTTTCTTGGTGTTTTTGAAGAAGCAACAAGGGCCTTCTCAGCTGATAGGTTTCCTTCTTCTCACCTGTTTGTGCATAATGTGCTTTCTGTCCACCAGGCTCTAAGAAGTCCGATATGGCACAAAGATGAGGTTATAGTAAACTTGGCAAAAGCGATGGATAAGAAATTTGATAAGTATTGGGATGGAAATTACAACATGGCCCTCATTATTTGCACTATACTTGATCCGAGAAGGAAACTTGACTTCTTAGACTTCTTCTACGAGAAGGTGTGCAAAACATTTGTTGAAGTTGAAGAGAAGAAAAAGGAGACTAAAGACTGGCTTGGCAAGTATTTTAAGAAGTATCAAGAGTTGATTAGAAGAAATGATACAAATGCAGTACCTGAAGCCGACGTGTCTACAAGCTTGGTCAATCGGTCACCAGTGCTATTGCTTGGAAAACGAAGAATACAACAAGAATTTGCTCGATATAGGTCTCAAAGAAGAGGTGTTCGGGTTGGAAAATCTGAACTTGATGCATATCTTGAAGAAGATCCCGTGCGAGAAGATGAAAAGTTTGAAATCTTGAGTTGGTGGAAGACAAACTCTAACAAGTACCCCGTGCTTTCAGCTATGGCACGCGACTTCCTAGCAATTCCACTCAGCACCGTTTCTTCAGAATCCGCCTTCAGCTTGGGCGGTCATATTCTCAGCGACAACCGAAGTTCAATGACACCGGAAACTCTTGAGGCTCTTGTGTGTTGTAAGGATTGGCTATACAAATATCCGACCAATGGAGGTAATTTTGATATGCTTTAATATGCTTGTTGTTTGCTATTTAATATGATTTTAGATGATCTGCAAAACAATTGTATGACTTAATATGCTTGTTCATATGATCTGCTTTAATATGCTTGCTGCTTGCTCATATGACACTTCTATCTATAAAACAACTGTCTGACTTTTATAATTTTTCTGGTGTAGTCTTAAACTAAATGACTCCAGCAATTGGTCCATTTCTCAATTTCTTGCTTGCTGCCTCCCAGCCGTAGGAATCCTGCTAAGCTTCGTGCCAAGACTGTTTTTCTTAATTGATTGTTTATGTGCTGATAACTTGCAGTGCCTCTATTGCAGTACCAGTTCTAATTCTATAATATTTCAGCAAATCAAGTGTTTTAGTTTCAGATTTCATTCTTGTTTATGACTTTGCTAATTAAAGCAGATTGAATATGCTTCTCTTAATCGATTGTTACTTTGCATCATTGCTTGGATTAACAATGGAACATTTAAGCTCTGTTTGGTTTCTTTTCACTGTGTTCTTCCGTTGTTTAAACCTAATCCGTGGTTTCCTTTTACTGTTCTCAGATAATTAGCCTGCATGGCTTGCCTGTATGCAAATGCCCTTTTGATGGTGAAATGGGATCAAAGAACTTCTCATCACTCTGCTGCTGCTGGCAGATTGCTTGCTGAGTTGATGCTCAAGCTAGGAGCATTATCTACTTACCAGTAGCTACTTTAAAATAATTATTGAAGTATGTGTTGTGCATCTGATGTATTATATATTTATGACTAGGACTCGTTTCATTTTTATTTTCAGATTCTTTTGATGGTGACTAGGATTCTTAATTATTCAGCTGTATTACCTGGAGAAAGTATCCTAGCTTAATTATTCAGCTATGTTACCTGGAGAAATTAGCTTGCATGTGTAAGTGCAGGTGGCTGGGAGTACAAGCAGGTGGCGTAATTATTCAGCTGGCATGTGCTGTCTTTGCTAAATGTCTTTGTTTATGTCTTTGCTAAATGCAGCATGCACATGTACCGGTTCTTTTACACGCTCAAGCTTGCCGTTGTTGCCGTTTGCTGCAGCTGCAGCAGACGTGCAGGCGCGCGTGCAGCTCCTGCAGGGGGAAGCGGGTTGGCATGGGTTTACCCATTTAAAATGGGGTGGGGTGGGGAGGGTTGACTAATTAAATTTACGGGGACAGTTGGGTCGAAAGCTCTGATCAGCTAGCTGCGGGTAGGGGTGGGTGCGGTGCGGGATTTTCCCCCACTAGCAGGTTGAGTAGAGCGTAATTATGACAAGGAAAAAAAATAAATTATAGCGTAAACCATTAGTACATCTGTCCAAAAAAAAACACTCATTTGGGTTGCACACCAGTTAGGGCAGTCCCAACCCTCCAACTAGGATAGTTTCCATAGCATTAATTAGATTGCCATGTAGGACTTTTAGCTTATGTGGTACCGTATTAAATAAGAAAGAGAGTAGAGAGAGGAAGAAACTGGGTCTTGCATGAGACCCAATGTCTACACGAGAACCTATGCACTAGACACTACCAAACTTTGCATTGGGAAGATGATGGTTTCTTCATGATAGATAAAGAGTAAATATGATTGGTAGAGAGGAGAGATGATGCATTTATTAACAATCCACATCAATAAATCATGGGTTGTGGAGTGTAGTTTCTATAGTGATTTCTTGCTTATGTGGCGACATGGAAACTGACATGGAAACTACCCATAGACTCTATGGGTTGGGACTGCCCTTAGAGTGTTTCACGTTTGACCATGTTTTTAATGAATTGTATTCACACTACTAGAAAAACCACCTTTGGTCCCTGGTACATTAGTTCGGGTTGTCTAAAATCCGGTACTAAATTGATCATCGAGCCATTTAGTACCGGTTCCAAACATTAGAAGGCTTTAGGGACAATTTAGTACCGGATTTTAACACAAACCGGTACTAAATGTCACCTATTAGTACCGGCTGGTGTTCTAAGCCGGTACTAAATTGCCTCGAGGCAATTTAGTACCGGCTCCTACGTTGGCCCGGTACTAATCGCTCCCCCTACAGGCCTCCACCCGAGCACCCCCCTCTCTCTTCCTTTCTTTATCTCCTTCCCTTCCTCTCCTTCAATCTTATCTCTTCCTCTTCTCTCCTCTCATTTCTTCCTTCATCTCTTCCAAGTTCTGACCTCTCCTTTCTCTCCCTCTGCAGATCTCGCGCGGGAGGCACAGGCGGCAGCCTGAGGTGTGCGCGGTGGCCCAGCGGCAGCGCGGGCGCGTGGCCCTGCGATGGCATTGGAGGGTGGTCGGCGCGGGCACGTGGCCGCCGGCGGCGCGGGAGGGCGACCGGTGCGCCAGGCGCGCGGTGGCCCAGCGGCGGCGCGAGCGCCTGGCCCTGCGACGGCGTTGGAGGGCGGCCGGCGCGGGCACGTGGCTGCCGGCGGCGCGGGAGGGTGGTCGGTGCGTGGCTGCAGAGACGCGGGAAGGCGGCCGGCGCGGGCGCGTGGCCTGCGGCGGCGCCGGGAGGGCGGCCGGCTCTGATTTTTTTTCCTTGCGATTGTTTCATACTTTCTTTAGTAGATCAACAATGTTTTGCTATGTAAATTTCTGTGATATCTATAATAATCTCCTCGGATTGAAGTGATGCAAGAAAAATTTCTGAGAACGTTTGTAATCTATTAGTTTTACTCATCTCCAACTTATCTTTTTTCTATGTTCTTGAGTTCAAGAACAGATAATTCACTACTAGAAAAGCCCCCTTTAGCAATGCTATAGTAGTAACGTCGGCTCAAAGCGTCTCTACCTTCACATGTAAAGATGTTTTTTGACACGATTTTAAAAGTGTGTCAAAATGTCATGATGTTATACACGCTTATAGTGTTACCAGTCTTATAAAGATATTTTTTAACACACTATTGAAATCGTTTCAAAATGACACGGAGTTAGACACGCTTTAAAGCATGATTAACCTGTTTACACCTTGTAAAGTGTATCAGACAATTGTCTATAGCCACATAACATTGCGTTTTGACATGAATTTGAAAACGTATCAAAATGATACAATGTTAGGCATATTTTTATCCATGAATAGCTTGTAGATACGTTGTAAAGCGTTTCAAATAACCGTTCATAGGCACATATACACATACTTTTCGATACAAAACTAATAACATCTCAGCATGAAACACTGATTCACATACAAATCATTGCACCAGTGATGTATTTTCTAATAGGTGGATACTGACATTTATTTTTTTAAAATAGAGAATTGAGAACAGGAAAATTAAAAGATGCAAAAAAGAACATCGCTAACGTCACTAAGAATGGTGACCTCTAATGACAATTTCTGGTAAAAAAAATGTCAGCATTAGCTGTATCTCGTAATTAAAAGTATCAAATAAAAAATATTAAAAAATGTAATATGGCACAAAACAGTGATATCTTCCACTATAACATACTATTTATTTCGGACTGAACTTGCGATGGTTAAACATGTTGCGAACATAAATTAAAATTTTCATTTTTCCGTATGAAAAATAAGTAAATAAAAATAGCAATATGGAGGATTTGAACCCTAGTCTTAAGCTCCACTAATAGAGCTCCCTGCCATCACACCATGCAACAAGTTATGAGGGTATTAAGTAACAAAATGTATTTATAGTAAATCATTTATTTACTAAAAGAAAACCACCTCACCCAGAGCCACGTCACCCAGCCGCCTTGGCCACGTCATCCGGCCTCCTCCGCCCTGTCACCCAGCCGCCTCGGCCAAGTCACCAGGCCACCTCCACCACGTCATACGGCCACCTGCTCCAGCTCCCCGGCCATGTCTCTGGCCACCCCAGACCCCGAGCCACGTCACCTCCGGCCACCCACGCCACATCACAATATTGCAAAAAAATAAAAAAGATGGCCCTCGAACCCGCGATGCCAAAGCTAGCAATGCGAGAAATAACCACTGGGTCACTGTTTACTTTGTAATTTCATGCCGCAATTAGCTTCTTTATAGTTTAATGAGTTAGCTAAAATGCCGTAATAATAAAGGAGTAGGTCTGCAACGATTCAAATTTACAGTGCTAGCTCAATGGTTGTGGCCTTTGTTTGGACAGTGTACAACACATTTCGATTCTGATGATTTGCGGCACAATTTTTTTTCATTATTTTTTGTTCCAATACTAGCTCAATGAACTTCTTTATAGTTTAATAATGAGTTAGCTAAAATCTATAATAATAAAGGTGTAGGTCTGCAACAATTCGTGCCCTTTGTTTGAACGGTAGCAATGTATTTTACGTACATGGATAAGTATTTTTTTTCAATAAAAGGATAGTGTATTGAAGAAAATGGGCAATTTAAAACAATGTGAAATTAAAATGATGGGAAAAAATTATGTGGAAGGATGGAATTGAACCATGACCTCTAAGCTCAAGCCCGTAGCCAAACCACTGTGCTATGTTCAATTAATAAATATGTACTTTTTAAAATAAGAAAAATAGCAAAATAAAAAATAGGAAAAAATTATGCTGCAGCTAGCACTAAATCAAACCGTGACCTGTAAGCCTGTAGCTCAAAACCTATAGTGTATTGAAGAAAAAATTATGCTGCAGCACAAATTCAAACCGTGACCTGTAAGTTCAAAACCTGTAGCCAAACCATTATGATAGTAATCTATTTTCATCTCGTTGATAATGTTTTTTACAAAAATAGTGAATTGAAGAAAATGTAAAGTTTGAAACAATCCAAAATAAAAAAAATGAAAGAATATACATATGCTGCAGCAAGGAATTGAGCCGTGATCTCTAAGCTCAAAACCGGCAGCCAAACCAATGTGATATGACATAAATTCTATAGCTGGATAGCTAAAACACTATGTATCTATATGTAAAAAAGACCTCTAATAAGTCCGTGCCATCAAGACTCGATCTTGATGTAATTCGTAATTAATTTAACATACTTGCATGATTAGTTCAATGGTATGGCAGTGGGCTCTTTGGAGCCAAAGTTCACAGCTCGAATCCATGTGGTTACCAATTTTTTATTTTTCAATTTTAAATCCATTTTTAATTCCCAATGTGGTTACCAATTTTTTATTTTCCATTTTAAATCCATTTTTTAATTCCCAACGTCCGCTTCTGAATTTTGATAAGTCTACCATATTTAAAAATTTTGTACTTTTTAAATATCAAACCTAATATATGATAGTATTTTAGGTGATATAAAATTATAAAGGCTATATAGTTTATTTGCACTATGGTCTCCCAAGTCCCAAATAGGCACATCTACTATGTCACCTATAGGAATGATGATCATCCAAATGCTTGAAAATGGCATCCGAGCATGCATTCGCCCAAGGAAACGTGTCAAGGCTCACAGGATGCCAAGTGTGTGTCGGTGGGGGTCCGGAGACGAGACGAGGATGACAGCTTGAACACTTGAAAGTACGAGTTGGTGAAGGCCAAGAAAACCTGATGCTTGGGAATTCAAATCTCAATACGTTCACCATTTAATTTCTTACTATGTTACTTTTATACTTTGTCAAGTCATCCTATTTATTCTTTGGACACTAGTGTGGTGCAGATTTTTATAGCATTACTTTTTATATTCACGTAGAAGACAAATACGAGTACAAAACTTACAAATGAAAAAAATACTCCTCAGAAATAAAAAAATGAAAATTTCATTGGTATATTCAACAATATATTTATGAATGAATTTTGTATAAAAATAAACCACCCTAAGAAAGTTAACATTCTTCATGTGATTATAAATAAATTTAAAATAGGAAAGAAAGTAATAATTTACTTATCATTAAACATCGTCAAAATATAAAAGATTTCTTCAAAAAATTGCAATTATACTAGATATATAGAAATCCGGATGACCATATTTTCTTCCCGCCTACTGTACTTCCCAATGTAAAGGAGTTTATGCCGCCTAATTTTTGGTGCTTATCGTTTTCATTTGGCGCCTAATAAGCCCCGAGCGATCTGCTTAGCGATAAAATTGGATCAAATAACCTCCCACCTCCGCGTAACTTCCCTATCTCGCTAGATCAGCAGTTTTCCTACGCACTCCCCGCCGCCGCCACAAGAAACCGTGGCCATCCTCCCTGGTCGCGATCCTCCTACCATCGCCGCAAATCAATCGCCACCTCCCAATGTCTGTGCGGTTGTGATCTTTATGAACTCCGGCCTGCCGTCCCTTCCGTCCAGCTTCTGTCACCGGTAAACCATCCTTCCCTCATCTACCTGAAACATGTCGGATGTGATGATTCACGAGCGCATTTGCGCGTGGTGCATGCAGGGCGCTAGGCGTACTGGCAAGGATCCCTGGGTGTCCAGATCACCTGCAGCTGAAGGAGCCAGGATGTCGGCAAGGAACAGCCATCCACGACAGATTATTAGCGCACGACAGCTGGCAGATCACAGCCAGGACATGAGGCGGCCGCGAGGACAACAAGGGAGGGGATCGTGATCTCCATCCGCTACTGATTATAACGAATTTATTTTCTCCAACCTGCAGCGACTTGATTAAGTTTGTTAATTAGGGTAAATCTCAGTGGAAAGCTCTGTTAATACCCGACAGCAATGGTGTTGCAGCAGTTCAAGTCTAGCATTTGTTTTTGGGGCCTTTAAGTTAGACTGAATCTGATGGAGTAGTAGTAGGTGTTAGATAATTGTAGTACCTTTCCATGGACTGCTTAAACCTGAATCGGAATCTGAGCGTAGTTAATGGTGTGCTACTGCGCTCAATCACTGAATTTCCTGTTGTAGAAAATAGTTCTGAAAATGACAAAGTCGACTGTTCTGCAGTAGATAGGATACTATGTCTGCAGTAAACAAACTGCTAAGCTGATAATATATATAGCTAAATTTACTTAGTTGCAAAAATATTTGGATAAGGTCGTTCAACGCACAGGAGCTAGGATGATATTAAAATCTTAATAAGGTTGTTGAATTGTTTTGATCTTGCAGAGGGACTAGGCTTGCCGATTGATTAATATAAACAAATAAATTAAAAAACTGTGTTTCACTTAGACCTAAAGTATAGCTATTAGTTGTACATGCTGATGTGGTTTTTGAATTTTAATTGCAAATTCTAATATCATCCTTAGCTAGCACAATGATATTAAAGTTATTGATAATGTCTTAAATAACATGCATGATGACACATTGCAGCAACCACATGTCCACATAAATAATGGAGCCACTAAACAACACCATACGTCTTACCAAGTTTAATTGCAAGGTATGCTTGTTTTTGTTCAGATACGTGTCTACTGCCAGTTAGTATGCCAGTCCTTCAATGCTATTAATATCCCTGTCTATTAGTACTTAATGTCCTTCTGAACATGTTTGATATATTGCACACTTTTAGTGTAAAGGCATCTCAATTGTGACCTATACTATGGCATTTTCTACAATTTCTGAGTAATTTCGTCTTACAGATTCTTGCTTGCTAGTGAAAATTGAATTTTAACTTGAGATCATCTAATGGGTCCTTCCTAGTACTTTTTGTAATCAAACAATCAAAGCCATATAATGGGAGGTGGTTCTCATATATTATACCTACATCATGCTTTTTATTTCAATTATTTCTGTTGTTGATTGAGATTTAAATTTTCAGGTATTTAGAGAATCTGGAGATCAAGAAGTTCAAGTTGTGAGTGTATAGAGGGGAAGAAGGAGCAAATGATAGATAGATTTTAGTTGTTAGCGATGTTTGTTTTGAAATATTTGTATGATATTTCCGCTGCCTATATTTCTTTATGAGCGCAATTGGCCTTTACTTAATGGACTTAGTTCTTGAGTTACTTTAGTTTCTTGTTTTGTGAAGGCAGATGGATGATTTGATTTCTTTCCCATTATTAACCTTCATGTTAGAAAAATAATGTAAGAATTATAAATGTGAATATAAGAATCATTTTTTACTATTATATGTGAAATATAAACGTATTTATCAAATCGTCTCTGCATTACTCAATACAAAACATGGTGTTACTATACCTCGTGTCTACTTATATTAACACACAATTAGGTGCTACTATAAAATGGGTTACATGCCAGATCACCCGCCACGTCATTTGCCACATCACCTAGCATGTAAAGCATGCAATGTAAATGTATCTACTAAATTGTCTCTATACTACTTAATACGCAAAAAGTGTCATTAAAAAACATGTCTATATTAGTAGATATGATTTATAAATATATCTGTGAGATTGTGTCTCATTTCTTAACACACAATGAATTGTTACTATACTACGTGGCTACACCACTAGACATGCTTTATATATGTGTCTACAAAATTGTATCAATGTGTGTAGATATTCATCTAACGTGTCTATAAAACGTCATTTTGCTTTATAGATACGCTTTTAGAATTCATCTCTACAAAGCCTGACACGGTCCATGCGAAGACGCTTCTAACACGCTTTATGAAAGCGTGCCTACATTGCTATAGAGATGAAATAAAGCGTGTCTAACTCTAAATATAGCATATCTACAAGGGGGGTATTCTAAACTCAAGAACAGATGAGCAGAAAAACAGAGAGAGGAGAGAAGAGAGAGGGAGAAAGGAGAGAGGAGAGACAAAGGGATGACAATGCGGCCAGAAAATTTAGTACCGGGCCGTGTTGGCGTCCGGTACTAAAGTGCGCAATTTAGTACCGGTTCCATAACCGGTACTAAACGACATGCCACTTTAGTCTCGATTATTTAGTATCGGTTTCACAACCGGTACTAACGTGACTTCCCAACCGGTACTGAAGGTGGTTTTTCTTGTAGTGTCATATTTATGGCTTTAAATAAATTTAATATAAAAATATATTTTATAACTAATCTATTGATATATATATTTGATATTATAAATATTAATATTTTTTAATCTATACCTAGTCAAACTTAACATACTAAAACTTCTCGGGAAGAAAGAAGTGCATTCTTTTTAGACGGAGGGAGTACAAAGCAAATAAATGGCAAAAATAGGATGACATGTTCTACCTCTGTGCTATATAACTACTGCCAACCGGTGTCTCACTTAACATACATACACTCCATCGTTGTTTTTTTGGAAGTACCTAATTTTTCTTCCACCACTAAACACTCAACAGAAGCTGTGCGTATGTTCATTTTCCTTCTGCCTTCGGAAAGAATGAGTGGGCATCATGGAAACATTTTCAGAACTTTTCTTTTTTATATGTTAGTAGGCTATGTAATAATGGTGCTGAACTGGCCAAATAAGCTAGTGGAGACCCCGTCACGCATCCACAGCTTGTTAGAGACAGATTGTAATATTGATGCTCTGGACGGTTCAGCACCACAGTGTTGCAAATAATATTGATGCATCCACACGGTTTAGCACCACAGTCGTTGCTCGCCAGAACTGCATTACACGTCCTAGTAGTATTGAAGCTGTGATGCCAAGCTTAGGTTTAATTTGCATGGAGCACCTGGCCTTTTGGTTCTCGACATGCCACATTCGGTTCAGTCGCTCTGTGCTTGCTGAGATGCGCTTGTCTTCGGAGTAGGAGGTTAGCTTTACCACCGGGTACACCTACACCTACCAGTTACTCCATAGTGGCGATGCCCCATGTGTGTGGGCAGCAATTTCAGTTCGGGTCGGTCAGAAGAGGCATGGCCAACACACTACTGCTATTGTTCTTTTGTGACGAGTCATTTTTTAGAAATAAATCTAAAACTTACTAGTGTACAGATGTTGTGCTAATATAGAAAGATTACATACTCCATTTGTCACAAAATAAACAAACTTTCTTTCCGAAAAGGGATTTGCAGGCCATCAAATACTGCTGTCTGCAATATAAGAATCCAAAGTTTGTAAAAACTGCCGTGGACTTGCAGTGGCATTGTGCTTCACGATAAATTATGTTCGAATGATTAACGACCTGATTACTTTGTTCTTTATAAACTTGTGTAAACCAATAGACACCACCACGTCGGTGTGCTTGTTTTTACCTTGTTCATGATGTAACTAGTTTTTTTTACATAAGAAAGAAAACAAGTTGCAGGGCCCTCCCTGGCAACACAAAGTAATAAACTATAGATATCTTATTATTAAGTGCATCAACGTTTATTTTCAAATTTTTAATAATGCAAAAAGAGCTATTTTAACCTTATTTGTTTCAAGTATCATAATATTCCTTATTTTACCATGCTTGTAGAGTACCTACCCACTAGTACCTGAAAGTACCTTTTAGAGGTACTCACCTGTACCTGAAAGTACCTACCCTTATGCACATTTTATAATTAGAAAAAATAAATTAAATTAGTGGTTGGTTCCACTTTTTTGGTATTTGGTCCCACAAATTTGGTACTTCTTGGTACCTCCATTTAGGTACCTCTAGGAATGGACGGCTCTCATTATTCTCAATCATTCTAAAATTTCTCATGCAAAAATAGTCTATATATACATATTTTATCTTGAACACACAATATCTCTCCTCAGACCATGTGCAGCAAGCTTTGCTATAAAAAAAGTGCTGCTCCTACTTCACACACACTACATCATCGTGGTTAATTTTTATCATTTTTTTCCTACCAGTAAGCACTCAATGGAAGTTGTGGATCCTTGTTTAGCTACTGCGTTTGATCGGAATGAGTGGCATCACAGGAACATTTTCTGCCGGTGCCATAGCTGGTACAGTTCGGCACAACATTCGATGTTCATTGAAGACGCGATGGACGTCCAAGTAATATTGAAGCTGCAATGCCAAGCTTAGGTTTGCACGGAACATGAAGCATCTTGGTTTTCGGCATGTCGTTTTCGGTTCAGTGTTCCAATGTGCTGCTGGCCAATGGATGTTCCGAGGAGCTGAAGGTGGGATAACAGTGGCTGGCCTACCAGTTATCCTTTGTTGAGTGCCCCGTAGTGGCGACGATCTTGCCTAGACAAGACGAGGATCACTTCATCGACAAGGCCTTGACGTGGATCCTACTCTGCGCCATCGACGCACCGGTGAATTGACTTCAACTACTTCAAACTTGCGCTACCACCGACATCAACTACTCGGTTTAACCTGAAACTACTCGGCACAAGTCATCACACGCTCAAACTAGTAGGAATCAACTCCGACTTGTCCGCTTCATTGACAAATGACAACAAATAAGCTAAGTACTTGTTTCAATTATTTTTATTAAATTCTCTATCTTGCTCTAACAAGATTGACCAAGCGTCAACTACTTCGCGCTACAACATGCGCTCTTGCCAACTGCTTTATAAGTCCGCTTTCTATCTATCGCAATATCGACAACTTCGCGCCACAGTACACACACTCTTTGTCACGCAGTCGACTACTTATTTCGCTAATTTCTCTTAATGGTCGTTGATCTCCTCGAGTAGCAAATGCCTTAATCCGTGAAACCTTGAGTTTTCAGTCATGACCTAAGTGACTCATACAAAATTATGAGCGACTCATACAGAATTATGAGCAAAGGCTAGTACGAGACCAGGTGATTAAACGTAAGCAGACATGAGTGGGGTTCATCTCTAAGTCATCTGATCGTTCCATCGCAGCCAAGCGAAACAGTACATTGAGCTTGAAATAATGTACCTAGCTCTGCCCATGAATTTACTCATAACTTTTGCACGTATTACTAGTCCATATATGCATGCATGCCTTGTTCGTTTGAAACTTCCACTCCATGGCATTATGAGCGGCAGTCTGATGGAATTATAGAATCGGCTAGGAGTAGATCGAGTGGGTTATTTACTTTGATCGACATACCTTGCACTTTCTGCAGGGATCGCTGGTACCTCGATGGAGGCTGCACACGGGCAGCGATGGGTGATGTAGAGGCGACAGCGATGGCGGCTGCCGATGGAGCTTCCCGTCGCTTCAGCCCCTCCCTCTCGATCGGGCTAGGGTGAGGACGGTGAGGGGTGGCGGCTGCAATCAACCTCATATCTTGAGCCATAGCCCCACCTCCTCTTTATAGGGCTGCGCGACGGGAGCCCACTAGCCTTCTATTGGGCTGGGCGTCCCCGATCAGGACGCGAGTCAAAGGCCCAGTTGGCCTTTGGGCCAACTGGCTGGAGATCAACCTAACAATCTCCCCCTTGATCTCACCATAAGTTTTCTTACACTTCAGCTCTTCGCTTAGCATCCACTTCATTACAAACAAGCACATCGAGCATGGGTCACCATGATTGTCGTTTCAATCGGATTAACCAGCCACAATATATTTATTCATTTTGAAGGATCATAACTTTGGGCCTTTATAGTCCGGAAGTCATAGGCAATACCTTGAACCCATGTCGACCTTGTGTCCTCTGTACACACTGGGTGGTAAGCCTTTAATAGACGGATCCGTAAGTACTTGATTGTTGCTTTTTAACATGATTCCGGACTTTCTCCTTTACAACGTATGCCTTTCTGTCAATGTGTTTGGCAGCACACTTGACTCGTTGTCATAGGAGTGAAATACTTGGATGGTTGTTACTGTTGTCAACCATTATCAATTCCGGGCACAGGTTTTCTCAACCATTTTGCCTGCCCCTCAGCCTCATATCATGCTATACTATATCTTTACATGATTACATCACATTGATGATAATTGTTCCACTCTTTGAAGATTTTCCACACAAAAACTCCAAATGTGAAAATTAGCGACAATTGTGGATTTCGCTACACATTTTACAAGTTCTACCCTGTACTCACAATCTTTTGAGAGCACTGGTTATTTCTTTCTTAATATAGCATGGGACTGATACAATTAACTCCAATCCAGTGATCTATTTCTGGAGTGGACATTGCCAAAACAACCCGGATATTTGAACTATGTCAGGGTAATGTTATTCTTTTGCATCTTATGCATTCAACGAGCTTCCAACAGCTGAAGCATATGGTACCATATTCTTTTAATCAACTCCTTATTGGTTCTTGGAACACTATAGTTCCCATAACCATTACTCTTGACTTTAAGGATAGACGTAGACTTTTTCGCATACACATTTTATTTCTTCATAAACTTTTCTTAACGTGCATGTGCAATATTCCTAATATCCTTTTTTTTATCTTGGTAAATTTCATTGAGATTTAATCTTTGAGGACAAAAACTTTCTTGTTTTCATTAGCAGACTGACATCACTGCTAGCAAGTGAAATGTCATCTACATGAACATGATTAGGAAAAGGATCTCCCCATTTCGTACCCTTATACAAATACAATTGTCCTCTCTTTTTTTTTCTCTAACCCAAAAAAATAACTAAGTCTTAACTTCAAAAGTTACTGTCTAGAGACTTGCTCTAGACTATGAATAACTTCTTCAAGTAACATTCCTTGCGTTCTTTTACCTCCATGACAAAACCTTTTGGGTTATGACATGTAATTATCTTTCTTCTTAAATCACATCTAAGAATGTCGTCTTTACTTTCACCTGATGTAACTCAGATTATGATATGCCATTGCTTTGTGCAAAATCTTTCGATTTATGTCGCACTTTACTTCTTTACATGTTCCCTTTGGAGTCACATTTCATCTGTCAGATCCATAACAACTTGATGTTTTGGCTCCATTGGAAAATGACCACTGAGTCCCAAAAACACGTTGGAACTTATCGAGTTCAACTCATTTTTCATGGCCACGAGCCACTTCGATAAGTGAACGCCCTTCCTGGCACAAACTCTATTATGTGGGGCTGGTGACGTTCTTCCTCATGAGCAATAATGGGTTCTATCAGCCCCTGAAGGAATAGGTTCAAGATTTTCGCTCATTGTTGCCACGAGTATAACCGCCAAGACGGCTCCTGAATCATCAAAGTGAGTACTTGCGCCCTCTTCTCCTCAAGATCAATTTATCAATTCACCATACTCCCTCTCATCATTTCATCATTTAGATCTCTCAGGCTTGCCAATGAAATGACAACTTTTTAGGATCTATTTCTCTATATATATGGGTTAAATACTTCAGCCTCAGTTGAGCTCCCCCACACACACGCAAGTGGTTTAGAGAGGGTACTTACTTTGCACTCTATTGAGAATATGAATAGGGTTTTTAGCACCTCCACCCACAATCTCAATGGTTATTTTCTTATGTTTCATTCTGCTGAGACTTGCCCAATATAGAATACTGGGTAACTGCGCTATCTTCCTTAAAACTTTATAGAATTCAGGAATTTAGCTATTTCTTTACTTTAGAGGTATTGTCATTTCGACCGTCGTACCCCCCTGACGATCGCGTTCATCATTTATAGATCACTGTGCATTACATTAAGTATTGGAGAAGTTTCATCTATTCTCTTTTCTTAATTGATCTCATATTTCTCCCCCTCAAAATGTGGTTAGAATCTTTCTACCACAATTTCGAATCCTTTCAGAACTAATGTGAATGAGGAAACTTTAATTACCTTTTTCATGCAAAACAGAATTATTGCTTAGCTCGTACGGAAGTGCTTTTTCCTCATCTTTCTTTAAGAACTCAACATAGTTCTTTATCCTTAGTCCTCTTGCAAGTCACACTCGCATGTCATTCATGTCTTTAGGTTCTTTCTACTCCATACTTTTTTTTTACTATGGGATACGCAAAAAAAAAAACATATGAATTATAGCAACTTTCTCCCGCCTTGCAGCATAAGTCCTTTACTAACCTTCTCCCGGTATGCGGGATTGTCTAACATAAGCATTATTTCAACTTTACCCCGCCATGCGGGTAATTTTCTCAAACTTTTTCTGCTATGAGGGACATAAATGCCAGCATTGGCTCTTTTGTTTGCATATTCAATCATCAAATTCAGATATTAAATCTGAGTGCTCTTTAACACGCATGCTTAGTCCGACTTTGGTCAAAAGTAAACATGCATGTCAATATTATTTCTCATCATGATAATTGAAAATGTAAATACATTCTTCTTTATAGAGTACATGAAAAATACTTCTCAATGATCTATCTTTCTTCTTGGATCACTGTCCAAGAATGTTTTCTTTTGAAGACGCTCTTTAAAGAGAACAATGTCCCTCGTGCTATGGCCTTCTTCTGTTGTCATCTTCTGAGTATCAAGTACCCAGATTATTTTTCTTACTGCAGTCAAGAATGAAAGCATGAATATCTTTTGTCTGAAAAAATTATTAACAAAAACAACAATAATGCTTATTAGACTTTCAAACATTTATATTCTACTAGGTAAGTGCCCGTGCGTTGCTACGGGTACAAAACATAGCACGATAGAGCACACTGGATGCAAAATATTCATAATGCAATGCACAAAATCAACAAACAATAATTGTGTGAAACCAAGCACAAACATGTCAAAGAGTTATAACAACCATGCACAACCAAAGTATCAAAAAAGAATTATTAAAAATAAATTATTAAAAAAACTATCCTATCTTTACACATAAAGCCTGGTCGTATAGGAGGCTTTCGATGAGAATAAATAGTGTAATGCTCAACAAGCTTGTTCAATTTGTCCCGAGACTGAAACCTAGACATGAGTGTGATACGTAAACAATAAAGCATGTTCCATTTTGCCCTGCAGGCTGAAAAGTAAATAATCAGAGTGTAAAAGACAAGAATTCACCAAATAATTATTAGTACTTCATCAAATCATATGTCTGAGATGCGAATTTAGATGTTAACGTTCAGTAGAGCATAGCCTTTTGGTCTAGGAAAATTAAATAGTTCCTCAAGAGATAATGTAGTCCTATTGGATTAGCCTGATAAGTCACACCATGCATCGTCAAATACTAAAAGAAATTCAAAATTCACCCAAGTGGTTATATCAAAGTGTGCTATATAAAATATTTCTGCCATGGTACATGTATATCTGAATGTTTGATCTGTAGTCCATCTGACAACATGCATGAAAACGTTTATGAATTTGTATATTTCTCTCTATTGTCGTATAACTCGGAGTATTTCTCTGAGCGTGAATATCTGTAGTGACCACAAATGTTGGCACATGAAGAATTAATGCAAAACAACTATAGTGCTAAGGTAATCCTGCAGGTTATTAGCACTAATATTCAGACAGACACTCTTCTTCTGACCAAGCCTCCAATCAGTAAAGATTTTAAGAAAAACATTGTTCCTTTAAAACACCATTAGGTCAAGATATAAGTGGTAGGCGGATAACACGTAGCTCCAACCGTTATTTTTCAAAGAAGTACGTGGTAACCTGATTTCTAATATATGGATGCTACAAAAGATATGTGCACCTTGATTCTAAGAAAAGAGCCATCAGTCATGTACACTATTTCAGATTAGCTACTGCCAGTTGTTTGTTCAGAACTTAACTGAGAAAAGAGTCTTAACTATTATCAAATAACTGCTTATTTTCGCATTATGCCTACACATGATGATCGACTTGCTATCAATTTCTAAGTGTCCTAAATACAGGCATCATTAGATTCTGCACGACGATTGGTGTCACTTTGCAGATCAAACAAAAGACATGGTGTACAGATAGAAATGAACAAGTTATTTAATTACCTGATGAGACGGCCAACTGATTCTTCAGTCGACTATGACTCGTCGCGATGAACCTAGTTGAGCACCTGCAGCCGCTGCGCCAACCAGATGAAGATGAGCATACGGAATACTGAAAAGGAAGGTAAAGAACCTTTTACCTGACAGCTTGGCGAGCCCAACACGATGATGAGGAAGGCAATAAGCGTGGTAATTGCAGTTGCAGTAGGGATCAATCAGGACAGGCAGCATACTCGTTGATGCAGATGCAGGCAACGGCGCGGTGATCTTGCGGCACGTCGGACGGACAGGCAGGGCCGGCAGCCAGCGGACCAAATTCCCTACAATGATCGCAGCGGACGAGCAGACGGCCTTGCACTTGCAGGACGTGTCGGGGGCAACTCGGGGCACTGCATCATGCCACCATGGCGCCGCCGCCACCTGCGGGGCACAACCACTCGAAGTACTATGAGAGGAGCGCTCCGCGGCAGAGCTCCGGATAGAGCGCGACAGCGCAGGAGGCATACGGGCACCGCACCACGGAGTCGCCAGGTCAGGCGACGTGCTGGAGCCACTGACCGGAGACGCCACAGCCGAGAGATCACCGCACCTGCCGGCTTTTCCGAGTGATCATGCCGTTGACGTCGACGCCGGCCACGGAGAAGCTCGCGCTCCCGGCTTGTACGGTGGCGATGGCAACGGCGACCGCAGGCAGCAGTGCAGCACGCCCCGCTGCCGGATGGTTCCTGCGGCGAGGAGGCCTTCCGTGCTGCTGTTGACGGTGTCGAAGATGTACTTGCGTGGTCGATCCGTTTCTTCAATTCCACTTCTTATAACGCGAGAAACGGCCGAGGGCGGATCGTGGAGTTTGTTTCGGCCGAAATTGCGAGAGATCGTGGAGTTTGAATTGCAGAGAGAGGTGGACGGGGCTTGTCGCTCGGAACCGCTGCACCAGGCCCACCTGCCGGCGCTGTTTTTTTCAGAGGGAGCGCGACGTTAATTGTGCGACACCACCGCTTTGACGCACCTTCTATCTATACCTATACTAATCACAGACTCTCTAAAAATTCTCACGTTAATCAGAGAAAAACAAATATTACTAACCGTCGATCTATCATGATCCAAGATCTAGATGGTCTTGATCTCATCTAATTGTTTTAATAAGAAAAATCCTGTGGAAGTCGACACCAGCTGTTGGTCTCGCTAGAAAATGAGTCCAATCAGAAAACGCTATTTCTATTTCCCTTTTTCTCTTCGTACACTTCTTATTCCAAATTCCGTTTGTGGGTCCAATGACGCCACTCTTATTCATCTGTTTTTCCTTTCTTCTCAGATAGTTCGTGCCAAAAAAATATTCCGTCACTCATACCAAATCTATCTATCTATATTCTATACTAATCATAGACTCTCTGGAAAATCTCCCGTTAATCGGAGAAATTCATGAAAAAGAAAAACATCTAGCCCTTGATTTAATACACCAATATTTTTCAAAGACAACATCAACCGTCCAACCCCGTGGTCCGTGTCTTCTTGGTATTTTAGCTAGCAGTCCTTTCCATGTACATACGCAAAGGAGTCCACCAAAAAAAAAAAATACTCTCTCTTGCTCCCAATCGCACGTACTCCTACGACAAGGAAATATGTATGTATAGTAACAAAATTGATCTATCCTGTTCTCTTACTATATGTACATGCACGACAAATAGAAAGGGTCTTCTATGTTTTTTTTTAGAGTAATTAACAAATTGAAACCAGAAAGGCAAGCTCTATTTCACGCACAGCTGGATGTGAAAACTCAGAGTGTTGAAAGAGGAAGAGAAATAAGACCATCAAGCTTGCATTCACGTGTATAGGGGGAAGCTCTCACGCAAGCACGTAGCATCATCCTCTACCTGGCCAACGAGCTAATGCTGATGATTTGTTTCCTTTGCCTTGACAATAGTTCCAGCTCTTTATGAACTCATGACCAACAGGGTAAGCACGATCTTCATGCAGATTTCATTGTTGCTTTCTTTCGTTGATGTTGACAACGACGAAATGTCTTTCATCTTATTGGCCTGCATCTTGAGCAATACCTATGTAGGGCCACACAGCTGACATTCATCATGCACTGCATGCAAGATTCATGGCACTATACTGTCGCGGCATGGGATCAGCTGTGATCGATGTGTATGACACATTAAATTCAATTTATCATGAGGTCCATGTAGGTAATTTTTTTATGCCTACTATATATATTGCCCAATAAATATTTTGTGATTTTTCAACGTTTTATCCTTTAATAGGTAATCCTCATATGTTATTTCTGGGTATTCATCACAGTAGCCCTGCCAAGAAACCTGTTAACTGCTGGCACAACTATGGTAACACTGGATTGATTAGTCACAACATTTATAATAATTTGCATAAACAGAGGAATCAAGATACATCATACTTGATTTCGCTGTTAGTGCACCGTATGTGCTACGAAACCACAAGGAAGAGAAAAACCAGAAGCCTAAAAATTAAGTCTCCATTGAGTTTATATTCTTATACACCTGATGCAATTTTAGGTAACTCTTGATGAAAAGTTAATTAACATTTAGCATAATATTATGCTCAAGATATACTTCTACTTTCATGAGCAAGCAGCTTCATCGACCACATAGAACTCACATGAGGGCTCAAATTAGTAGAGGGCGAGAATGGGGCCCGACAAATGGTTCAATGATTTTTAGAACCGACGGTTTTTATACTGAGACTGAAGATTTACTCTATAAATTTAATTCTCCTTAAAAAGGTCTATGGTAAATCACAGGACTGGTGTCCAACACAAGCTCTGCTCCTACACTAATTGTATTCAAACATTTATCATCATATAACTAATAAATCATCTTTAAGTTTTTCTCTACTTCGGGCCATATTGATAAGATTTTTTGTTTTTACAAATTATAAATCTAGCATGTCAAAAATATTCCCACACAGTGAACAAATGTTGTTTCAGTTGAAGATCTCATGTGCATTGGTTGCACGCTGATAGAACTCACCAGGTTTGTGTTTTGCTCCCCATATTTAGGGCAAAAATTTCATATTGTTTACTTGATATAATTTTTTTTGATGTATGCATAGAAAATTTTCCTATTAAATTATAAATTTACAGAATGTGAAGAATTAATATGTCAGACAATATTTTACAGTGCTTTATTCTTCTAATATTTGGTAAACTAGCCGTGCGAATGCACGGGTCTACGACTAGTTCCTCTAATCTAACTTTTTAGGAGTAGAGATTCTATATCACCTTTGGGCAGAAAATAGAATAGAACAACATCTCTTTACATTAGTTCCATATCACCTTTGGGCAGAAATAGAAATAACGTAAAAACTTTAAACATTTCTCTACTTCAAGAGCATTTCTTAAACTTTATCTATACATTAATTTCACATCATCTTTGGGCAGAAATGAAAATAACATAGAAAAAAAACTCAAGTATCTTAAAAACTTTGCTCCTCAAATTAAATTCTCACTTTGGTTTGAATTTAATATGAAGATTATCATCATCATTTGCAGCGGAAACTTTAAACATTTCTCTACTTTAAGAGTATTTATTAATCTTTATCAATTCTCTGAAAATTGTTCACTTTGATACAAAATTATCAGAGATTCAGACTTTAAACATTGAACTCATAGAATTATAGTATTGTTATCATCAACTTTGGTCAGAAAAATAACAGTACCATAAATTTTAACTTAAACAAATGTCTTTCTACTCTTCTAAATATACACAATTTAGAGAATGAAAACTTTACTTTGCAGCGTAAACATTAAAATTATTCAGAAGCAACATTTCAATTAAACTTTACTTCTCTCCAAAACAAACTATCCCTTTGGTTCAAGTTCGAAAAGAGATAAAACTTCACACAATTCAACATGTAATTGCTTCTGGAAAAAAAACATATTAAATGCGAAATATCATTGTTCGCATCTTTCATTTTTTTTGTCCCAGTCGCGCAAAACGACCCACAGTCCGCTTGCGCACTAGTGGTCCACTATTTCTTGGCGCGCCCACGCCTTTGCGCTTGACGTGCTCCCCGATCCGATCGGGTCCCACGACGAGGTCCCGTAGGCACGTCCTCGGGTCCTCATCCCGCTTTTTCATCGTCCAGGCGTGCAGGCCCTACGGGACAAGGTCTCGAACCTGTTGCCTCGGCACAAATTCCCATCGCCCGACGAGATCGTCGCTGGGCTAGATCGCATCTACGATACCCTCTCCGACTGCATCACCATGTCGGAGGAGGCCCTCCGCGGGTCGGCCGCTCGGTTCCCGCTCGGCCTAAAGAACGCCGCCGCTACATACTCGGACAGCCCGCGCAGGCCACCGGCACAGATCCCATCTGAAAACCTAGCCCACCCCACCCAGTTTCCAGATGGTGGCGAATTTCAGGTCGCGGTCTGCATCCTCCCACCGGTGATAGCGGACCAGGCCACCATGGAAAGCTACGACACCTCCCCACGATGAGAAGTGTTCGTCTCTGAAGACAAATCCACACAAGATGGCAAGACCGACTCCATAGGGGATCGGCGGAGACAACGCAATCAGGAGAAGGCGCGCCAGCGCGCACAGGACGCTCAAGCAGCGCCCGCCGCCCTCCCAGCCGCCGCCACTGCCGCACCCCAAAGGCGGCAACCCCCTGTGGGTGACGTTGTCAATGACAATGCGACCGACAACGATCAGCATTATGATAACGCTGACAACTACTACTACCAGCGCTACAACAACTTCGTCGACGATGATGACCGATGCAACGGCGGTCGGCAGGACGCCCGCAGGCGCCACGATGCTCGCATCGCGCCTAGGAACCTAGAAGCCGACTTCCAGAGGGCATACGGGACGCCCCAAGCCAACGTAGCTGCCGCCCTAGCAGAGCTGGATCATGTCGATGATAACCCGGCGATCCGCCGTGCAAGAGAACGGCTCGAGGCTGCTCAGGAGCAAGTTGAGAGGTCGTATCAATCCGGACGCGGGTACTCTGGCAGGGCCGGCAGCAACTGCTCAGGTCACAGTCGGTCGGGTCAGCACAGACTCCGACAGAACGAGCCCCGACTGCGGGCAGTCAACGAAGAGGTTGACTAGCACAACACCGAAGCGGAAGACAACGAACACGGCGACGGGCACAACCCCCGCAACAGGCGTGACCCCCAAGACCAACCCCGCCAGCCAGGTGATCAGCGCGTAGATCGGAACCGGCAGCCCGCAGGCGACCTCCGCGGCCGCCTCGAACAATCCGCCCGCGATCTTCGACCAGGCCTCGAGGACCGCCACGCCGCACGCGATGCAACAGAGCTAGCACGGCGCGCTCGGTACGATGAGGATTACGACCCCCCACACCGGCGGGGGCGCAGCGCGAACGGCGATGAGGCCGGAGCAGTAGAAGAGGAGCGACGCGCCTTCAATGAACTAATGGCTCGTGATCGCTACGATCAAGAGTTCAGTGCTCCAGGTGACGCCGGCCGACCCAACCCGGAACCAAGGCGTGCGGAGCGCATCCGACTCAGAGTCGAAGCCGGTCGGCTCCCGCGCTACGAGAGAGTTTCGGGTGACGACGACAACTTCGACGGTTTTGTCGCGTTCACGCCACGGCTACGGGCTGTCGTCTACCCAGACGGTTTCAAGCCCACCCTGGTGGAGAAGTACAATGGACGGTCCGACCCAAAGTTGTGGCTCAAGCAGTACCATAGAGCAGTCCGAGTGGCACACGGATCCAACGACCAGGCAGCCGCCTACTTCCCAGTAATGCTCAGACCTGAAGCCTTGCTTTGGTTCGAAGGCTTACCCCGCAACTCTATCGACAGCTGGCAAGATCTTTGCGCGGTATTCTCCAAGAACTACCAGGCCAGCTACACGCCCCTAGGGTCGCGCTATGATCTTGACAATGTCAAGCAAAAGAAGGGCGAAAGCCTCAGAGACTACGCCAACCGCTTCTTCGATAGTCGTAACAAGCTTACGGACGTCACAGATCGAGAGGTAATCGATGCCTTTCGCCGCGGGCTCGTACAGCCTGGACTCTTTCGCACTCTCTTCAAGATCGACCCTAACGACGTAGGGGAACTCATGGACGTCGTCAACCTCGAAGCACGCACCGATAAAGCCGAGCAGGCCTAGTTCAAGAACAAAGGCAAGCACGTCGATGAAGACGACCGCCCTGACCATGCCAGGAAGCATGAGTCGGCAAGGGTGAGAAGGCAGAGTCCTGAACCCGTGGTGGCCGTAGCAGAAGGAGAAGAAAAGACGGCCTCCTGATTCTTGCCGGAGGAGTTCCACGACACCCTCAACGACTTCTGCCCCTTCCACAAGAACGCCACGCATTCCCTCCGCGAATGCCGCAACCTCCTGCAAGAACTCGGCGTCCTCCCACCACCGAAGAAGCAGCGCATCTAGGCAGGGCCGTGCTACAACGACAACGGCCGATCGTTCAATGGCCGTCGAGACTACAACAACCGCAACGACTATAGGCGTGATGACCGCCCATACCACCGGCCCAGGCGCCACGATGACCGTCGTCATGACGACGAGAGGCGGCGCGAGGAACCTCACAGAGAGCCGGAGCAGCAAGACAACCCTAATGGCGAGTTTCAGCCCGCCGATCGGGAGGTCCACGTCATCATTGGTGGCCCTAGCAAGACCAAGCGCGGCCAGAAGCTCCAAACTTGAGAGGTCAATCTCGTTTCCACTCGGCCAGTTGAGTACCTCCAGTGGTCCGAACTGCCGATCTCCTTCAGCCGTGAGGACCACTGGATACACCTACCAGAACCCGGCTCCTACCCCTGGTGGTCGCCCCAGTTGTGAACCGAGTCCTACTCTCCAAGGTACTGGTGGACGGGGGCAGCGCCTTCAATCTCATATTCACGGCCACGCTGAACAGCATGGGCTTTGATTACAACAGGCTTCAGGAAGCCACAAATCCCTTCGTCGGGATAGTGCCCGGCAAGGCTTCATACCCTCTCGGCCGGGTCACCCTGCCAATCACCTTTGGCACGGCTGACAACTACCGAACGGAGCACATCCACTTTGAGGTGGTCGACTTCAAGAGCTCCTATCACGCCATCTTCGGCAGGCCCATGCTGGCCCGTTTTATGGCTATCCCTAACCATACCTACCTTGTCCTGAAGATGCCAGCCCCTAAAGGGGTCCTCACCATCCGGGGAGATGTCAAGATCTCCTTCGAATGTGACAGTGAAGCGATCTGACTCGCCGAGCTATCCCAGCAAGTCGGCAACAGTGAGCTCATGGTAACCGCCGCAGCCAAGACAACCACCAACCCAATGGAGATCCCAGAAGCAATGCCTGCGACCACCACGCTGGAACCAGCTGACACGCCAAAGGAAATCGGGCTCGGCCTCGACGACCCTAGGAAGACTGCCCTCATAGGGTCCAACCTCACTCCTAAATAGGAAGACGCGCTCACCTCCTTCCTCCGGGCCAACTGGGACATCTTCGCATGGAAGCCATCAGACATGCTAGGAGTCCCGAGGGAGAAGGCTGAGCACTCCTTGGATCTGATTCCAGCCGCCAAACCGGTGAAGCAGAAGCTACGTTGATTCGCGCAAGATCGCAAGGAGGCCATTAGGGTAGAGATTAATAAACTCTTAGCCGTCGGGTTCATTAGAGAATGTAAGCACCCAGAGTGGCTTGCAAATCCTGTACTTGTCAAAAAGAAAACCAGTGAATGGAGAATGTGCATTGATTATACCGATCTCAATCGCTACTGCCCTAAAGACCCCTTCCCTCTTCCGCGGATCGACCAAGTTGTCGACTCCACTTCTGGTTGTGTACTCCTTTGCTTCCTCGATTGCTATTCTGGGTACCACCAGATCTCGATGAAAGAGTCCGATCAGGACCAAACAGCTTTCATCACGCCCTATGGCATATATTGCTATAAGTCAATGACTTTCGGGTTAAAAAATGCAGGCGCCACGTATCAAAAAGCCATCCAGAGCTGCCTAAGCGATCAAATAGGTCGCAATGCCGAGGCTTATGTCAATGACGTCATGGTCAAGACCTACGACACTGACAACCTAGTTGTCGATTTACAAGAAACGTTCAACAATCTCTGTCGCTTTCGGTGGAAACTCAACCCGACCACCTCAGGCAAGCTCCTAGGGTTCTTAGTCAGTCAACGAGGGATAGAGGCAAATCCGGTGAAAATCAATGCCATCTGAAAGCTCTTGCCACCGACCTGCAAAAAAGACGTTATGAAACTGACCGGCATGATGGCAGCACTGAGCAGATTCATCAGCAAACTCGGCTAACGAGGCATGCCCTTCTTCAAGCTATTGAAAAAAGCAGATCAATTCGAGTGGCCTCAAGAAGCCGAGCAAGCCCTAGCCGACCTAAAAGACTTCCTGGTCACACCACCGGTTCTGGTCGGGCCGGCCCCCCAGGAACCTCTGCTCCTTTACATAGCTGCTACAACCCACGTGGTCAGCATGGTACTCGTCGCCGAGAGACAGGAGGCGGGACATGCCTATAAGCTGCAACGCCCAATATACTACGTCAGTGAAGTACTGGCCGACTCTAAAACACGATACCCCCACCCACAAAAGCTGCTATACGCAATATTCTTGACCTCACGAAAGCTAAAGCACTATTTTCAAGCCCACACAATTACAGTTGTGTCCAACTTTCCACTCGGCGCTATCCTCCACAACCGCGACGTCGACAATCGCATCGTTAAATGGGCAGTGGAGCTCGGCACGTTCAACCACCACTTCGCTCCACGAACCTCCATCAAGTCACAAGTGTTAGCCGACTTCGTCGCCGAGTGGACCGAGATTCAAGCACCTGCGCCCGAGGAGCCGCCAGAACACTAGACGATGTACGTCGACGGAGCACTCGGCCTTGAAGGCGCAGGAGCAGGCGTCCTGTTCATCGCTCCAGACGGCCAACAGCTGAAATACGTACTTCATATCCATTATAAGGCGTCCAACAACGGCGCCGAGTACGAGGCCCTGATCCACGGTCTCAGAATCGCGATTAGCCTCGGCATCAAACGCCTCCTTTGCTACAGTGACTCCAAGTTGGTCGTCGCACAAGTCAACAAGAACTGGGACACCACGAAGGAAACAATGAGCGCATACTGCACCGAGGTACGCAAGCTCGAAGCCCACTTCTACGGGCTGGAAGTTCATCACGTCGTCAGAGACGACAACGTGGCAGCCGATGTCTTATCCAAGCTCGGATCCAAACGAGTCAACGTTCCAGCCGGGGTTTTCGTGCAAGATCTTCGCACCCCATCCATCAAGATGTTAGAGGACGGATCCCCAGCACCAGAGGCGCCCGACGAGCTGCAGCTGGTCGGCAACGACGTCCTGATCATCGAAGCCGACTGGCGGGCTCCATTCATCGCCTGGATCGTTGAGAACAAGGTTCCCGAAGATAAAGTTGAGTACGAGCGTCTAGCCCGCCGAGTGCCCAACTACGTCGTTATAGGTGACGCACTGTATCGCAAGGCGGCATCCACAGGTATCCTCATGAAATGCATACCACGAAGCGACGGGATCAGTCTCCTTCACGAAATTCACTCGGGCTCATGTAGCAACCACGCAGCAGCCGGCAGTCTAGTCGGCAAAGGGTTCAGATCAGGTTTTTACTGGCCCACTGCCATGGCGGATGCCAAAGACCTCGTTCAGAAGTGTGTCGGCTGCCAATTCTTCGAGAGACAGAAGCACCTACCGCCCCAAGTACTCAGAACCATACCACCCTCGTGGCCCTTCGCCATCTGGGGTCTCGACGCCGTAGGACCTTTCAAGACGGCCCCAGGCGGATTCAAGCATCTCCTAGTGGCGGTGGACAAGTTCACCAAGTGGATCGAGTACAAGGTGGTCAAGGACACGAAGTCTGCCACGGCGGCCAAGTTCATCGAGGAATTGACTCACCGTTTCGGCATCCCCCACCGCATCGTGACTGATTTGGGCCCCCAGTTCTCCAGAAAAGATTTCTGGACTATTGCCAAGACAACTGCATCGACGTGTACTACTCTTCCTCGGGCCACCCTAGGTGTAATGGCCAGGTTGAGCGCCAATGGCATGGTGCAAGAAGAGCTCAAAAAGGATCTATATGACGATATTAACCAGCACGCTGGTCGGTGGGCCCAGGAGGTACCTCACATTATTTGGGGTTTGCGTACACAAAAGAGCCGAGCAACAGGTTATACCCCTTTCTTCCTCGTCTACGGATCGGAAGCCGTCCTCCCTGCAGACTTAGCATACAGCGCCCCAAGAATCCAGCATTATAAGGAAGGCCGAGCCGAAGTAAGTCGGCGTTTTGATCTCGACAGTGCCGAGGAACATCGCCTCGCAGCAGTCATCCAGCACACACGCCACAAGCAGCAGATTAAGCGTTACCACAACAAGAACGTCCGCAAGAGATCCCTTAATGTCGGCGACCTAGCGCTACGTCGAGTGAAGTCCACAAAGGATCAGCACAAACTGTCCGCCCCATGGGAGGGGTCGTTCATCGTCACCAAAGTTATTTCACCCGGCACCTACAGACTCAAGTGGGCAGACGGACAAGGCGTTCCTCACCCCTGGAACATCGAGCATCTAGTGAAGTTCTACGCCTAGATAACCACATCTATGTACCTTTGTTCCCTCTTTCCATATGAATAAAGTTCATCCTTTCTCTATCTTTTTTCTCCCTCATGCTCGGGGACTGGGTTGTCTTTCTACGACTCCCTATACCGTCCTGACAGGCATGCGAACATAAGCCCTACAAAGGACACGGCCTTGAGCCAAGATAATTAACATCACATATACCCCTCCCATGCGGACTGAGGCAGGTCAACCCAACACGACTACGCCACCTTAACCGCAACTCCTCGGGTTACGCACCCACCCGGCGTGCCGCCTACGAAGTAAGACTCCACGCAGAGCATCGTAGAGTGGTAAGCCATCCTCCACGAGAGCAGTGGTTAGCCGGGTCAAAAGGGGCGACTTACGGACTAAGGGGCTAGTCGGTTGGCATCACATCTGACGACGTTTTAAGTGGGCACGATTTCCCAAAAAGCTTACAAAGCACTTAATCATCGCATCATAATGGTTACATCCAGTTTCTACTGTTCACAGAACTATCTGATACAACCATGTATTTTGTCACATTTACAGGCCCAACTTGGTGGCCACTACTTTCGCTGTCGACACAAAGCTTTCCACCAATGGCTCAAAGTCTGCCTCGGGGAAGTCCGCCGCCATGCCCTCTTGGACCTGCTCCACCGGCAGCCTTGGATATTGTGTCTTCAAGACTGCAAGCACCCGACTCCCCACGCCGACTGCTGTCTCCTTCAAGAGGCGGGTGACTCGGGACGGCGCCGCACAAAGCCGCTCCACCACCGACAGAGCACTGGGACACTCGTCAAGCGGCATCAACGCACCGACGTTCTCCTCGGCGGCACCTCACAGCTTCACCAACTCCGCTTGCAAACCTGATCAGGAACCAGTTTAGAAAGCTTGCCCGACATGTTTCCACGAGATTGGGACATGGTTTTACCTTGAATAACCGTCAGATGCTCAGCGGCCACCTTCCGCCTCTCCTCCTCGGCCTGACGAAGCTTGTCCTCAAGGGCCGAATGCTTTTCAGTCAGCTTACTGACCTTGGCATTCAGGGCCTTTTCCTTCTTTTCAGCGCCTGCGGTCATGACTCGGCACAACTCAATACGGAATCACTCAACTGCCAACTAAACGTCAAGAACGGTGACTCACCTATCAGGAAATGCTCCATGTCCACCTGGAGCTCGCGATTCAGCTTGGCCGTCGCTTCAATTTCTTGCTCTTTCTCGGCCACGGCCGCCCGCGCTTCTCCGGCCATGGTCTGAACCTTGGCCCACAGTCGGTTCAGCTCACCAAGCTGTGCCTCAGCCTCCAGGACAATGTCCACACCCCAGTTAGCATGGGCGAGTAACTTCTGCGACAAATCACAAAACCTCATCCTCCTATGGTTATTCTCTAACAACAAAAAGGGTCGCCCCGAAGCTGAAGTCGTACCTGGTCTGCGCCAACGACCATGTTGCCGGCCTGCTGTAACCTCCCTAGCTCGGCGCCAAGGGACTGGGTAAGCGCCATCACCTCCGAGGCCCTCTGGCCTCCTTCTAACCCGGTGACCGCCTCCAAACTCGGCATGTCTGGTTCAGGATCGCCAAGGCCAGCGCCGGCGCTGTCCTCCCCTCCACCCGCCCGTGGAAGCGGGGCGTTTACCTCTGGCGCAATGTTGGAGTGTCCAGCTGACCGCCCGCTACCAGCCAGGACTTCCTCGGCCCCCGAGGTTGGCACTGTGCTCGCCTCATGTGGCGTGCTGTCCCCCGCCCCTGCGCCATGCGCACCATTGCCACCTCCGGGAGCTGAGTTACTCTCCTCCTCGACGTGCGCGCGTTTGGACGCCCGCTCATCCGCCGGCACCCGGCCTTCCAGCCCGGATTGCGGCTCCCCCGTACCACCAAGAGTTTGGTCGGCAGGCCTGAAAAAGAAACAGTCAAAAGTCAGGCTCCCTGCATAACGCTCGACAATACGCTCGAAAAGTTCAGACCTACAGGTTTTGTCACCAGTGGAGGTACTGCCGCCTTCTGCGCCACCGGAGGAGACGGTTGCTGCGTCATGTTACCTATGGCAGCATCTGCACCCCCGGCCGTGTGTTGTCCCGCCGGCGAGTCCTCCGCCTCGGCCGCTGATGATTCCGTTTCACTGCCTGCCGGCGAACTCCGCTGCGCCGACCCAGCGCGCCTGCGGGCGAGCCGGCAGCCTTCTTGACTCGCTGTTTGCGGGTGGCCTGCCGCGTCCGTCGTGGCACCGCGGATTCTACAACTTCCGTGTCGCCCACGTCTTCATCCTCCGACTCGCCGACCCGCTCCTCCGAAACCCAGTCCATGTCAGTCGGCGGCTGCCGTACCTGGGCCGCCGCAGGTGACTCGGCGCCTTCGCCCATCATCTTCTGTGCCCGGTCCCGTGGCATGGCCAGCGGAGCAGAACAGAAGTACTTCACAGGGAGCTCCTGCATCACACCAAATGTCAGTTTCTTCCTATGGAGCAGCTAAACATACACTTTGTTCAGAAACTCACCGGGTCGGCCGGATTCTTTAGTGAAAATGCACTCGGCGCCTTCATATTGTTGATCGGCCCCTTCATGAAGTGGGAGATCTGTTCTTTAGCCACGTCTCCCGACACCACTCGCGCCTGTTCCCGAGTCGGATCTGTCGGACCCCAGTACTCGTACGCTGGAAGCACCCGGTCCTTGATCGACTGGGTTAGGCGCTGACAAAAACACAACATTACTGCGCTCGTAGTCAGTCCAGCTGTTTTTGCTTTGCGAGCATTACAAGGAGCTCATCCGTCTCCGCCACAAGGTCGTCCTCCAGCATGGCATCCCAACACGGCAGCACCACCGGGGGATATCTAGTCCAACTCGGCATGCCGGCTCGTGGTTTCCGATGTAGAACCAATCCTTGTTCCAACCCTTGTTGGATTTGTTGGAATCAAGCACCAGGTACTTCCTGCTCATCCCTGATCGCAACGCAAACCCGGCTCCGCAACAACCTTTGGGGGTCCGGCACCTCCGCGACCCGCGCCTATGGACTTCAGCTTGTACAGCCGCCTCCAAAGATTGAAGTGTGGAGGAATTCCAAGATACGCTTCGCGGACATGAATAAAGACTGCGATGCTCAAAATAGAGGTTGGATTCAGATGAATCACCTCGATCTTATAGTAGTCCAGTAGGCCGCGGAAGAAGTCGCCCGTGGGGATTCCAAACCCACGCACGAAGAATGACGTGAAGACCGTAATCTCGCCGGTGTTCTCCCAGGGTTGGCGGTCTTTTCCCGGCGCCCGCCATTGCAGCTGCTCCTTGGATCCCATGAGGCCGCGCGCCTCCATCACCTTCAAATGCGCCTCCGTGACACGCGACGGCGACCAATGCAGCTCTTGGTCTGGCACCAAGTTCTCCTGCCCCGCGTTGGGACCGACGACCTCCTCTGCCGCATCTATGGCCGCATCACGATCTCTCAGACCTCCGGCCATCCTCTTGGCCCGGAAGGTGACTGGTTTCTTCACTCGCATCCACTCGCTCACACGGCGCGCACCCCCGGCTATGATGGAGAAGCGCAGGAATTGGTGATTCGCGGTGGCGCACTAGGGCGGCGGAAATGGTTGCGGCTGTGGCGGCGATTGATGTGAAAGCGGAGAAGACGACTGCGGTAAAAAACTGCCTTTCCTTTTATTTACCGCAGCCCTTAACCCTAACTGTGCCGTTGGGTATGGACGGAATCCGCGGCGCAACCGTTAGCGGCACAACGGGCAGATCTAACGGCGACGAGCCCAACGGCTTGAGACGGCGTTATTACGTCATGCTCGGCGCGTCCACGAGACCATGCCAGCCTCGTATACTCGGGGACTGGGGGCTCGTTTTCACTCGGCGCGTCCATGAGACCATGCCAGCCTCGTATACTCGGGGACTGGACGCTCGTTTTCACTCGGCGCGTCTATGAGACCATGCCAGCCTCGTATATTCCGGGACTGGGCCCTCGTTTTCACTCGGCGCGTCCGCGAGACCATGCCAGCCTCGTATACTCGAGGACTGGGCGCTCGTTTTCACTCGGCGCGTCCACGAGACCATGCCAGCCACGTATACTTGGGGACTGGGTGCTTGTTTTCACTCGGCGCGTTGTTGGCACTCCTTAGCATCACGTTTTAGCAACGCTCAAGAGCGCGAAGATATATGTCGTTGTATGCAAAATTAATTCTGCAAGCGCACAAAATATATCTCGTTGTAGCACTTCACCTCGGGAGTAACCCCAAGGTATCGTATTTATATTTCCGCAGGGAAGCAGATGGTTAAAGTGTATTGAAGAATGAAATGATATATCTTGCCAGAAATATCAAGCCACAAACCCAGGGGCACAAACTCTAGGTTTGGGGGATAATGGTCAAATGAATGACCGGATAGAAGGTCTAGAAGACCAGCGACACACGGAGCACCTATTTCTAAAGAAAAGGAAAGACGTTGGGAGAGACCGGACCTAGACACTTCCTAACTCAGAGCAAAAGGCACTCTAGCCTTAGCCTAGACTCTAGCTTAGATACCGGGAACAAAGCTCGCTTCGACGGCTAGAACGGGAGAACCTCAGAACGGGATGAGAGAGGGGGTTCTCCGGGCTCAGCACTACTGTTATGAATACACCCGAACATGGTAGACTACGAAGGACGGACAGGGCTGTCACCACCTGCCGCCTACCACTGCAGTTCCGTGGGGTGCAACACACTTCCTAGTTAATCAACAAGCCAGACACCACGTCTGCACTCGAGGATTAAGATTCCTCTTGAGGCCTGTCAAGAGAAATCCCCGTCTTCCCTAAGGCGTCTTACGACCCGGTCAAGGCGAGCAAACCCGCGAGATAAAGCCCGGTAGAGCTAAACTAAACTCTACACTAAAACTAAAGGGGATAGAACTTTGCTCTAAAGAGAGCAAGATCTTTACTCTAAAAGAAGAGCAAGATAGAAAGACAAAAGATAAACTTAAGCTCTGAAGTAAGAAAGTAATTGTATTAATAAACTCTTCAAAAGAAGGAAAGGATACAAGAGCTTTACCAGAACTCCGAAGATTCCGAAGATCCGAGCTAAGCTCGACTCGACTCTACTCCCAACTCTAATCCTAATCTAAGAAATGAAAAAGATACAAGAGCTCCCTTCAAGTAGAGACTTGAGTAATGTAGTGTGTGTCTTCCCAAGGTGAATGAGCTGCCTTTTATAGCCTCCAGGGGCTGGATGTCAGCTTCATTAGCACGCCAAGGACTTGCTTAAGCTTCACGCAGAGGGGGGCACGTGGCGGCCACAGGGGCAGGCCGATCGGCCTCCCCTAGGCCGGCCGGCCCGGCTCTGGTGCCAAGTGGCACCGCCTTTCGCATGGATGGTCCTGATGCTCTCCAGAGGTCAGTAACAGTTGCGTTTAGTTGAAGCTTGTCTGAGAATCCTATGATGTGGGCCCTTCAATCCTTGTGCTTCCCACTCTAGGCCTTCTGGGTCCTTGGATCAAACCGACGTTGATTGCACGGTTTTTGATCATCTTGGGCACTTGACATGGCTTGTGGATCAGTGGCGTGGCCAGACCTGGCCAGGGGAGGCCGGCCGGCCTAGGCTAGGCCGGCCGGCCTGGCCCTGTGCCAGGTTTGGCCCTTGTTTCTCCTGGTTTGTCCTGCAAGCACAACTCATCCAAAACTTGTGGAATTTGTCAGTAAAAACACTTTTATATATGGAATATGGTATGATCATCCTTATTTTATCGAAATGTTGACGGTCACTACGAGGTTATAATGGCCGTCAACACGCATTCACGAGACCATGCCAGCCTCGTATACTCGGGGACTAGGCGCTCGTTTCCACTCGACGCGTCCACGAGACCATGCCAACCTCGTATACTCGGGGACTGGGCGCTCGTTTCCACTCGGCGCGTCCACAAGACCATGCCAGCCTTGTAAACTCGGGGACTGGGTGCTCATTTTCACTCGGTGCGTCTACGAGACCATGCCAGCCTCGTATATTCGGGGACTGGGCGCTCGTTTTCACTCGGCGCGTCCACGAGACCATGCAAGCCTCGTATATTCGGGGACTGGGCGCTCGCTTTAACTCGGCGCATCCACGAGACCATGCCAGCCTCGTATATTCAGGGACTGGGCGCTCGCTCTCACTGGGCGCGTCCAAGAGACCATGCCAGCCTCGTATACTCGGGGACTAGGTGCCTGTCTTTTCCTTTTCAACTCGTCGCGGCAATGACACATGCATTTATTATGGAAGAAAGATCAAGTACATAAGGAGATGCGGTCTCTTGCCGCTTACAAACAAGCAAAGATATTTGCACCAGCTTTGTGCTTATCCTTACAAACAAGCAAGGATATTCACATTAGCTTGGTGCCTAACGATGGACACCAATGTGTCGACTGCTACATGCCTAGCAAGCTTGGTCCACATGAACTCATCGCAAGCTTTCTTGTAGCATCCGGACACCTATCGGCACCCTCGCACAAGGGAAGTAGAAGGCTGGCAGCGTTTAGGTTTCCCTCGGCGCCGGCGATGCTCTCATATGCCGAGCTCTGGCGCCACCTGCGTCGCCAATCACCGGGGCTGGTACAGCAGCTGTTTGGCTTTCTCTCCCTCTGCTCGCAAGCTTTCTTCTAGCACCATGGACGACAGCCCTTGACCTCGACTCCGGTGGACGGATGTTTTTCCCTCCTCCGAAGAATATTTTTGCCTGGCTACCTTCCATCCTCTACACTTCGATGGTTTTCCTCAAGATCTATACGCATCCTTTTATAGTCCCCTTGGCTGTGCATGCACAGGCCTGCGTTACTGTTCGTACGTGATTTCTAGATCGCGACAAATCCTTGCCTCAATGCGCTTGACTGCCTTTATGGCACTGCGACATTTTCGGCCCGTTCCGCATGCATACCTGCGACATTCACGGTATCTCTATTTACACCTTGACCAAGCCAGGCTGTCTTGGTGTCCTTATCCTTTTGGCGGCCCAGCGGCTTTTTAGGCTTGGATTATTTTTATTCTTTTTTGACCATTGGCCTGATTACGCTAATCACACCAATTCTCGAGGACTACTCCATATGGAGAGCTCCTTTCAGTCACTCTCCATATGCCCCGACAAATCGGGCCACTTTTTCTCGAAGTCACTCGGCACCCTCAGGAGTTCGACTCGACCACCAGTTGGCACTCAGCCACACGGGCCTGATCAAGATCAGCCCCGATTGTTAATCAGCACCGCACACCCTTGTGTCGGCCTGGTGATCAAGATGCTTCAACCATTTACGATGGCCTCGCCTCTTGTTGACGGCCATTATAACCTTGTAGTGACCATCAACATTTCGGTAAAATGAGGATAATCATGCCATGTTCCATACATAAAAGTGTTTTTACTAATCAATTCCACAAGTTTTGGATGAGTTGTGATTGCAGGACAAAACAGGTGAAACAGGGGCCAAACCTGGCACAAAGCCAGGCCGACCGGCCTCCTCTGGCCAGGTCTGGCCACGCCACTGATCCACAAGCTCAGTCAAGTATCCTAGATGATCAAGAGCCGTGCAGTTCGATCTAAGGACCCGAAAGGCCTAGAGTGAAAGACACATGGATCAAAGGGCCCACAACATCGGATTCTTGGACAGCCTTAAATGAACGCAACCGTTACCGACCTCAGGAAGCAATCAGGAGCATCCACGACGAACTCGGTGGCCAGGGGAGCCAGGTGTAGGCCGATCGGCCTACACCAGGCCGGCCGGCCTGCTGCTGCAACTCCACGTGACCATCTTCGGCGTGGAAGTTAAGCAGGCTGGTGGCGTGACAGTTACGGGTGCTACCGACCTTGGGAGGCTATAAAAGGCTGCCTTCTCTTCCATCCAAGACACACACCACATTTCTCAAGTCTTTACTTGAAGGGAGCTCTTGTATCTTTTCCATTTCTTAGATTAGGATTAGAGTTGGGAGTAGAGTCCAGTCGAGCTTAGCTCGGATCTTCGGAGTCTTCGGAGTTATGGTAAAGCTCTTGTATCCTTTCCTTCTTTTGAAGAGTTTATTAATACAATTACTGTCTTACTTCAGAGCTTAAGTTTATCTTTTGTCTTTTTGTCTTGCTCTTCTTTTAGAGTAAAGATCTTGCTCTCTTTAGAGCAAAGTTCTATCCCCCTTTAGTTTTAGTATAGAGTTTATTTTAGCTCTACCGGGCTTTATCTCGCGGGTTTGCTCGCCTTGACCGGGCCGTAAGACGCCTTAGGGAAGACGGGGATTTCTCTTGACAGGCCTCAAGAGAAATCTTAATCATCGAGTGCAGACGTGGTGTCTGGCTTGTTGATTAAGTAGGAAGTGTGTTGCACCCCACAGAACTGCAGTGGTAGGCGGCAGGTGGTGACAGTCATGTCCGTCCTTCGTAGTCCACCACATTTGGGTGTACTCATAACAGTAGTGCTGAGCCCGGAGAATCCCCTCTCTCATCCCGTTCTGAGGTTCTCCCGTTCTAGCCGTCGAAGCGAGCTCTGTTCCCGGTATCTAAGCTAGAGTCTAGGCTAAGGCTAGAGTGCCTTTTGCTCTGAATTAGGAAGTGTCTAGGTCCGTTCTCTCCCAACATCTTTCCTTTTCTTTAGAATTAGGTGCTCCGTGTGTCGCTGGTCTTTTAGACCTTCTATCCGGTCATTTATTTGACCATTATCCCCCAAACCTAGAGTTTGTGCCCCTGGGTTTGTGGCTTGATATTTCTGGCAAGATATATCATTTCATTCTTCAATACACTTTAACCATCTGCTTCCCTGCGGAAATATAAATACGATACCCTGGGGTTACTCCCGAGGTGAAGTGCTACAACGAGATATATTCTGTGCGCTTGCATAATTCATTTTGCATACAACGACATATATCTTCGCGCTCTTGAAGCGTTACTAAAACGTGACGCTAAGGAGTGCCAACAAGCATTTCTGGCGCCGTTGCCGGGGAAGCAATTGGCTAAAGTTATTGTTGAATTATTTGATTGTCTTTACAGATTTACCAACCAC
Source organism: Urochloa ruziziensis (assembly GCA_015476505.1). Lineage (NCBI taxonomy): Eukaryota > Viridiplantae > Streptophyta > Magnoliopsida > Poales > Poaceae > Urochloa > Urochloa ruziziensis. Next base: position 62,429,439 of record CM027120.1, read on the forward strand.
TAACCTTAGTGACCTCACCACTGCAACATTCGTCTATTTTGGATGTGTTTGCAGGGTAGTGCATGACTGGTTTCAACCTACCATCAAACTTTGATCCAAATCCGGAACGCACTGGAAGAGTAGTGCGAAAGAGAGTTGTACCTCCTCAGATTTCACTCAGCTCAAGCAACATATTTGAGTCGTCATCCGACTCCGAGTCCGAACCAGAATCAGGTTCATCATATTCTTCAGCTCCAGAGTCTCCAGAGATAATGGCTCAGCCGAAGAAGACACTCCGTGAGTTCTCAGCCCCGTCAAGCAGCAACTTCCCGGGACTGTCGAATCCACAGGAAGGGGCATTTGAGCTGAGGTCTGGCCTAGTCAAAATGGTTCAGGCCAGCCCTTTCTACGGAAAGGCGATTGAGGATGCCAACGCTCACCTTCGGAATTTTGTAGAGGTGTGTAGCACTATCAATCCGGTGCTAAAGGTGCTAAAGGAGGCCTTTAGCACTGGGTATTCGACCCGGTGCTAAAGGGGCACCCCTTTAGCATAGAAAGATTTGCACTTGTTGTGAAACTGGTGCTAAAGGAGGGTTCCCAACCGGTGTAGATGGCCCCTTCTCCAGTAGTTGTGTGCGGCCGCGCAGGAGGGGAAGGTGCCCCGTCGATGCCGATGCTCCTGGTCCCAGACGACGCCGTGTATCGCCTCCCTAGAAGCAAGCCGCTCCGCTTCCCGGACTTCGCGGGCTACGCTGATGCTTGCTGCAACTGGTTGGTATTCCCAGGCCAGGACGGCTGCTTTATAAGGGATCCTTTCTCCAATGCCACCATGACACTCCCATCTCTGTCCTGCTTCCCGGTCTATGCTGGATATAAGTTTTATACAAAATTTCTATGTTTTGACAAGATATGCAACTTTGTAGTTGATTTTTTTATTTGAAGCCGTTTAGATGCTCAAATAATAGATCTAAGCTTTAGACAACATGGGTCAAAAGGAATATAACTCACTTATTTATGCAGGAACAACGTCTAGGTGAGATGGTAAGAAAGGGTCACGCATGCAGGAACACGTCTAGGTGAAATACACGTGACTTGTGAATTGCGACCGTAGAGCTCGGGGGTGGCGTCCGGGCTACAAAAAAACATTTTTGCCATTTTTATTTGTGAATTCTTATTTTTACTATCCGCGCTGATACGTGATCCATCAGTTAGAATGACTGTAAAAAAAGCGGTGAAATTACCGGCTTGAATAACCACCTCATTTGCATCGCCATAAGGGGAGCGGTAGAAATAACCGGTTCGAATGAGGTTTTCGTGCCCTTTGGATAAGGGTATGTATAGTAGTGCCATACAGACAAATGGCATGAGGTTCAGTTTCTTGCAAGGCAACAGGTGGCTATAGGCATCGCTTCGCCCACACTGGAGCGACTACACCTTAATTTTGAATAGGAAGTTTGTATATAAAATTTGGTTACATAACTAAATTTTTGCTAAATTCAGAATTTTTTCTGACTCTATTAAGTACAAATTAACCCTGCGCAACATGCATCACAACCATTTGACAATAATACTAATCATTACATAATACAATTTCAACAAAACATAAAGAACCCCAAGGCAAAATCACACATTTTTCTAGATAGTTCTTTAAATTTATTTACTAGAACATTGCTTTGCACATGCACATTTATTTTGTAGTGTTCCTCCTAGCAAAGTTACCCCAAGTGACAGCCACAAACACATATGCTTTGTCATACAACCAACCAACAAGGCCGATATAAGCAATTCTCCATGCTTTCTTGAATATTAGGACAAAGAGCACAATCCAAAGGCCAAAGACAAACCCTGACCCAAGTCCGTAGTAAAAGAACACTTGGTCAGCATCCTTTTCACATTCTTGTTGATTTCTCTGCTCTGGTGTGTTAATCCCTGAGCAATTCTTTTGAAGAAGAGGACCACAAAGATCATTGTTTCCATAGTACATGGATGGGTTTTCTGTATAAAGGGTGTCAAGTTGACGACCTAATGGGACCATTCCTGAAAGATTGTTATATGACAGGTCTAGATAAATTAAATATGTCAAATCTGACAAGCTTCGTGGGATTTCACCGGCAAGGCTGTTCCTCGACAAGTCGAGTGATTCCATTGATTTCATAGATCCAATATTCTCAGGAATTTTTCCACTCAAGTGATTCCATGATAAATTTAAATTCAACGACATACTAAGAGAAGCTATTTCATCTGGAATCCCACCAGTTAAGTGGTTCAGTGACATGTCAATTCCAACCACATCCACTACTCCATGTGATCCATACTTGAGTACTTCATGCTTCATCACAAGGGAAAATGTATCTTGTGACTCATCAAATGCCAGCAAGGTTGAGTAAGAATCATCAGTACCCGATTGATCTTTAAGAGTCATTCCTACTAAATTTGAAAAAGATGCTGGAATAACTCCTGATATATTGTTAGCCGCTAGATTCAAGTACTGAAGTCCTCTAAGAACTGTGATGTTGACAGGAATATTTCCATAGAACATGTTATGACTTAGGTGCAAAATGCGCAAGTTCACCAAGTCTCCAATCCACCTTGGTAGTGATCCATAGAACTTGTTCCATGAAAGGTCTAGGAAAACAAGTGATGAGAAGCTTTGGATCCATGAGGGAAACATTCCAGAAAAGCTATTGTTACTGACTAGCAGGAAACGTAAGTTTGGCATATGAGAACAGTGAGGTAGTTCCCCCTCGAAAAAATTGTGATAAATCCAAGAATGTCATCTTTTGTGACTCACAAATTGATTCAGGAACTTGACCAGTAATGAAATTGAAAGACAAAATTAGATTTTCAAGATTTGGAGCTGCAAATCCCCACGGCAAGTGGCCTGACAAGAAGTTCATGGGGACGTCCAATATTCTGAGGCTTCTTTGCAGCAACGGTATCTGGCCACTCAGTCGATTGGAGCTGAAACGGAGGTATTCCAAACTAGTAAAGTTCTGAATCCCTGACGGAATAGCTCCACTAATACTGTTGTTACTAAGGATAAGGGTAACTAAGCTTCTTAAGTGATCCATATTATTTGGAAGCATTCCAATCATATTATTGCTCGGTGAACTCAAGAAAGACAATTTGCTAGAAGAACAGTGTGGTAACTTCTCAACGAACTCTGTTATATTCCCAGACGACAGACTGTTTTCAAGATTTAAGCTTTCCAGTTCACAGAGATTTTTCATGTCCACTGTCAATATGGCTGCATTTCCATTATGGGAGAAAGATAGGTGTTGGAGCGACACCATTCCTCCAAGTGCATCAGAGAAGGGACCATCAAGATAGGTTTTATCTAGGAAAAGTAACTTAATACTTGTTACTTTCCAAAACCAGCATGATGCAATTGGATGACCAAAGTTATTCCCTGTGAGATCAAGGTACTCAAGTTTGGTAAGGATTAGGTTTGGGATTGACTGATCTGCACTTGGAAGTGAACAACTCATAAATGTGATGTGCTTCAGGATTGGAATCAAGTTCACCACAACAGGGAAATCAACTATTGTGCTGAGAGTTACATTGCTCATGTCAATATACTCCAACATTTGTAGATGACTTAGCCATGAGATATCTGTCGAATACGTATTCCGCATCCAACTGAGGTCAAGATGTCGCAAGTTTGAAAGGTTACCAAGCTGAGGAGGAATTCTACCAACAAACAGTGTAAAGGAGAGGTCGAGGTGTTCCAACTTCGTAAGGTTGCCGAGCAGGGATGGCACTCTACCGGAGAAAGGAATGTAGGACAGATCAAGATATCTCAAGTTTTTCATAGAACCCAAGAACTCCGGGACACTACCATTAGGCCCCTCCAGGGAGTTTGTGCTGAGGTCGAGGTACTCCAAATAACGCAAAGAAAGCAAGGACGGACATATCTGGCCAACCAAAGGAGGAGAAGAGAACTGGGCTCCGTTGAGATCAAGCTTGACCACATGGTGGCCAGTTTGGTTGCTACAGGTTATGCCTGCCCACCGGCAGCAATCTTGGCGTGGTTGCCATGAGATGAGGAGATCGATGGTATCGTTGGTACTGCCATGCTTGAAGGCCAGCAACGCGTCCCTCTCGTGCGTTATGCAGCTAGAGCTAACACTTACAGCAGCTAGTTGAGGCAGCTGTGTTTCAGCTGGAATGACAAAGGAACTGAAGGTGGCAGCAATGAGCACCGCGAACCTGCAGGCGGCGGAGCGATGCATGCTGATATATGGAGAAGTGACCCGTTATGAGATTGTGTGTGTGCAGCTACCCAACGGGTTACAGGGCACGGTAGCTGAGAGCTAGAGTAATTGGCAGGAAACTACTCTTTGTCTAAACTTTGCAAAAAGTTTTCACCTAAAGATCTGTGTCAATTCATTTTTTCTCTCTGTGCACGCGGCCCAATGCAAAAAGTTTTCATCATTTTTCACTCATTTAAACATGCCCATTGAATTTGCTGACAGTATACGTGTGAAGTTGTATGTCAGTCATCACTTGCGGACTCCCTACTCACACGTTGGAGTACTTGTATTTCACACATATCCACTTTCAAGGTATAGCATATATGCAGATAAATGTTTAGGGAACTAATGCTTCGTGTTACTCCGTTCCAAATTACAAATTCGTTTGACTTTTTTACCCCAAGTTTATCCCGCCTCAACAAAAAATGTGATATCCTGCGCTGCACCATTTTTTTTGAATAAGACGAGTGGTCAAACTTGATGTGAAAAAAGTGAAACAACTTATAATTTGAAACGGATGGTATGTCATAACTAATATGTGCGGAAATTAAAACTTCTCCTGAAGACAAAAGATATATTTCGTTTGGTTTCTGTTTATATGAGTGGGGTTCTCACTATAGATAAAACATTTGTTGAATGAAAAACTATTAAGGTAGTGTGAAGTACGTGTTAGTTTTGCAGTAGTAATGATAATGAGACTACTAAAAAAAACCCTTGTTGTTGCGATGAGTTGATCTGGAAGCCAAACATATCAATTTTGTCAAACCTCTTATTTTGTTCAGATTGTTCGGATCATTAATCGATCACTAAATGGAATAGGATCTCAACTTTTTAAAAAAAACAAAATCGGTTAGGGAAAATAAGAGGTTACTCATAATTTGTTGTCTAACCACTTAGCTTATTTGAACGTGAACATCACCTCCAAGCACGTTGGTAGCTAGGTCGCGGTATACTTGGTTGTATGAAATAAAATCTCCAACGTCATTATTGCCTTTGAAAATGTATTTGAAAACCGTCCCGGCGGGAGCAAGTTGATTAGACCTGCATACGTTGATACATAGGCGACATCAGCTGAAAGAATATCCGTAAACACTGAAATCATGGAGGAAATCTTTTTTATGAAATAATTGTGGAGGACACATTGGAGCTATCAGCAAGACTAAGGATGCAGGTGGATACCCATGGTATTTTCTTGGCTGATAAATTATGATGATATGTCATTCTATCTCATTTCTCCTCTCCTAAATATTACGTGAAATGCCATTATAGTTCATTTTATCAAAAATATTTTTGTCGGTCTAAAATGACCCAAAATATTTATGACCCCCAAACAGGACGCAAGGTGTGTCAAGCTATGGAGGTGATGGAACAACCCGAACCTAAATTTCACTGCGTTTACACCTAGATTCTACTGAATTTAAAATAAAATTTTCTCTAAAATAAGCCTAATGCCATATTGTCCTTGTTTACACGTGTAAGCATCTAGTACGAAATGCATTGATTAGAATTCTGACTTCCTGCGTACCTGCGCCTTTCACTGCGCTAATTTCAGATAAGTAATCATATATAAAAAGTCTTTAGAAATAAGTTTACCACTGAGATTGACGAGTTTTGTACCACTGAGTTTTCACCGGATAGCTCAACAGCTTGATAGTGAGGAGCCGACAAGGCCACTGTTCGGTGATGATTTGTAAGAGTTCCGTGTACGCCCAGAATTCATCGTCGTCGTTGATGGGTGCGGTGCTTTCACATCGTACGTGTGCACAGGTGTGTCAAGAATAATGCAGTTATTCATGATTCAGGTTCCTTTTTTTTTCCATAGATCGAGAAATGCAACTCCATCTTTTGGGTTGAGCTGAAACGCTACGGCAGGGTTGAACTGATCGGACATGTGGGGAGTTTCCTGAGGGCCTGCTCTGTTTCGCTCTATGGACGCATGGAAAGAGAGAGCCATATGTGCCTACTGATCCAAGGTGGTACTCCCTCCGTCCGTAAAACAGTGTCTTTCTCGCTTTCTGAGAAATGACTTTGATTAATTTTATATTAAAATTTATTAATGTTTACTTTTAGTGTAGTTTTTTAATAAATTTATTTGGAGATACAAATGATGTATATATTTTTTACAAATCGAATCAAACTTGTGATATGCACACCAATGACATACTCTTTAAGGGACGGAGGGAGGGAATAGGTCTGTAGCAGATGGGTTGTCAATGCAGGCATGAATGCTTGTTGGCTGGAAATGGTTGAAGGAGAGGAACTGGACTCGTGCCAAATCATGTTTTTATTTGTTCACATCTCTCACCTCTGGTTGGTTGCCGGCCAGAGGCCACTGGCCACGTCCTGATGGTCGGTACGTGTGGATCATCGGGTTCCTCCGTTTGTGTTCCATTAGGACAAGCTCTCGTTTTATGATTGGGTGCACCAAAACTGAATTTTTTCGATTGTTTCATATGTTGGATGGTGTACCATCGAGTTTACCTCAAACTAGTAAGTAGCCTTGAAACGCTCAGGTGAGTATAGTAATCATGCACATAGTCCTCAAGATTCACCTTTCTCAATGAACCTATCAGACATATAGCATGGGTGCAAGGTTTACCAGAAATCTACCTGTGGGGACCGCCCCCTCGGGCGTCCGCACTTATACAAAATAGTGTCATTCCCTGGATCAGTAATATGACACTATTACTATATGGAATGAATTATCAAAGTAAAGTGAAAGAATGGAGGGGGGAAATAGAGCGGTGTTATTGCCTGAACGTGTGATAGACACTTGCGGCTGGCTGCTGGTTTTATACCTGAAAGAAGGAAGGGACTGGTTGAGTACAATGAGTGCTCAGCAAGTATTTAAACCCGAAGGAACAACATTATTATTTAAGGATGGCAGTTTTAGAGAAGGTTGTTTTGGCCCTGTAGGGGAAATCTTTCCTCCCTGCTAGTTCCGGTAAAAACGTGTTTACTTTACCCAAAATCTCTTTGGGGTTTGTATAATCAAAGAGAGCTTTGACCGAATGGATTCATGACCGACAACCATGGCTATTCGAATAGATTTCTTATCTCCGCAGAGTGTGTACCTGTTGATCATACAGTTGGACAGTCCGTACCACGACCTATGGTGGTGCTGTTCTACGAGTTCCATACCCATCTGCGTATAATTCCTTGACCAACTACCCTAGTTCCTCCCACAGATATTTCTAGGCTCCAACAGGGTTACTATACATCCACCCCACGGATATCTCCTGAGAATAGCATGCGTTTCAAATGGGCACTCTCGCCCTTTTGGGCGTCAGCCCCTTTTAACCGTAACCCGTGCTGACCGGACCTGGGACTCTGCGAAGATCGGTTTCCAGAATATCTGTTGCCCACCATGGCCCCCTGGGGATGGTTTACTAGTTCTAGTTGGCAAGGTGTGAAACGAGGCCTCACATAGTCGGACATTCCTGAAGGCTATGCCTTTTTCGCCTGTATGGTTGTACTTTTCACCGGAAAGACTTGCTCTTGAACCGGTCCTTATACGACCAGGGTAAGCCTCTGGGCAGGAGCTTCCCGTGAAGACTGTCCAGCTTACCCTGCGTCCTTTCATTGTTTTTCGATTCATAACTACCATTGTTATATTGTGATATCAATTAATGTTAAGTGGTTATGAATTATTATGATCAAGGAAAGTGGATCACAAATACTTGCCTTGTTTATTGGTCGAGGTTGGACGTGTCTTGTTTGGAGACTTGGTTTCTATAAAGCAGAAAATAGCTTTAATTAATAAAACTGCTATTTATTTTAAGGAAATATAGGAAAGGACTTGTAATTATTTAGAGAAGGACTTGGCTTGATGGGGTTCTAATGGTGCTCTTAGTAAGAGAGGGTTTCGAAAGATTTGGGTAGGGTTTATGGAATACTTTGTGTAGGGGGAGAGATTAATATAAAAGGGATATGATTAATATGACTTGGTTTCTATAGTTATGTGATTGAGTTTCACGATTTAAGAATATCAAAAAGCTTAGAATAAATCCTAGTGTTTTTAGGAATTTATCTGGTATTTTTGGAGCTAAGAAATGGAAAATGGGATTTTTGTGGTACACTTATGGGGATTTCCTATTGGCTGAAAAGGAGTTTATTCAATTCTGGGGCTTAGTATGGTGTAAAAATAAATTGGATGGTTTTACTAAGGTTTTGAAGGTTCCCAATATTTTTAGGAATTTTTGGAGAATTTTTGGATGAAAGGAGATAGGTAAATTAGGGTTCGTGGTACAATTTCCCGTGTGTACCTATCATTTCTCGTGCACGTGAGAGGCCGACAGGTGGGCCCAGTCAGTGGGGTGCACGCGGAGCTACATACTGTGCCGTGCGCCGGGGCAGTGGTCTCGTGGACCAGGGCGAAGGTGTGCGGGTGGTGGTGTAGACTAGGTGTACGGAGGGAAGGAAGGATGGCGTGGTGGCCGATGCGGCTAGGCGATGTGCCTGGCAAGAGGGGCCGACGCTGGCGTGGCTCGCCAGTTGGCGCCACGTCATAGCACCCCCATGATGGGCGTTAGTGCGTGGCGGCGGAGCAAGGGAGTTCGCCGAAACTCTCGCTGCCGGCTGCTGTGGTGCAGCATTTTCGACAAGAAGATACCCAGTGTGTTCAAGAAGTCACAATGGAGTGAGTGGGGATGTTCTCGAGGTGGTTGGGAGACGGGCTGGCTGGAGTGGCTCGCGGGAGCTGCGGTGGCGGTGCGGTCAAGAACAAGGGAGCGACCTGGGGGGATTTAAGACGCTGTTAAGCACTTGGGCAGCATGACAGCCATACGCGTTTTCAGGGGCTTGGATTGCAGCATGACGGTCGGTGATGGTCGAAAATGTGTGGCGGGGGGGGGGGGGGGGGGGAGGGGTGTGGGTGTTGGCGACGGTGATGGGTGACAAGATGTGGCTAAGGCCGCGCAAATGCCTTTACACCACCAAGAGCCGAGCTAAGCTTGCTCTGGTGGGGCGGCAGATCGTTCCTACGCCGGCGACCCGGCTGTGGTGGCGAGGAGGGGGCAGCTCGTAGTTGAGGTGCGAGGGATGCTCGGGGTATTATAGGCAGGAGGTCATGGCCTGGAGCTCAAGCGAGCTCGGCTCGAGTTTATCCGGCCGGGGTGAGGTGGCGCCGGCCATGTGGGGACCACCTCCTGGCATTCCCACTTAGCATGAAATAATGTCATTTCCTGGTAAGAGGAAAAACATTAACTGCATGGGAGCTGATAATCAAGCTGAAAGAAATAGATGAGTATAGAGCGGTGCTATAACCTGGTCAAGTGAGCAGCAACTTCAACGAGGATAGGGCGGCTCCGGGGGAGACTGCACAGATTCATACGCAAGCCTGAGCACCTCTGTACCCAGCAAGTACTTAGCAACCAAAAGGAAGGATATGCATTATAGCGGTTGGTAGGTTATTAAGCATAGTGGTTTTGGGTCCTCGAGAGGCAAGAACCTCCCTACCAGTCCCCAGTGATTCTGGCAGCGATCCTGTCGACCCTGTAATCACCTCCTCATTCAATCATTCCTATGGGTTATTGCTGGCTAATCAATGGGAGCTTTAACCAGACGGGCTCTTGACTGAGAGCCACGGCTATCAGATAGATTGGATAACTCTGCAGAGACTTGTACTCTATGACTATACGGTCAGGCGACCCTCCCGTGGCTAGTGGCAGGGCCACCCTATGGGACTCGTACCCACCGGCGTCCATCACCGGACAACTCCCTTCTGGGTCTACCCACGGATGTTACTAGGGCCTAAGCAGGGGTCACATAAATGTCTATGCAAGGACCTTCCCGGGGTATGATGCATCAATAATTTATCTGGCAACTCGGCCAGAGGGCCCCACTAGCCCAGTCACATGTGTCCCGTGCTGGCCAGACCCAGCCCTCTGTCGGGATCTGTCTCCAGCATATCCGTTGCCCAACCGTGGCCCCTGGGGTAGCTTTATCAGAGGTAGTTGGCGGGGTGTGAGTCGAGGCCTCACATTGCAGGGCATTTCCGAAGGCTATGTCCTTTTTGGCCCTTATAGCCGTACAGGGCATTGGAAAGACTTTCCCAAAAAACCGGACCTTAAACGACCAAGGCAGGCCTCTGGATAGGAGCTTTTCCAAGGCTATCCACCCTACCCCGCATCTTCGATCCCCTTGATGCCTCTCGCAACAAGGGTTTCTGGTTGTGGGTAGTGCTTAGCGGCGCATTAAGGTTATTTTGGTGGCTAATCTTAATGCAATCTACAGATGCTGGGGGAGAATAAGAACATATTCATGCAGTTGATTAGTATGAGCAAGGAGATCGTTAAGACTTGCCTGGTATCACGGTGGTTTCCACCGGAGCCTAATTCCTGGAGTTCCTGGCGGAGCGTCTACACCAGCATAGATATAAAACTAAGTCAATCATCACATCGGGTGGATTTGCTTTAAATAAGAGTTTGTGAGGATTGGGGTTTCTAGGTTAACCACGGATTTGGGAAGGCAGTTGAGGTCTCGCGGGGCGATTTAGGGTTTCGCGGGGCTTAGCGGGGGTTTAGGAATTGTCGGTGGAAGGCAATAAATCAATATCGGGTTTAGGGAAGGTTTCTATGAAATCTAACCTTACAGAAAAGCTTAGAATATATTCTAGTATTTTTAGGAATTTATTGGCTATTTATGGGGTTTTATCTAGAGTTTGACATATTTTGGGGTACGTTAACGGAGGCTCCTTATAGGCCAAAAAGGAATCCATTTAATTCTAGGATCTAGAAATGTGCATAAATAATTTGGGTGGCACTAATTAGCTTATTATTTTCTCTAGTATTTTTGGGTATTTTCTAGGAATTTTTGGAAAGCTTTAAGGTGGAGAAATAACTTCTTGGGTGCACTAAGCAGGGTGTACCTAGCATTTTTGTTTTGTTTATGCGGCTGACAGGTGGGTGCCGGCTAACACCAGTGCTGGCGCCAACCCACGATCTACTGTGTGGTGGACGGGATCCGTGGACGCGTGGACCGACTGGTCCTTGAGCCTACGGTCCACTGGACCGGGCATACGTAGGGTAGGGAGCTGGCGTGGCGCCTAGCGCGGCGCACGGCTGTGGCTGGCAGGTGGGCCCTGCGTGCTCGTCCAGCTCTCGTGCGGCGAACCCAGGTGGAGACGTCGGCCCAAGCACTCTATAGCCTTCGTCAAGCACCACGGGCCTGGTACTCCAAGCTGGATGCTTCACTAATCAATCTCGGATTCTCAAGAAGTACCTCTGAGCATGTTGTGTACCTAAGGGGACATGGAGCAAGGCGTCTAGTAGTTGGAGTATATGTGGATGATCTTGTCATCACTGGCAGCAATCTATCTGATATCGACAAGTTCAAACAGGAGATGAAAAACACTTTTAGATGAGTGATCTGGGGTTGCTGAGATACTATCTTGGGCTGGAGGTAGTACAAACCAAGGAGGGAATCACAGTGTGCCAGAGAGCATATGCAGCTAAGATCCTTGACAGTGCAGGACTTACAGGCTGCAATCCAAGTGAAACACCAATGGAATCAAGGTTGAAGTTGAGCAAGGCAAGCACTGCAACTGTTGTTGATCCTACTCACTACAGATCCATTGTAGGCTCTCTACGCTACTTGGTGAATTCCAGGCCAGATTTGGCCTATTCTGTGGGGTATGCAAGTAGATTCATGGAGAATCCTACCATAGAACACATGACAGCAGTGAAGAGAATACTTAGGTATGTTGCAGGAACTCTTCAGTATGGCTGTTTCTATCAAAGGACAAAGGATGCATAGCTGATTGGCTATAGTGATAGTGATCTTGCTGGTGATGTTGATACAAGGAAAAGCACCTTAGGCATCCTATATTTCCTCGGCAACAATGTGATTACCTGGCAGTCTCAAAAACAGAAGGTGGTGGCCCTATCTTCTTGTGAAGCTGAGTATAATGCTGCAGCTATGGCAGCCTGCCAGGGAGTTTGGTTGGCACGGCTTCTGGGAGAGCTTCAAGTAGGCAAGCCAGACACTGTCAACCTGAAGATCGACAGCCAGTCAGCTATTCAACTAAGCAAGAATCTTGTTTTCCATGAACGCAGCAAGCATATTGATGTTAGATACTATTTCATTCGTCAGTGCATTGAGGAGAACAAGGTTGTAGTTGAGTTCATTGGAACCAAAGATCAGCTGGCTGACATTTTAACAAAGGCCCTGGGCCGGGAGCAGTTCTCTGAACTTCGTTCTAGACTTGGGGTCGTTGATGTACAGACTGTGCGCAAGGCTTAGGAGGAGATTTGTTAGCAGTAAACCTTGTGCATACTTAGGTAGTAGTTTGCATGTTACCATTTTTTCGGTATTGCATGCGCACGAGCTCCAGGTTGTGGAAGGCCGTGCGCATAGGAGGGCATGGCGAGGATAGCTCGCGCACGACCCGGTGTTGCTGGTGAAGCAACGGCATCATGGGCATGGGGATGGACATGCTTGAGCGCGATGCGCGGTTGATCACCGTGACCTGTTCTTTGTACTCGTTGAATAAAAGGAGGAGAATACAACAGAAAAGCTGCTAGAAGTTCGTAGCACCAAAACCACCTCGCGTTCCAAGTGTTCGTGTGCGTTCATGTTGTGTTCGTGACTCCGGGGAACTTGTTCCCGTCGCCGGCGTACATCGCCGGGACTGGGACCTAACGGTTGGTATCAGAGCAAGGAGACGCGGGCGCCACGCAGGCGCCGGACTTTGCAACGGCGTGGCGGCGCAACAGGGGAAGCTCACCGGAGAGCTCACCGCTGGCGGTGTTAGGGCAGCTCTCGTGGCGACGAGGACACCCGCGTGTTCAGTAGGCTGCGGCGGAGCGGTTGAGGATGTTCTCGACGAGAGTTGAGGTCCGATGCGGCGGTGAGGGCTCGCCGGAGCTCGGTGGCGGGGTAGTGCGATCGGCCTACACCAGGCCGGCCGGCCTGCTGCTGCAACTCCACGCGACCATCTTCCGCGTGCGAATTTAAGCCGGCTGGTGGCGTGACAGTTACGGGTGCTACCGACCTTGGGAGGCTATAAAAGGCTGCCTTCTCTTCCATCCAAGACACACACCACATTTCTCAAGTCTTTACTTGAAGGGAGCTCTTGTATCTTTTTCATTTCTTAGATTAGGATTAGAGTTGGGAGCAGAATCGAGTCGAGCTTAGCTCGGATCTTCGGAGTCTTCGGAGTTCTGGTAAAGCTCATGTATCCTTTCCTTCTTTTGAAGAGTTTATTAATACAATTACTTTCTTACTTCAGAGCTTAAGTTTATCTTTTGTCTTTCTATCTTGCTCTTCTTTTAGAGTAAAGATCTTGCTCTCTTTAGAGCAAAGTTCTATCCCCCTTTAGTTTTAGTATAGAGTTTAGTTTAGTTCTACCGGGCTTTATCTCGCGGGTTTGCTCGCCTTGACCGGGCCGTAAGACGCCTTAGGGAAGACGGGGATTTCTCTTGACAGGCCTCAAGAGAAATCTTAATCATCGAGTGCAGACGTGGTGTCTGGCTTGTTGATTAACTAGGAAGTGTGTTGCACCCCACGGAACTGCAGTGGTAGGCGGCAGGTGGTGACAGTCATGTCCGTCCTTTGTAGTCCACCACGTTCGGGGGTACTCATAACAGTAGTGCTGAGCCCGTAGAATCCCCTCTCTCATCCCGTTCTGAGGTTCTCCCGTTCTAGCCGTCAAAGCGAGCTCTGTTCCTGGTATCTAAGCTAGAGTCTAGGCTAAGGCTAGAGTGCCTTTTGCTCTGAATTAGGAAGTGTCTAGGTCCGTTCTCTCCCAACATCTTTCCTTTTCTTTAGAATTAGGTGCTCCGTGTGTCGCTGGTCTTTTATTTGACCATTATCCCCCAAACCTAGACTTTGTGCCCCTGGGTTTGTGGCTTGATATTTCTGGCAAGATATATCATTTCATTCTTCAATACACTTTAACCATCTGCTTCCCTGCGGAAATATAAATACGATACCCTGTGGTTACTCCCGAGGTGAAGTGCTACAACGAGATATATTCTGTGCGCTTGCAGAATTCATTTTGCATTCAACGACATATATCTTCGCGCTCTTGAAGTGTTACTAAAACGTGACGCTAAGGAGTGCCAACACCTCTTCATCGACAACTCTCCACGTGACTGCACGTTGCTCGGGGACTTGTGGGATATTGGTACCTGGGGGCCCCTCACCGACCAGGATAACACTCGGCCTGGGCCCACGTCTGACAGCAATGTGGGCCAACTCATGGCCGGGCCCACAGGACAGCCCGAACTTGATGCACAAGACTATGAAGACTCAGCCCGTAAGGCGTGCAGCGTGACACCCGGATACCGCAAGATACGCGCAACCTAGCTGGCGGATTGCGCCCGAATATCTTGGGGATTGTATTGCAACCGACTCGGATTGCTTTCCAGATTGTAAACTGGTAGGATTAAATCTCAACCGACTTGTAACCCTAGGCCGTTAGCCTATATAAGACGGTCTAGGTCATCCCCAAAAGGGATACGCACCCCACGGCATTCTACGGAATTCCAGCTCATTGTAACCACTCACCGACTCGCCATTGCTCAAGAGCTTTGACGAGATCATCAATACAAGACACCACCAAACACAGGACGTAGGGTTTGCGCCACGTGGCTGCCTGAACTTGTATAAAACCTTGCGTCTCCTGTGTTACCTCGAGCTCCCTATCCTTGCGATCACCCTTGCCAATAAATCTACCACTTGGGTACCCCCTAGTGGATTGCCGGTCCTAGAATCCGACAATTGGTATTATGGTCATGGAGGCACTCTGAGTCCAGTTGATGGATCTTTAATTTTTGGCAATGATATGTGAGAACTAGCTCACCGTCTCCTTGACATCATAAAGAAATCCGAGGCCAGAGAATTCATTCCTAGTAGAGATAGAGATGAGCTAACCTATGCCTTAGGAAACAAGGACCATCCTAGACAACGAGTGAAGCTAGCACTAATTCAGATGACACAAGCTAGAGGACCAGAAGACCCTAATGCTTTGGTTAGCCCTCCACAACAACGGAGCAGTCAGGCTTCCATAGAGCTTCCCGCGGCTCACTCAGAACCGGCCTGTTACCCAGTGGATGAAATAACTCAGCGTGCCGCTTGCAAGCTTCATGCAATATTGAAGAACATATCAGTGGTGGTGCGTATAACAATGACTTAAAGTCAGTACATATATATTTTATCATACATACTATTGTTTTATTAACTTTCTTCCCCTTCAATATATTAGGTCGCTTACAGTATGGCTAGACCAGTGGAAGGACAAGCATTCCACTTCCAGAAGATTCCATATGGCTCTGCACCAGTTGAGGTGGAACAAGTTGTTTCTAAATATAACAGCTTGGAGCTTGACATCCCCGGAGTTGATGGGGAAACGCTACTTGAGATTGTTGTCACAGCATCATTCTATGGAGAAAGCGTGACATCATCATACCTGGTATGCAAGCAACATCCTCGACAGCTCCACCGTCTCCGCCAGGTCCACCGTCGTCGCCGCTGATGATCCAAGTGTCGGCAAAGAAGAAATTAGCTTACGAGAAGACCGACGCAACATTCGTCGCAGAAGTACACGTGCATTTTCACATGAAGAAAGAGCCTGAGAAGAAGATTGATATTGACCCAGACAAGGCGGTGGGTTTTTTAAACAATTTGAGCAGGGCAGAACAGAAAAAAGCGGAAATATCTGACTACGACTGCTCATTACTAAAAGCTCATCAGAAAAGGAAGAAAGCTGAGCACGCTAAGCAGTTGGCGAAGGCGAAGTCCAAACCTTCTACTATTCCTCTGCTCGGCAAACAACCTCAGCCGGCATTGCCTAAGTCCAAAATGTTCTACTATTCCTCAGCTCGGCGACCAACCTCAGCCCGCATTGCCTAAGTTGCCAAATGAATACAAACTCAACGTGCAACGGCTAATGAAAGAGTCTGGTCTCACTAGAGCGCAAGTCACTGGGGAAGCACCACTCCCCCTAGCTGAAGTTACTAAGTGGCATTTTGAGCTTGGCAAGTCTTTCGTCGTGCTAGATGAAGTGAAAAAGCTACAAACAAAGATGTATTTATTCCATGGATGGTACATGGTTCAAGCGGCAAATGGACGGAAGATGTTCGGGGCTCGCGTAAAGGAGGAATATTTTTTTAATGGCGAACAAATGCTTTGGTTGGAGTTCAAAGATATCTACAAAGTGTACCAACGAGGCGCCTTGGATATGTGTTTGATTCAAACCTGGGTTTCGTAAGTGATTTGTTCTAATCATTTCTGTATTGTCAAGTAAAAAAATCTATGAGTGACGGCTCCTGTATTGCTTATCATGCTAAATGGAGATTCAAAGATGTCAAAGATAAACAGAGACATGATTCTATCGGATCCAGAGGGGACATATCGGAACTTATTCAAGTTTGTGGATAAACAAAATTATATGGACTCCATACTATTGCCATACCGCTACGGGTGAGTGGCAACACCATGTACTCCATTTTATTTTCTTAATTTCTCAACATTATCTCATTATACTATGACACTTATATATATGCATGTAGTTACCACTGGATCCTCGTAGTACTGAATCTTGATAGAGGTGTGTTGAACGTCTTTGATTCGTTGTGGAAACCACAAGAAGAGTACCATCATATCATTGACATGTTTACAAGGTCATATATATACTTTTCACTAATTCAAATTGCCTGTAGACTCACATTATTGACTTATTTGAACTCAAATTTTATACTAACAACATGATTATTCAATCGCATGATGTGGAACGAACTCCGCGAAAAGCACAACGGTTTTGAATATGAAAAACTCGTATGGCATATTGAATTCCTGGTATGCATACAATTTGTACATATACGTCTTTGCTAATCAATTAAACGAATTATCTTTAATTTTTTTCGTCAATAGTGTTCCCAATAGGGGCCAGAAAATAATTTATGTGGATACTACGTTTGCGAGTACATGCACAGCTGGATTAAGAAAACTATTACTAACCATGATATTATGGTACGCAATAATTATTTACACATTTCTAATTCAAGTGCACCATTATTATCTTGAAAATTTTGCTGATTTAATTTTCAATTGTTTGCAAATTGTAGATGATGAGCATCTCGAATAAAAGTCTCGAGCGACATAAGATCGACGCAATTACAGAACAACTCGTGTGATTTATTTGGGACGAGATCGTCAATGTCAAAGGAGAATTCCATTATGAAGATTCATGGGATCATCTGGACAACTCAAGTCGTCGTTCCTCCTCCGCTCGTCCAAGTCGTTCCTTTGTCGGTCCTAGTGGTAGATCCTAATGCATGGATATTAAGTTGTAGTATAAACTTAACTCTTTTGGCACTAAGATGTAATATATATGTCTTTTTATATGCTTATACGAACGCTATAGGAATACTAGTGTAGTACGACATCCGTATTACAACAAATACGTATGCAAATAATATGTGGCTAGCTGAAAAGAGAAAAAAGTAAATGGTGCTATTTAGCACCGGTTGGTAGGACCAACCGGTGCTAAAGGGGCTCGCGCAGGCGCTGCGCGGCGGCCCCTTTAGCACCAGTTGGTGGTGAGAACCGGTGCTAAAGGAGGCCTTTAACACTGGGTATTCGACCCGGTGCTAAAGGGGCACCCCTTTAGCATGGAAAGATTTGCACCTGTTGTGAAACTGGTGCTAAAGGAGGGTTCCCAACCGGTGTAGATGGCCCCTTCTCCAGTAGTGGTGTGCGGCCGCGCAGGAGGGGAAGGTGCCCCGTCGATGCTGATGCTCTTGGTCCCAGACGACGCCGTGTACAGCCTCCCTAGAAGCAAGCCGCTCCGCTTCCCGGACTTCGCGGGCTATGCTGATGCTTGCTGCAACTGGTTGGTATTCCCAGGCAAGGACGGCTGCTTTATGAGGGATCCTTTCTCCAATGCCACCACGACACTCCCATCTCTATCCTGCTTCCCAGTCTAAGCTGGATATAAGTTTTATACAAAATTTCTATGTTTTGACAAGATGTGCAACTTTGTAGTTGATTTTTTTTTATTTGAAGCCGTTTAGATACTCAAATAATAGATCTAAGCTTTAGACAACACGGGTCAAAAGGAATATAACTCACTTATTTATGCAGGAACAACGTCTAGGTGAGATGGTAAGAAAGGGTCGCGCATGCAGGAACACGTCTAGGTGAAATACACGTGACTTGTGAATTGCGACCGTAGAGCTCGGGGGTGGCGTCCGGGCTACAAAAAAATATTTTTGCCATTTTTATTTGTGAATTCTTATTTTTACTATCCGCGCCGATACGTGATCCATCAGTTAGAATGACTGTAAAAAAGCGGTGAAATAACCGGCTTGAATAACCACCTCATTTGCATCGCCATAAGGGGAGCGGTAGAAATAACCGGTTCGAATGAGGTTTTCATGCCCTTTGGATAAGGGTATGTATAGTAGTGCCATACAGACAAATGGCATGAGGTTCAGTTTCTTGCAAGGCAACAGGTGGCTATAGGCATCGCTTCGCCCACACTGGAGCGACTACACCTTAATTTTGAATAGGAAGTTTGTATATAAAATTTGGTTATATAACTAAATTTTTGATAAATTCAGAATTTTTTCTGACTCTATTAAGTACAAATTAACCTTGCGCTACATGCATCACAACCATTTGACAATAATACTAATCATTACATAATACAATTTCAACAAAACATAAAGAACCCCAAGGCAAAATCACACATTTTTCTAGATAGTTCTTTAAATTTATTTACTAGAACATTGCTTTGCACATGCACATTTATTTTGTAGTGTTCCTCCTAGCAAAGTTACCCCAAGTGACAGCCACAAACACATATGCTTTGTCATACAACCAACCAACAAGGCCGATATAAGCAATTCTCCATGCTTTCTTGAATATTAGGACAAAGAGCACAATCCAAAAGCCAAAGACAAACCCTGACCCAAGTCCGTAGTAAAAGAACACTTGGTCATCATCCTTTTCACATTCTTGTTGATTTCTCTGCTCTGGTGTGTTAATCCCTGAGCAATTCTTTTGAAGAAGAGGACCACAAAGATCATTGTTTCCATAGTACATGGATGGGTTTTCTGTATAAAGGGTGTCAAGTTGACGACCTGATGGGACCATTCCTGAAAGATTGTTATATGACAGGTCTAGATAACTTAAATATGTCAAATCTGACAAGCTTCGTGGGATTTCACCGGCAAGGCTGTTCCTCGACAAGTCGAGTGATTCCATTGATTTCATAGATCCAATATTCTTAGGAATTTTTCAACTCAAGTGATTCCATGATAAATTTAAATTCAACAACATACTAAGAGAAACTATTTCATCTGGAATCCCACCAGTTAAGTGGTTCAGTGACATGTCAATTCCAACCACATCCACTACTCCATGTGATCCATACTTGAGTACTTCATGCTTCATCACAAGGGAAAATGTATCTTGTGACTCATCAAATGCCAGCAAGGTTGAGTAAGAATCATCAGTACCTGATTGATCTTTAAGAGTCATTCCTACTAAATTTCTAAAAGATGCTGGAATAACTCCTGATATATTGTTAGCTGCTAGATTCAAGTACTGAAGTCCTCTAAGAACTGTGATGTTGACCGGAATATTTCCGTAGAACATGTTATGACTTATGTGCAAAATGCTCAAGTTCACCAAGTCTCCAATCCACCTTGGTAGTGAGCCATAGAACTTGTTCCATGAAAGGTCTAGGAAAACAAGTGATGAGAAGCTTTGGATCCATGAGGGAAACATTCCAGAAAAGCTATTGTTACTGACTAGCAGGAAACGTAAGTTTGGCATATGAGAACAGTGAGGTAGTTCCCCCTCGAAAAAATTGTGTGATAAATCCAAGAATGTCATCTTTTGTGACTCACAAATTGATTCAGGAACTTGACAAGTAATGAAATTGAAAGACAAAATTAGATTTTCAAGATTTGGAGCTGCAAATCCCCACGGCAAATGGCCTGACAAGATGTTCATGGGGACGTCCAATATTCTGAGGCTTCTCGGCAGCAATGGTATCTGGCCACTCAGTCGATTGGAGCTGAAACGGAGGTATTCCAAACTAGTAAAGTTCTGAATCCCTGACGGAATAGCTCCACTAATACTGTTGTTACTAAGGATAAGGGTAACTAAGCTTCTTAAGTGATCCATATTATTTGGAAGCATTCCAGTCATATTATTGCTCGGTGAACTCAAGAAAGACAATTTGCTAGAAGAACAGTGTGGTAACTTCTCAACGAACTCTGTTATATTCCCAGACGACAGACTGTTTTCAAGATTTAAGCTTTCCAGTTCACAGAGATTTTTCATGTCCACTGTCAATGTGGCTGCATTTCCATTATGGGAGAAAGATAGGTGTTGGAGTGACACCATTCCTCCAAGTGCATCAGAGAAGGGACCATCAAGATATGTTTTATCTAGGTAAAGTAACTTAATACTTGTTACTTTCCAAAACCAGCATGATGCAATTGTATGACCAAAGTTATTCCCTGTGAGATCAAGGTACTCAAGTTTGGTAAGGTTTAGGTTTGGGATTGACTAATCTGCACTTGGAAGTGAACAACTCATAAGTGTGATGTGCTTCAGGGTTGGAATCATGTTCACCACAACAGGGAAATCAACTATTGTGCTGAGAGTTACATTGCTCATGTCAATATACTCCAACATTTGTAGATGACTTAGCCATGAGATATCTGTCGAATACGTATTCCGCATCCAACTGAGGTCAAGATGTCGCAAGTTTGAAAGGTTACCAAGCTGAGGAGGAATTCTACCAACAAACAGTGTAAAGGAGAGGTCGAGGTGTTCCAACTTCGTAAGGTTGCCGAGCAGGGATGGCACTCTACCGGAGAAAGGAATGTAGGACAGATCAAGATATCTCAAGTTTTTCATAGAACCCAAGAACTCCGGGACACTACCATTAGGCCCCTCCAGGGAGTTTGTGCTGAGGTCGAGGTACTCCAAATAACGCAAAGAAAGCAAGGACAGACATATCTGGCCAACCAAAGGAGGAGAAGAGAACTGGGCTCCGTTGAGATCAAGCTTGACCACATGGTGGCCAGTTTGGTTGCTACAGGTTATGCCTGCCCACCGGCAGCAATCTTGGCGTGGTTGCCATGAGATGAGGAGATCGATGGTATCGTTGGTACTGCCATGCTTGAAGGCCAGCAACGCGTCCCTCTCGTGCGTTATGCAGCTAGAGCTAACACTTACAGCAGCTAGTTGAGGCAGCTGTGTTTCAGCTGGAATGACAAAGGAACTGAAGGTGGCAGCAATGAGCACCGCGAACCTGCAGGCGGCGGAGCGATGCATGCTGATATATGGAGAAGTGACCCGTTATGAGATTGTGTGTGTGCAGCTACCCAACGGGTTACAGGGCACGGTAGCTGAGAGCTAGAGTAATTGGCAGGAAACTACTCTTTGTCTAAACTTTGCAAAAAGTTTTCACCTAAAGATCTGTGTCAATTCATTTTTTCTCTCTGTGCACGCGGCCCAATGCAAAAAGTTTTCATCATTTTTCACTCATTTAAACATGCCCATTGAATTTGCTGACAGTATACGTGTGAAGTTGTATGTCAGTCATCACTTGCGGACTCCCTACTCACACGTTGGAGTACTTGTATTTCACACATATCCACTTTCAAGGTATAGCATATATGCAGATAAATGTTTAGGGAACTAATGCTTCGTGTTACTCCGTTCCAAATTACAAGTCGTTTGACTTTTTTACCCCAAGTTTATCCCGCCTCAACAAAAAATGTGATATCCTGCGCTGCACCATTTTTTTTTGAATAAGACGAGTGGTCAAACTTGATGTGAAAAAAGTGAAACAACTTATAATTTGAAACGGATGGTATGTCATAACTAATATGTGCGGAAATTAAAACTTCTCCTGAAGACAAAAGATATATTTCGTTTGGTTTCTGTTTATATGAGTGGGGTTCTCACTATAGATAAAACATTTGTTGAATGAAAAACTATTAAGGTAGTGTGAAGTACGTGTTAGTTTTGCAGTAGTAATGATAATGAGACTACTAAAAAAAACCCTTGTTGTTGCGATGAGTTGATCTGGAAGCCAAACATATCAATTTTGTCAAACCTCTTATTTTGTTCAGATTGTTCGGATCATTAATCGATCACTAAATGGAATAGGATCTCAACTTTTTTAAAAAAACAAATTCGGTTAGGGAAAATAAGAGGTTACTCATAATTTGTTGTCTAACCACTTAGCTTATTTGAACGTGAACATCACCTCCAAGCACGTTGGTAGCTAGGTCGCGGTATACTTGGTTGTATGAAATAAAATCTCCAACGTCATTATTGCCTTTGAAAATGTATTTGAAAACCGTCCCGGCGGGAGCAAGTTGATTAGACCTGCATACGTTGATACATAGGCGACATCAGCTGAAAGAATATCCGTAAACACTGAAATCATGGAGGAAATCTTTTTTATGAAATAATTGTGGAGGACACATTGGAGCTATCAGCAAGACTAAGGATGCAGGTGGATACCCATGGTATTTTCTTGGCTGATAAATTATGATGATATGTCATTCTATCTCATTTCTCCTCTCCTAAATATTACGTGAAATGCCATTATAGTTCATTTTATCAAAAATATTTTTGTCGGTCTAAAATGACCCAAAATATTTATGACCCCCAAACAGGACGCAAGGTGTGTCAAGGAGGTGATGGAACAACCCGAACCTAAATTTCACTGCGTTTACACCTAGATTCTACTGAATTTAAAATAAAATTTTCTCTAAAATAAGCTTAATGCCATATTGTCCTTGTTTACACGTGTAAGCATCTAGTACGAAATGCATTGATTAGAATTCTGACTTCCTGCGTACCTGCGCCTTTCACTGCGCTAATTTCAGATAAGGAATCATATATAAAAAGACTTTAGAAATAAATAATAATGATGAAGAACAATAGAAGATGTTACGTCCACACATAAGTTTACCACTGAGATTGACGAGTTTTGTACAACTGAGTTTTCACCGGATAGCTCAACAGCTTGATAGTGAGGAGCCGACAAGGCCACTGTTCGGTGATGATTTGTAAGAGTTCCGTGTACGCCCAGAATTCATCGTCGTCGTTGATGGGTGCGGTGCTTTCACATCGTACGTGTGCACAGGCGTGTCAAGAATAATGCAGTTATTCATGATTCAGGTTCCTTTTTTTCTTCCATAGATCGAGAAATGCAACTCCATCTTTTGGGTTGAGCTGAAACGCTACGGCAGGGTTGAACGGATCGGACATGGGAGTTTCCTGAGGGCCTGCTCTGTTTCGCTCCATGGACGCATGGAAAGAGAGAGCCATATGTGCCTACTGATCCAAGGTGGTACTCCCTCCGTCCGTAAAACAGTGTCTTTCTCGCTTTCTGAGAAATGACTTTGATTAATTTTATATTAAAATTTATTAATGTTTACTTTTAGTGTAGTTTTTTAATAAATTTATTTGGAGATACAAATGATGTATATATTTTTTACAAATCGAATCAAACTTGTGATATGCACACCAATGACATACTCTTTAAGGGACGGAGGGAGGGAGTAGGTCTGTAGCAGATGGGTTGTCAATGCAGGCATGAATGCTTGTTGGCTGGAAATGGTTGAAGGAGAGGAACTGGACTCGTGCCAAATCATGTTTTTATTTGTTCACATCTCTCACCTCTGGTTGGTTGCCGGCCAGAGGCCACTGGCCACATCCTGATGGTCGGTACGTGTGGATCATCGGGTTCCTCCGTTTGTGCTCCATTAGGACAAGCTCTCGTTTTATGATTGGGTGCACCAAAACTGAATTTTTTCGATTGTTTCATATGTTGGATGGTGTACTATCGAGTTTACCTCAAACTAGTAAGTAGCCTTGAAACGCTCAGGTGAGTATAGTAATCATGCACATAGTTCTCAAGATTCACCTTTCTCAATGAACCTATCACACATATAGCATGGGTGCAAGGTTTACCAGAAATCTACCTGTGGGGACCGCCCCCTCGGGCATCCGCACTTATACAAAATAGTGTCATTCCCTGGATCAGTAATATGACACTATTACTATATGAATGAATTATCAAAGTAAAGTGAAAGAATGGAGGGGGGAAATAGAGCGGTGTTATTGCCTGAACATGTGATAGACACTTGCGGCTGGCTGCTGGTTTTATACCTGAAAGAAGGAAGGGACTGGTTGAGTACAATGAGTGCTCAGCAAGTATTTAAACCCGAAGGAACAACATTATTATTTAAGGATGGCAGTTTTAGAGAAGGTTGTTTTGGCCCTGTAGGGGAAATCTTTCCTCCCTGCTAGTTCCGGAAAAAACGTGTTTACTTTATCCAAAATCTCTTTGGGGTTTGTATAATCAAAGAGAGCTTTGACCGAATGGATTCATGACCAACAACCACGGCTATTCGAATAGATTTCTTATCTCCGCAGAGTGTGTACCTATTGATCATACAGTTGGACAGTCCGTACCACGACCTATGGTGGTGCTGTTCTACGAGTTCCATACCCATCTGCGTTCAATTCCTTGACCAACTACCCTAGTTCCACCCACAGATATTTCTAGGCTCCAACAGGTTTACTATACATCCACCCCACGGATATCTCCCGAGAATAGCATGCGTTTCAAATGGGCACTCTTGCCCTTTTGGGCGTCAGCCCCTTTTAACCGTAACCCGTGCTGACCGGACCAGGGACTCTGCGAAGATCGGTTTCCAGAATATCTGTTGCCCACCATGGCCCCCTGGGGATGGTTTACTAGTTTTAGTTGGCAAGGTGTGAAACGAGGCCTCACATAGTCGGACATTCCTGAAGGCTATGCCATTTTGGCCTGTATGGTTGTACTTTTCACCGGAAAGACTTGCTCTTGAACCGGTCCTTATACGACCAGGGTAAGCCTCTGGGCAGGAGCTTCCCGTGAAGACTGTCCAGCTTACCCTGCGTCCTTTCATTGTTTTTCGACTCATAACTACCATTATTATATTGTGATATCAATTAATGTTAAGTGGTTATGAATTATTATGATCAAGGAAAGTGGATCATAAATACTTGCCTCGTTTATTGGTCGAGGTTGGACGTGTATTGTTTGGAGACTTGGTTTCTATAAAGCAGAAAATAGCTTTAATTAATAAAACTGCTATTTATTTTAAGGAAATATAGGAAAGGATTTGTAATTATTTAGAGAAGGACTTGGCTTGATGGGGTTCTAAAGGTGCCCTTAGTAAGAGAGGGTTTCGAAAGATTTGGGTAGGGTTTATGGAATACTTTGTGTAAAGGGGAGAGATTAATATAAAAGGGATATGATTAATATTACTTGGTTTCTATAGTTATGTGATTGAGTTTCACGATTTAAGAATATCAAAAAGCTTAGAATAAATCCTAGTGTTTTTAGGAATTTATCTGGTATTTTTGGAGCTAAGAAATGGAAAATGGGATTTTTGGGGTACACTTATGGGGATTTCCTATTGGCTGGAAAGGAGTTTATTCAATTCTGGGGCTTAGTATGGTGTAAAAATAAATTGGATGGTTTTACTAAGGTTTTGAAGGTGCCCAATATTTTTAGGAATTTTTGGAGAATTTTTGGATGAAAGGAGATAGGTAAACTAGGGTTCGTGGTACAATTTCCCGTGTGTACCTAGCATTTCTCGTGCGCGTGAGAGGCCGACAGGTGGGCCCAGTCAGTGGGGCGCGCGTGGAGCTACATACTGTGCCGTGCGCCGGGGCTAGGGCTGGACGCCGAGCCAGCTCGAGCTGGCTCGGCTCGGCTTGGTCTGGCTCGTTAGGATAACGAGCCAGCTTGGCTTGGCTTGTTAACAAAACGAGCAAAAATGCTAGCTCGGCTCGGCTCGTTAACGGCTCGAGCCAGCTCGTTAGGCTCGCGAGCCAAACACAAATTTGAGATTACCACATTAACATGCATAAAATAAAATAAAATATAACAATTATAATTTTTTAAACCTCTAAAATTCACTATCTTTGTAGCATGCACAACACAAGCCACAACTAATGAGCAACTAAAGAGTACTTGATCCATGTAGATTGCTTGGCTCGGCTTAACTCTTTATATTGGACAGCTTGGGCCTTTAGCCTTTGGGCTCGTTTAGCTCGCGAGCAGCTCGCGAGCTGGCTCAAGCCAGCTCGTTAACGAAACGAGCAAAAGTTGTAGCTCGGCTTGTTAAAAACTCAACCGAGCTGAGCCGAGCCGAGCCGAGCTACGTTCGAGCTGAGCCGGCTCGCGAGTTTTGAGCTTAGCGTCCAGCCCTAGCCGGGGCAGTGGTCTCGTGGACCAGGGCGAAGGTGTGCGAGTGGTGGTGTAGACTAGGTGTACGGAGGGAAGGAAGGATGGCGTGGCGGCCGATGCGGCTAGGCGATGTGCCTGGCAAGAGGGGCCGACGCTGGCGTGGCTCGCCAGTTGGCGCCACGTCATAGTGCCCCCATGATGGGTGTCGGTGCGTGGCGGCGGAGCAAGGGAGTTCGCCGAAACTCTCGCCGCCGGCTGCTGTGGTGCAGCATTTTCGACAAGAAGATACCCAGTGTGTTCAAGAAGTCATAATGGAGTGAGTGGGGATGTTCTCGAGGTGGTTGGGAGACGGGCTGGCTGGAGTGGCTCGCGGGAGCTGCGGTGGCAGTGCGGTGATTTAAGACGCGGTTAAGCACTTGGGCAGCATGACTACCATACGCGTTTTCAGGGGCTTGGATTGCAGCGTGACGGTCGGTGATGGTCGAAAATGTGTGGCAGGGGGGGAGGGGGGTTGGCGACAGCGATGGGTGACAAGATGTGGCTAAGGCCGCGCAAACGCCTTTACACCACCAAGAGCCGAGCTAAGCTTGCTCTGGTGGGGCGACAGATCGTTCCTACGCCGGCGACCCGGCTGTGGTGGCGAGGAGGGGGCAACTCGTAATTGAGGTGCGAGGGATGCTCGGGGTATTATAGGCAGAAGGTCATGGCCTGGAGCTCAAGCGAGCTCGACTCGAGTTTATCCGGCCGGGGTGAGCTGGCGCCGGCCATGTGGGGACCGCCTCCTGGCATTCCCACTTAGCATGAAATAATGTCATTTCCTGGTAAGAGGGAAAACATTAACTGCATGGGAGCTGGTAATCAAGCTGAAAGAAATAGATGAGTATAGAGCGGTGCTATAACCTGGTCAAGTGAGCAGCAACTTCAACGAGGATAGGGCGGCTCCGGGGGAGACTGCACAAATTCATACGCAAAGCCTGAGCACCTCTGTACCCAGCAAGTACTTAGCAACCAAAGGGAAGGATATGCATTATAGCGGTTGGTAGGTTATTAAGCATAGTGGTTTTGGGTCCTGGAGGGGCAAGAACCTCCCTACCAGTCCTCGGTGATTCTGGCAGCGATCCTGTCGATCCTGTAATCACCTCCTCGTTCAATCATTCCTATGGGTTATTGCTGGCTAATCAATGGGAGCTTTAACCAGACGGGCTCTTGACCGAGAGCCACGGCTATCAGATAGATTGGATAACTCTACAGAGACTTGTACTCTATGACTATATGGTCAGGCGACCCTCCCGTGGCCAGTGGCAGGGCCACCCTATGGGACTCGTACCCACCGGCGTCCATCACCGGACAACTCCCTTCTGGGTCTACCCACGGATGCTACTGGGGCCTAAGCAGGGGTCACATAAATGTTCATGCAAGGACCTTCCCGGGGTATGATGCATCAATAATTTATCTGGCAACTCTGCCAGAGGGCCCCACTAGCCCAGTCACATGTGTCCCGTGCCGGCCAGACCCAGCCCTCTGTCGTGGTCTGCCTCCAGCATATCCGTTGCCCAACCGTGGCCCCTGGGGTAGCTTTATCAGAGGTACTTAGCGGGGTGTGAGTCGAGGCCTCACATTGCAGGGCATTCCCGAAGGCTATGTCCTTTTTGGCCCGTATAGCTGTACAGGGCGTTGGAAAGACTTTTCCAAAGAACCGGACCTTAAACGACCAAGGCAGGCCTCTGGATAGGAGCTTTTCCAAGGCTATGCACCATACCTCGCATCTTCCCCTTGATGCCTCTCGCAACAAGGGTTTCTGGTTGTGGGTAGTGCTTAGCGGCGCATTAAGGTTATTTTGGTGGCTAATCTTAATGCAGTCTACAGACGCTGGGGGAGAATAAGAACATATTCATGCAGTTGATTAGTATGAGCAAGGAGATCCTTAAGACTTGCCTGGTATCACGGTGGTTTCCGCCGGAGGCTAATTCCTGGAGTTCCTGGCGGAGCGTCTACACCAGCATAGATATAAAACTAAGTCAATCATCACATCGGGTGGATTTGCTTTAAATAAGAGTTTGTGAGGACAGGGGTTTCTAGGTTAACCACGGATTTGGGAGAGCGGTTGAGGTCTCGCGGGGCGATTCAGGGTTTCGCGGGGCTTAGCGGGGGTTTAGGAATTGTCGGTGGAAGGCAATAAATTAATATCGGGTTTAGGAAAGGTTTCTATGAAATCTAACCTTACAGAAAAGCTTAGAATATATTCTAGTATTTTTAGGAATTTATTGGCTATTTATGGGGTTTTATCTAGAGTTTGGCATATTTTGGGGTACGTTAACGGAGCCTCCTTATTGGCCAAAAAGGAATCCATTTAATTCTAGGCTCTAGAAATGTGCATAAATAATTTGGGTGGCACTAATTAGCTTTTTATTTTCTCTAGTATTTTTGGGTATTTTCTAGGAATTTTTGGAAAGCTTTAAGGTGGAGAAATAACTTCTTGGGTGCACTAAGCAGGGTGTACCTAGCATTTTCGTTTTGTTTATGCGGCTGACAGGTGGGGGTCGGCTGACGCCAGTGCTGGCGCCACCCCGCGATCTACTGTGTGGTGGATTGGATCCGTGGACGCGTGGACCAACTGGTCCTTGAGCCTACGGTCCACTGGACTGGGCATACGTAGGGTAGGGAGCTGGCGTGGCGCCTAGCGCGGCGCACGGCTGTGGCTGGCAGGTGGGCCCCGCGTGCTCCTCCAGCTCTCGTGCGGCGAACCCGGGTGGAGACGCTGGCCCAAGCACTCTATGGCCTTCGTCAAGCACCACGGGCCTGGTACTCCAAGTTGGATGCTTCACTGATCAATCTCGGATTCTCAAGAAGTACCTCTGAGCATGCTGTGTACCTAAGGGGACATGGAGCAAGGCGTCTAGTAGTTGGAGTATATGTGGATGATCTTGTCATCACTGGCAGCAATCTAAATGATATCGACAAGTTCAAACAGGAGATGAAAAACACTTTTCAGATGTGTGATTTGGGGTTGCTGAGATACTATCTTGGGCTGGAGGTAGTACAAACCAAGGAGGGAATCACAGTGTGCCAGAGAGCATATGCAGCTAAGATCCTTGACAGTGCAGGACTTACAGGCTGCAATCCAAGTGAAACACCAATGGAATCAAGGTTGAAGTTGAGCAAGGCAAGCATTGCAGCTGTTGTTGATCCTACTCACTACAGATCCATTGTAGGCTCTCTACGCTACTTGGTGAATTCCAGGCCAGATTTGGCCTATTCTGTGGGGTATGCAAGTAGATTCATGGAGAATCCCACCACAGAACACATGACAGCAGTGAAGAGAATACTTAGGTAGGTTGCAGGAACTCTTCAGTATGGCTGTTTCTATCAGAGGACAAAGGATGCACAGCTGATTGGCTATAGTGATAGTGATCTTGCTGGTGATGTTGATACAAGGAAAAGCACCTTAGGCATCCTGTATTTGCTCGGCAACAATGTGATTACTTGGCAGTCTCAAAAACAGAAGGTGGTGGCCCTATCTTCTTGTGAAGCTGAGTATATTGCTACAGCTACGGCTGCCTGCCAAGGAGTTTGGTTGGCACGGCTTCTGGGAGAGCTTCAAGGAGGCAAGCCAGACACTGTCGACCTGAAGATCGACAGCCAGTCAGCTATTCAACTAAGCAAGAATCCTGTTTTCCATGAAGGCAGCAAGCATATTGAAGTTAGTTACCATTTCATTCGTGAGTGCATTGAGGAGAACAGGGTTGCAGTTGAGTTCATTGGAACCAAAGATCAGCTGGCTGACATTTTAACAAAGGCCCTGGGCCGGGAGCAGCTCTCTGAACTTCGTTCTAGACTTGGGGTCGTTGATGTACAGACTGTGCGCAGGGCTTAGGAGGAGATTTGTTAGCAGTAAACCTTGCGCATACTTAGGCAGTAGTTTGCATGTTTCCATTTTTCTGTTTTGCATGCGCACGAGCTCCAGGTTGTGGTAGGCCGTGCGCGTAGGAGGGCGTGGCGAGGATAGCTCGCGCACGACCCAGTGTTGCTGGTGAAGCAACGGCATCGTGGGCATGGGGATGGACGTGCTTGAGCGCGATGCGCGGTTGATCACCGTGACTCGTTCTTTGTACTCGTTGAATAAAAGGAGGAGAATACAACAGAAAAGCTGCTAGAAGTTCGTAGCACTAAAACCACCTCGCGTTCCAAGTGTTCGTGTACGTTCATGTTGTGTTCGTGACTCCGGGGAACTTGTTCCCGTCGCCGGCGTACATCGCCGGGACTGGGACCTGACAGTTGGTATCAGAGCAAGGAGACGTGGGCGCCTCGCAGGCGCCGGACTTTGTGGCAGCGCAACAGGGGAAGCTCACCAGAGAGCTCGCCGCCGGCGGTGTTAGGGCAGCTCTCGTGGCGAGGAGGACACCCGCGTGTTCAGTAGGCTGCGGCGAAGCGGTTGAGGATGTTCTCGCCGAGAGTTGAGGTCCGATGCGGCGGTGAGGGCTCACCGGAGCTCGGTGGCGGGGCAGTGCGAAAGGGGGAAGCGGGGTGGGGTGTCTTTGGGGTTCTAGCCAAGGCCGGTGCTGAAGGACCGAAACGGCGACCAGAGAGGGGGGAGTGAATGGGAGCCTATAAAAATTTTTTTCCCAAATCCGGCTTAACCCAAATCAACTCCAAGCCAAACCAACAATCTAGCTAAGATCACGTAGCTAGTGAGGAGCTACTGACCCTAGGAACTAGATCAACGCAGCGGAAAAAGAATCAAACAAATCGAGCACAAGACGTGGCCTCAACAGGAAGAGTTCTGCGCAAAGTGAACGGGTCGATTGATCCGACCGGTCGAGAAAGGTCGGTCGGATTTATCACCAATGCTCCGACCACAACTATGAGAAAACAACGGAGCAAAACAGCGCAAGATGCACAGGTCAATTGATCCGACCGAGCATGGAAAGCTCCGGTCGGATTGATCGCCTATCCTCCGACCGCCGCTGAAAGAAAAACCTCATTGAGTGAAAAACCACCGGTCGATTGATCTGACCTGTACAAGTGCGTCCAGTCAGATCGATAGGTCCATTGACTTAGCCTTTAGCGGTAGATTGATCAGACCTGTACAAGTGCGTCCGGTCAGATTGATAGATCCAAGCGGTCGATTGATCTGACCTGTACAAGTGCGTCCGGTCAGATCGATAGGTCCACTGACTTAGCCTTTAGCGGTCGATTGATCTGACCTATTGATCGGAGCATTCAATCGAAATATCGATCCTCCTACCAGAAACTTTGCAAAGCTGCTGAGAGCTAGCGATCAATCGATCTGACCTGTACAAGTGCGTCCGGTCAGATCGATAGGATCCATTCAGCGAAAACAGTCAACTCGAGAATAGATCTCCCAAAAGACTTGGATTCTTGAGACAAGATTTTGGGTAGATATAATACACCTAAAGAGAGACTATGTCCCAAAAGATCTCGACCTCTAACCTCCTAGAACTCCGGGAATCTCAGTTCTCGTGAAGAACATCAAGAACTCGAGTTCATCCCAAAACCTTCAAATCCAAAGCGATTCCCGGCGTTTGGGGGCAATGAGATCACCAGCAAAAGAGGCACAAGGCACTCATACGTGAATCCCCAAAGAAATCCGAGAGAAAACGCTCAAGGAAGTGAAGAACGACAATCCCCCAAAAATACCTCCGAAAATACCTCCGAAAGTAGGAAAACGAAAAGGAGCTCGTGGATTCAAATCATGGCACAAAGATGAGCAGCACAAACTCAATCAACCAACCATGAATTCACCTATACAAACTAGGAATGATTCAAAGTAGTTCTAGGTGGAAGGAATGAAAAGGAAACTACAAGTCAAAAGAGAGATAACTAGAGAGATGGCAGCCACCAACCCCTAGGGGTCTATTATATAGTCCAAGTGGTGGTGCTCTAAAGACCAAACTACCCCTAAGTGATACATACCCCTCAGGGGCAAATTTGACATTTGGTTTCTGATATTTTCCGGCTGGGACACCTTCCACCGCAAGCTAGCTTCCCTCCGACGCAAGCCTTGCGGTCACGCCGCGTGTCCTCCGGATCGAAACTCCTCGACGCCGAACTTGGGCCTGGCTGGCCACCTCGGCCCAGCTGCCTGAACTTCGCCTCGTCGAGTCCTCGGCCTTGGTTTTGAGGCCCAAACCAAGGGAAACCGTCCACCGATGATTTTGTGGCCAAATCACCAAACCCCGCGTGCAAGCTTCGGTTGTGATCCGCTACCTTGCACCGGCTTCTCGTCCGCGTACGAGCTTCGATTCTGAGCCGCTACCTCGCACCGGAATCACGTCCCCTCGCTCGTTCTTGCCACCATGTGAACCGCACTTGATCCATCTGGCCACCGGGTCCCTCGAACCAAGCCTACTTGTCTCTCCGCTCCTCGGAGGCCGCCATGGCTAAGACCTTTCAGCGCCTGTTCTTCACCTGCACCAATGCAATCAAGCCGCATTCTACACCTGCAATACTTGAGCCAAGGGAAACGTCAGTCCACACCACGTTGTCAATCACTCATCACACCAGGAAGCGACCATCTACCAGGTCCTCGGACACACCGGGTCCTCAATCTCCCCCTTGATGAGTGCATTGACAACACACACATAGTAACCAATGATAGAAAAGAAAATAGAAAAGAAATCGAAAAACAAACGCTCAAGCAAGTGACCAAAAGCAAGAGCAAGCCAAATCAAAGTCACTCACAAGAGAAAAACTCAGAAAACGCGGACCCTTCCATAGGAAGCGAAAAGGGCTCAACACCATCGGCAAAAGAGCAAAAGCACAAATCTCAAAATCTCCAATTCACTTTTCAGAACACTCAAAGCACTCCCCCTGCAAAGATGCAACTCCCCCTGAACAAGTGAACTTGTGCGTGCCGAAATCTCACAAAACTTTCAAAATCTTTTCCCGAAATTCTTCAGAAATTCTCCCCCTTTCCAAATGCTCCAAATTTCTCCCCCTTGTTGACAATGCACAAATCAAGTCAAATATGTACAAAATGCAACTACAAGCTTCTCAAATATACAATGAGCAATACAAAGTGCTACAAGTTAGAGAAGAGGCAAGCTAGATAGTTCATCATGTCACACGGGCATTGCCATCAAGAAGGTAAAGACATATAGCCAATTGATAAAGCCATGATCAAGTTATTCAAATTATCAAAAATGTCACCACATGAGCAAAGTCCTAAACATGGATCATTCAAGCACAAATGAACTTCCTCACCAAAATCATGAAAAGACAAGCATTCTTGACAAAAGATCATTACAAACGCCCAAATTTTATCTCATGTCATGTCAAAGCACGGAGCCATGTGTTCACTTCTCAAGGGAGACTTCTCCGGCAAACAACATGCAACCGCTTAGCATCCATGTGTGCAAGTGTGTGCAATGGTGAAAGCATAGAGACATGAGCATACTTTTCTTCAAATTCATCTTTTTCTTATTTTTCTTCTTTCATGCATAAACACCTCTTGTTTCAAGTTTTTCAAATTAAGCATGGTACATGAAATGTCTTTGCGACAAAAAGAAGCTTATGCTCCTCCACAAGATAAAGCATGGGCTAAACATTCATAATGACAAAGGTCTTTGACCCAATTGAAAAGAACATCATCCTAGCATGATCCGAAGCAAGATATAGCCATTTCGGCTCAAACAAGACATGCAAAGGCATTTACTCATGGGTGAAAGAGTTTAAGTTCAGTTTGTCATTTTAATTCCAAAGATAGACTATCTCAAAAGAATATACATCAAAACCATCAAGAGCATAGCCATCCACACAATAAATCCCTAGCAAGCCTGCCTAAACTCTAAAGAGTAGCAAGATTGTAGCAATCACTGCATCTAGGAGAAGCTCATCCTAAGATATGATACAAATGCAGCATGATATATCACAAAATGCAAAGACTGAACACTGTACATCGAAATCCAAAATCAAAAAGTGTACATCAAGATACAAAGATGGTACAATAGTATACATATACTACAAGAGAAGCCTCCAAAACTCAGCTCATAAAAACGCACACACACCAAGTTCTCCTCGCAAGCGGGTGAAGGTAACTTGGTCAAGTGGCTTGGTGAAAATGTCTGCAAGCTGGTTTTGGGTAGAAACGTGGGCAAGCTCAATATCTCCTTTCTCCACATGATCTCTCAGGAAATGGTACCTCACTTCTATGTGTTTGGTTTTGGAGTGAAGCATGGGATTTTTGGCTACGCTTATGGCACTGGTGCTATCACAAAGAAGTGGAATATGGGACATGTCTAGGCCAAAGTCTCTCAAAGTGTAGGTGATCCAAAGCAGCTGGGAGCAACAGCTAGCGGCAGCAACATACTCGGCTTCTGTGGTGGATTGGGCAACGCTGGACTACTTGCGAGAAGACCAAGACACAAGAGACGAACCAAGAAACTGGCACTGACCAAAAGTAGACTTGCGATCAATACGACACCCAGCAAAGTCAGCATCAGAAAAGCCATGGAGTGCAAGTGAAGAAGCAGCAGAATAACAAAGACCCAGCTCAGGAGTGTATTTGAGATACCTGAAAATCCGCTTGACGGCCTGCCGATGTGATGTCCTCTGTGAAGCCTGAAAGCGAGCACACAGACACACGCTGAACTGTATGTCCGGCCTCGTTGCCGTCAAGTAGAGGAGGGAGCCGATCATGCTCCGGTACTCCTTCTGGTCCACTGGTTCTCTGTCCTCATCCGCATCCAAAGCTGTAGTCGTACTCATCGTGTAGTCATCGGCTTGGAGTCGCTCATGTCAAACTTCTTGAGAATGTCCTTGGTGTACTTGCTTTGGTGCACAAATGTCCCATCCTTGGTCTGCTTGATCTGTAGCCCGAGAAAGAACTGCAACTCTCCCATCATCGACATCTCAAATTCCCTGCTCATATCCTCTGCAAACTTGGCAACTAGACTGTGAGAAGAGCCACCAAAAATGATATCATCCACGTAAATCTGAACGATTAAAAGATCATTGCCATTTCTCAACAAGAAGAGCGTCTTATCAACCTTCCCCATCACAAACCCCTTGCTAAGCAAGAACCCCCTCAACCTGCCATACCACGCTCGGGGTGCTTGCTTTAGGCCATATAAAGCTCGGTGGAGTTTGTACACTCGGTGTGGGTATTCTCTCACTCTCAAAACCCAGGGGCTGCCTCACATACACTTCTTCCTCGATCACTCCATTCAGAAAGGCACTCTTCACGTCCATTTGGTACAATTTGAATCCTTTAGCAACAAGAGAATGCTAGAAGAATTCGAATTGCCTCCAAACGGGCAACAGGAGCAAAGGTTTCCTCATAGTCTATCCCCTCCTGCTGCGAAAACCCCTGAGCAACCAACCTCGCTTTGTTTCTCACAATCTCACCACCCTCATCCCTCTTGTTTTTGAACACCCACTTGGTTCCTATAGGATGGCAATTTGGAGGTGGTTCTACTAACTCCCACACCTGATTTCTCTCAAAGTTTTCAAGCTCTTCATGCATAGCATTGACCCAATCAGAATCAGATAAAGCGTGTCCAACATTTTTGGGCTCAACAGACGCAACAAAAGCAGAATGAGCGAAATGAGAGATGTTCTGTGACCTCGACCGTGTAGTGTGTTCATCCAAGTTCCCGATGATCTTCGAAGGTGGATGATCCTTCTGTACCAGCCGGGGAGCTTCTCGCCTCGAGATTGCCTTCCCCTCAATATCAGCTTCCACTTGAACTCGATCATGTGCGCGACTCGACAAAGGTGTAGCAGAGGGGCCGTCGTCGAACGTCGTGGTAGTAGTGGAAGTAGAAGGTACAAGCTCTCCACACGGTGCATGATTCTCCTCATCATCTTCTTCATCAAGCTGCTCTTCCTCAAAGATGGACTGTCCCAACTCATCATCACCTGCACACTCAAAAGCAGAAGAGCTACATGGAATGGTCTCGTCGAAAGTGACTTCGCAAGTCTCCATGATTTGGTTAGTTTCAAGATTGAGTACACGATATGCTCGAGAGTGATTCGCATAACCAAGAAAAATGCCATCCATCGAACGAGACTCAAATTTGTCCAAATTTCCTTTCTTCAGAATGAAACACTTGCAACCGAAAACCCGAAAGTGACTCACACGAGGGGAACGACCATGGAAAAGCTCATAGCAAGTTTTCTTTTTGAAAGCATGAAGGAAAATCCGATTTGAAACATGACAAGCTGTGTTCACTGCCTCTGCCCAATATTTCCTAGGAGTCCTATGCTCATCTAGCATCGTCCTAGCCATCTCACAAAGCGTCCGATTCTTCCTCTCAACAACTCCATTTTGGCAAGCAACATATGGCGAAGAGTATTGATGTTCGAGACCAAGATCACGACAAAAGGCATCAAAACGAGTGTTCTTAAATTCCGTACCATTGTCACTGCGTATAGCTCTCATGGCACTACCATTACTCTCATTTTTCAACCTCAAAATCAGATCTCGAACAAAATCAAATGTCTCATCCTTCGACGCCAAAAGAACATCCAAGCATACCGAGAAAAGTCATCCACCACCACTAGAACATACAATTTCCCACCAACTGAGCGAACGCGAGCGGGACCAACCAAGTCCATATGCAAAAGCTCCCCTGGATGCTCAGTCATCACATCAGTCAAAGGTGGATGAGAAGCAGCAACCATCTTACCATGTCTACACGGAGCACATACCAAATCTTTCTCAAACTTGAGCTTAGGCAATCCTCGGATAAGGTCAAGAGCACTCAACCGTGAGAGTAAATCAAAGCTCACATGACCCAATCTCCTATGCCACTTCCAAAGCTCAGAAGAAGTACCAGCCAACAAACACCGAGAAGGACCAAACGATCGAGAAAAATCAGCACAAAAAATCTGTCCCTCGGGAATGATCATACACACAAGATCACCTCGAGAATCAAGAATCCGAGAATCACCACTCTTGAACCGAACCTCAAAACCCTCATCAAGAAGCTGAGAAACTGAAAGCAAATTAAAACCAAGATTCTTGACAAGAGCAACCTTCTTCAACATGAAACCATCGCTCACCTGAATCGCACCCTCAGACAACACTCTACCTCTACCTTATCCCCGAAAGTGATGTACTGCCTGGACACCACCGGGGTGAGGCTGGAGAACCACTTCCTATTACCTGTCATATGTCTCGAACAGCCAGAATCCATCAACCAAAAGTTCTCCAAGCCTCCCACCTGCACAATCAATAGCGAGAGCGAGAATGAGCAAAAGACTCGACACTGGGGTTAGCACAAAAAGAGTCAAACCAGTGTCGGGCCATCTGCTCGAAAGAGGGGTTAGCAAAATCAGCTCTACCACGTGAAACCCTCTCGTTTCTCACCATCGGACCTCTAGCACCACGTGGGGAAAAACGTGGCCTAGACTCTCTCCTATCCTCAAAGCTACGGTCAAACCTCCCTGAACCAAATGGACCACGAGCAGGAGGCCGCCTAGCAAAACCACCACGAGCTGGAACAACACGACTGCCAAACGAAGGAACTGTTCGCACAGAAGCCTCTCCTCTAGGCAAGGGTGAACGAGACACAGGCACACTATGGGAAGAGTGGTACCTGTCCCTGTTCCCCATCTCCTTCTCTCGTCTCACCTCCCTCTTCTTTCTCTAACAAAACTCCTCTAGGTGACCATCCCTTCCACAATGCTCACAATGGAAGCGGACTGGCTTTGGCTTTGGGGTTTCTCTCGGCTGTGGCTTCTCTCTCGGCTGGTAAACCCCACTCCTCACAAAGGTCACTCTCCTCTGAAAGTTGTTTGTCTTAGGTGGAAACTTGGGAGGATCTGGAGTGGTGTCAAGCTTCTTCAACAGGTGGTTGGGCTTAGGTGCAAAGCTGTTCTTTGGTGAAGTTTTCTCTGGTGGTGTTGGGATGTTTGAGGTGGAACTTGTTTGCTCTCTCTCACAACCCACGACCATCAGCTCTCCTATACTGAGCAATCAACATCTTAAGCTGTGGCTCGTGACCAGACAACCAACCCAAACACTGACGCAACTCATCATTCTCATCCTGCAAACGATCAACAGATTGTGCTAGCTCAACATTCTTTAAAGCAACCACATCACAAGCAGAACAAGCATTTGCAATGAGAGATTTCAATTCAGTTTCAAGAGAACTGATCATGGTACGAGATTCAAGCAACTGAGCATGCAAAGCAGGGCAAGAAGTACAAGCACCTAGCAGAGACGATCTCGACTTCAATTCAACAAGCTCAACACTAGCATTTTCTAGATCATCCAAGCATGTCATGTGTTTTTCCTTAAGGGCAACCAGATCAGCAAGATGCACATCACAAAAAGAGCATTCAATTTCATCCGACACAACAGCAGCATCTTTCAACACAGCAAACTCAGACTCAAGCTTAGCCACTCTCTCCCTAGACTTGCAAAGCAAAGACTCAAAGTCCATCGCCTTCTTTCCAGTCTCAGAAAGTAAGGCCTCAAGCTCAGCTACTCTCTCCTTTGACTCTCCTAGCAAGGACCTAAACTCTCTCTTCTCCTTGTTGGTCTTCCTAAGCACATCATCACGGTTGTCGACCAACTCCTCTAATCTAGCAATCTCCTTACGCAAAGAGGTGGGATCGGTCAATACCTCATCCTCAGAGTCGGAGTCGGAGTTGTCCTTGCCCTTCACGGAGTCGTGCGCCATGGTGCAGTAGTCGACGGCGGCGAAGGAGATGCCGGTGAAGTTGCGGTCTTCATGCTTCTTCTCCTTGCAGCGGCCGCGGTCTTCATCCTCGCTGCTCGAGCTTGACGACGTGTTGGTGGAGCTCATGTCGATGTCGCTCGCATCTGCCACCATCGCTCGAAGCTTGTTCTTCTTGTGCCCACCATGCTTTTTCTTCGACCTCCTCTCTTCCCTGTTCTTGTGCTTGGAGCAGTACTCGTCCTTGGAGCGGTGCTTGTGGTCATCTCGTGATCGGTGCTTGCGGTTGTATTCGTTCTTGGTCTCCTCGGGGCACTCGGCGATGAAGTGGCCCATCTTCCCACATCTGTAGCACGTACTCTCGGCACGTCTCGAACCCTTGCGGTTCTGGTACATCCTCTCGAACCTCCTGGTCAGCAACGCGAGATCCTCCTCGCTCAGCACCTCATACTCCTCATCTGGAAGAGACACAAGAGAAGACAAAGCAATGTGTCTGGGAGTGTTAGCATGTCCATAACCAGAGCCACCGACTAGACCCAGACTATGGGGGTCAGTCGGACTCTTAGCCTTGGCAAGCAGCTGTCTGTCAACCTCAGAAGACTTCAACTTGGAGAAAAGCTCATCAATAGACAGCGTTTCATAGTTAGCCGACTCCATGATCGCCTCAACCTTAGCACCCCACACGGATCTATCAAGTGCTTGCAAGAGCTTGATAGCTCTGTCATGATCCGAGTATGGGAGCTGGGTGATGTTGGCTTTCATGTTGTTGACTATGGCAGTAAAGCGCTCAAACAAAGCCTCAACAGACTCTCCAGGCAAGTTTGCGAAATTCTCATACTCTCTACGATACATGGCTATCACCACCGTAGGCTACCTTGAGCTTCTGCTAGATCTGGCTAGCTAGGTCCTCACCCAAAACACGCTCAAACTCCTCGGTTGACAAAGCACGGAACAAGTAGTCGACAGCTCTAGCATTTGCCTCAAACTTATCTCTCGCATCCTGGGCATCTAAGTTGGTGGGATTGACATAGTGTTCATCTTTGGTCACATCCCACAGCAACTTTCCTTTGCCTTGCAAGAAAGCGCCCATACGCGCGACCCAGTTCGGATAGTTATTCCCATCGAAGTGCGGAGGCCCAGAACTCCGATCTTGGTACGCCATCTTTGGATCTTAGACTGGTTAGAGTCGCAAAGACCCGTAACCTGCTCTGATACCAATTGAAGGACCGAAACGACGACCAGAGAGGGGGGGAGTGAATGGGAGCCGATAAAAATTTCTTTCCCAAATCCGGCTTAACCCAAATCAACTCCAAGCCAAACCAACAATCTAGCCAAGATCACATAGCTAGTGAGGAGCTACTGACCCTAGGAACTAGATCAACGCAGCGGAAAAAGAATCGAACAAACCGAGCACAAGACGTGGCCTCAACAGGAAGAGTTCTGCGCAAATTGAACGGGTCAATTGATCCGACCGGTCGAGAAAGGTCGGTCAGATTTATCACCAATGCTCCGACCGCAACTGTGAGAAAACAACGGAGCAAAATAGCGCAAGATGCACAGGTCGATTGATCCGACCGAGCATGGAAAGCTCCGGTCAGATTGATCGCCTATCCTCCGACCGCCGCAGAGAGAAAAACCTCGCTGAGTGAAAAACCACCGGTCGATTGATCTGACCTGTACAAGTGCGTCCGGTCAAATCGATAGGTCCATTGACTTAGCCTTTAGCAGTCGATTGATCTGACCTGTACAAGTGCGTCCGGTCAGATCGATAGATCCAAGCGGTCGATTGATCTGACCTGTACAAGTGCGTCCGGTCAGATCGATAGCTCCACTGACTTAGCCTTTAGCGGTCGATTGATCTGACCTATCGATCGGAGCATTCAATCGAAATATCGACCTCCTACCAGAAACTTTGCAAAGCTGCTAAGAGCTAGCGGTCAATCGATCTGACCTGTACAAGTGCGTCTAGTCAAATCGATAGATCCATTCAGCGAAAACAGTCAACTCGAGAATAGATCTCCCAAACGACTTGGAGTCTTGAGGCAAGATTTTGGGTAGATGATATACACCTAAAAGAGAGACTATGTCCAAAAGATCTCGACCTCAAACCTCCTAGAACTCCAGGAATCTCAGATCTCGTGAAGAACACCAAGAACTCGAGTTCATCCCAAAAACTTCAAATCCAAAGCGATTCCCGGCGTTTGGGGGCAAGAGATCACCAGCAAAAGAGGCACAAGGCACTCATACGTGAATCCCCCAAAGAAATCCGAGAGAAAACGCTCAAGGAAGTGAAGAACGAAAATCCCCCAAAAATAGCTCCGAAAGTACCACCGAAAGTAGGAAAACGAAAAGGAGCTCGTTGATTCAAATCATGGCACAAAGATTAGCAGCACAAACTCAATCAACCAACCATGAATTCACCTATACAAACTAGGAATGATTCAAAGTAGTTCTAGGTGGAAGGAATGAAAAGGAAACAACAAGTCCAAAGAGAGATAACTAGAGAGATGGCAGCCACCAACCCCTAGGGGTCTATTATATAGTCCAAGTGGTGGTGCTCTAAAGACTAAACTACCCCTAAGTGATACATACCCCTCAGGGGCAAATTTGACATTTGGTTTCTGATATTTTCCGGCTGGGACACCTTCCACCGCAAGCTAGCTTCCCTCCGACGCAAGCCTTGCGGTCACGCCGCGTGTCCTCCGGATCGAAGCTCCTCGACGCCGAACTTGGGCCTGGCTGGCCACCTCGGCCCAGCTGCCTGAACTTCGCCTCGTCGAGTCCTCGGCCTTGGTTTTGAGGCCCAAACCAAGGGAAACCGTCCACCGATGATTTTGTGGCCAAATCACCAAACCCCGCGTGCAAGCTTCGGTTGTGAGCCGCTACCTTGCACCGGCTTCTCATCCGCGTACGAGCTTCGGTTGTGAGCCGCTACCTCGCACCGGAACCACGTCCCCTCGCTCGTTCTTGCCACCATGTGAACCGCACTTGATCCATCTGGCCACCGGGTCCCTCGAACCAAGCCTACTTGTCTCTCCGCTCCTCGGAGGCCGCCATGGCTAAGACCTTTCGCGTCTGTTCTTCACCTGCACCAATGCAATCAAGCCGCATTCTACACCTGTAATACTTGAGCCAAGGGAAACGTCAGTCCACACCACGTTGTCAATCACTCATCACACCAGGAAGCGACCATCCACCGGTCCTCGGACACACCGGGTCCTCAGGTGCGCACCCCTGGGTGGCGTGGAGCATGCTGGTATGCGAAGGTGCGGGGTACGGCGGCGTGCACTGCGACCGGAGGTACCCCGGCTTGGGCGTATGAGGGGTAAAGAGGGGGAGGGAGAGCGTACGGGTGTATGGCGGGATGCTTACCTCACGGCAATGAGGACGGGGGACGGCCGGAGCAACGCACCGTCGTGCGGCAGCGGCGTCTCGTCACGGCGGAGTTCAGGCGGCGCTCCTCCAGGCATCGGGGATCCTCGAGCTTCCCTTCCTGGGTGGTGGTGGCTCGCCGTGCGGCTCTATGGTGGCCCGCGCTTGGCCAGGCAGCCTGGAGGCAGCGAGGGCGCCGGAGCAGGGTGGCGGCGCTCGTGAGCTCGCGGCAGCGAGGGGTGGTACTTGTGCGAGGCGCCATGGTGGGTGTGAGTTCCATCCGGGGCGCGTGCTGGGCAATTTATAGCACGGCGGAGCTCCCCGGGGGCTTGCCGGAGCAGCATGGCCCCGACGCGTGGCATGGCGGCCTCGCCAGCGTGCGACACTCGTGGCCGCGGGTTATCGTGCAGATGGCCGAGAAGGGAGCGTCGGCGCCGCACTTCATGTGCGGTGGCTTCATGTGGTGGCGGCACGTGCCCTGCGCG
This sequence comes from Urochloa ruziziensis, assembly GCA_015476505.1. Lineage (NCBI taxonomy): Eukaryota > Viridiplantae > Streptophyta > Magnoliopsida > Poales > Poaceae > Urochloa > Urochloa ruziziensis. Next base: position 62,472,403 of record CM027120.1, read on the forward strand.
TCCTTGTCGAGCCTATCCCGGCCGGTTAAGTGAGATCGGGCGGCGGTGGCGGGGCAGGGATGCCACGGTATGGCGGGGGAGCGGTGTCCCGTGCCGGAGCGGGGCTCGTGACATGAGCATGGGATGGAGGTGATGGCGTGGCGCTGATTTGGGTGTGCCACGAGGGCCGGGGTCGTCGCGAAGACGGGATGGGCAACGGCGACGGCGCGCCGGGGAAATGAGGGAAGGGGGAAGAACCGGAGGGGAGAGAGTGGGAGGAAGAAGGGGGTGGAGTGGACCGGGCCGGGAGTTGAGGGGCAAAAAATGAACTTCGGGGAAGAAGTCCAAGGGAAGGGCAGCGCGCGAGTTTGGGTCGTGCGGAAGTGAGCTGGGAGGAGAGTTGGAGGGGCGTTTGCGGACCTCGCGAGTTCTAGGCCTCGAGCGGTTGGCCCAATAGGCATAGTGCCTCTTGTCTTTTATTTGTAACTAGCGGAAGGGCACGTGCCGCAGGCACGTGTTTTAAAAATTATTAAATTTGAGATTGTAGTAAATATGGACTCTTTAGATTAATCTAGAGCGTTCGATCATCATAAAATCCAACGGTGTAGGCTCAAAGGTGTAAGCGTTTTAAATTAGAGATGTAATCAATATGGACTCTTTAGATTAATTTAGAGCGTTCGATCATCATAAAATCTGATGGTGTAGGAGGTGTAAGAGTAAGATTCTATGACCGTCAAATTCGTCGTCCTTTATAGTATAGATATCTTTGAGGAAGGGTTTGAACTAAATTTCAAACCAAACTTCTTTTGGTTTGACCCTAGGGCTTTTGATGCTAGTTTAGTCCTTATGGAGCACTTAAGTTATAAAACTTTATTTTATTCTTTTATAATTATTTTTGTCGGTGCCAGAACCCAAAGGGGGTCCAAACACCTGCAGAAATGCGCTGTGTCCCGTCTCTCGATGGTCGATGCGGAGGCAACACGATGACACAAGGTTTATCCTGGTTCCGATCTTTCGATCATACGTCCAGCAGGGTGTGCGTTCGCACTGTATTGCCTTGCACCGGGGTGCTCGTAGTAGGGAGCTACAAGCGTGGCGGGAGAGGAGGATGAGCCTCCAAGTCCCTGGAACGAATGGATGGTTGAAAGTTGCGTTCTGATGAACTTGGCGATGGATGATGGCGTGTGCCAGCCTTGTGTTTCTAGGGGGCTGTCTCCTCCTTTTATAGGCCAAGGAGGGACAGTTACAGTAGAGAAGGTATAGTGCGTAGCACAGTAGCAGCGTACGACGGGGCATGGTCGCGGGCATGGCTCCTGTCCTTGCATGTATTGTCGATCGCGTGACTTGGCTCGGCGCACAGGGCTTCAGTACATGGCGTGGCATCCCCTGTAGATGACGTGTGCTCCCTGTTCTCCTGGTTTTGAGGGCTCGCGTTGCACGGCACCGTCCAGCGCAGCAGGCCGTACATCCCTTCGAGGGCTCCCCATGCTTGTTCGAGGGCCTCCCGTACCGGAGTTGGCAGAACAGGAGAGCGTGACAGTGCAGGCTTGTCCGCACAGTGCCGCGCGTGTCTGCACAGTGTTGTACATGACCACACGGTGACGGGAGTTGGCGGAGGTGACCGGAGATGGGGGGATTCATTGCTTGACTTTTGTGTCCAAGGCCGTACAAAGGCATTAAATGCTCTTGTCCATGGGGCAGGTGAACCGCCAGCGGGCCTCACGGGTGAGGGGCGGCCTCGAGCGAGGCGAAGATTTGCTGTCGAGGGGCCTCCGGGCCTCGACCCAAGGAGGCCTCGAGCGAGGCGGAGTTCCGATTCGCTCGAGGGTGTCCGCGTTCCGATTCGCTCGAGGGGTGCCGGACACCCTCGAGCCAGGCGGGGGCTCGCTGCTGCCTTGCCTAGCTTCTGTCAGGTTTATTCACTCATGTTGTTTAGTTCGTTATTTTCCATGGTGTTAAGGCCCTCCCTAGGGTTGACATCGACAGTAGCCCCCGAGGCCATGCAGTGATGAAGGTCAGACCTGCATGGCCTAGTGATCCCTCTAGAGGTAAAGTCCTTTGAAATTCATTCGCAAGATGGGAGTATTTTTCCGCGGGGCGCGCTAGCGCACCCGCGGGTGTAGCCCCCGAGGCCTTGGAGGAGTGAATATTCTCGTCCAAGGTCTTCTTGGAGAGCGCCTACGTTCGCAATAAGGCAAGAGTGGTCTACTGACCCAGTCATTCGTTTCAACCGGCCTCGGCGTGATTTCAGCCGGCATCGGTAAATCATGAGGGGTTTCCGTAGTTAAATCTTGCCTTGGTCATACCCTCGAGGTTCCAGGCATGTTGCTTGATTACGGTGTGAGGCGCCCTCTGTAGTACAGGCTCTAACAGGATTGATTTCAAGGGACTCTTGGCTTTACGTTACGACCCTCGTCGCCCCACCACGGGGAGGAGGGGTGACACAATTCCGTGCTACCCATGAGCGGGCCGCGAGTCACGGTAGTGTCAATGAGCTGGTAACGGGTAGTTCAAGTGGACGCCCGTGCCCCGTTCGCTTGGGGTTGGCTTGTGGTCCGGAGACACGTCTCATGCAAGCTTACACAAAGATACGCCAGGCAAGGCTCGATCCCATTCGCTGGGATCGAGGGCTCGATGCACTCCCTCGTTGGGATCCTTCTAACTGGCCACCTCTGTCTAGCCTTGAACGCAGAACGAGGCACCCTCGAAAGTTTTGTTCGAGGTTGAGCGTGTTCGTGCGTGCCCCATTCGCCCCTGATTCCGTTAATCTGGGGAGCCTGTCAAAACTCTCGATTTGAGCCAGGCTTCGATCCCCTGATTAGTAAGGCCTGAGCTATGGATGCCTTACCTGTGAAGATGCCACGCAGGAGAATATTCCGTTGGCAGTTTGACAGGGCGAGAATCGGGGTGCTTGATCATGCAGTCGTGGCCAACGTGGCGTGGTCAGGGTGTACTGGCATGCCTTTTCAGGCGCGCACAGCATTGACGGGAGGCGGTTGGACGGGACGTGCTACAAGACACCACGATGCCTCGGGCGGCCACAGTCATAAATGCACCTCTGCGCCTGTCCTCCACATTGCGGGGCCCACTTGTCGGCGACAGCGCCTAGCGCGCAGTTAACGCGTGCCCGCGGCCGCGCTCACCCATGGCCAAGTAATTTTGCTTATAAAATAAGGGGAGAAGGAGGGACAGTTCCCTTACCTTAGCTAAGCAGCCATTTTCTCCGCCCCTTCGTCTTTCATGAACCCTCGAAAGCTTAGATCCAATCCGCTCCTTCTCTCATCTTCCGCCATGATGACACTGAGGGAAGCCGCCCCTTGGAGTGCGTCCACCGCTGACAAGAAGTACCTGGAGTCGCTTGTCATGAAGGGCCTGCTCCCCAAGATCACCAACCCCGACAAGCCGGAGTGGATCGCGCCGCCGCCTTCGCACAGGGCGCCGTCGCCGCCTCCGGGCTATGTCGTCAGTTTGGCGCGTTTGCACGAGCACAGATTCGGCTCCCCTCCTGGGAAGTTCATCCGCGCGTTGTGCCAGCATTATGGGGTGGAGCTTCACAACTTCGCCCCCAAAGCTATCTCCCAGGTGGTGTTCGTCGGCGTGTGCGAGGGATTCTTGGGAATCTCGGCGCACTGGGACCTGTGGATCCACCTCTTCCGCGCCGAGCACCACACCGCCTTCGAATCCAGGTGGGTGCGGAGACTCGTCCGCGCTGGTAGCGTCATGCACCAACTGCGGGAAGGCAAGAAGGACCTCTACATCCCCACCACCATGACGTCCAACAACGCGGATTGGGACAAGGGGTGGTTCTACTTGCGGAACGATGACAACCTCCTCCCCGCCTACACCGACAAAATCGTGCGAGGGAAGCAGGATTCATGGCACTAGGGGGTATCTCCCCGGGATCGCCAGGAAGGCCTTAAGGTCTACATCGAGGCGCTCCAATCCTTGGCGAGGGAAGGATTGAACGCCGCCGCGGTCATCGCCCACTTCCATCGGCGGCGGGTGGTTCCTCTCATGGAGAGGAAACTCTGTATTTTTGAGCTGACATCGGAGGCGCCCTTCGAGGGCTCGAGGAGATGGTGGAACTGCTCCCCTACGAGCAGGCGGCCCAGCGGGCGCGACGAGCGGTGGAGTGTACCAAGATGGACGTCCAGGATGATGCCCTCTGGGGCCTCAAGATGCGCCCCGACGAGGGCTTCCTGACATTCGTAAGTGCTCTTCCTTCCTCTTCGATTTGGCTCCTGATTGTGCTAAATTTCCTAAAATGTAATCTGCCATGGCATCAGGGGGTTGTCCCGCAAGGGGTACCGGTCGTCCCCTCCCCTCTCCGAGACCCGCGCGGTCAACCGCCTCCACGCTGAGCGACAAAAAGCGCGCAAAGACGCGGAGACGCAGACGCGGCTCCGGAAGCAGAGGAGGAAGGATGCGCACGAGAAGGAGAACCGGAAGCGGGAGAGGGAAGGTCTCCCCCCGCTGCCGACCCCCGAGAGCACGCCCGAGCGAGAGGACGACGATTCGTTCGGCGATGAGGCTCTTCAAGAGCTATCCACGGCGAGGCGCCCTGCTGACGCGCCTCCGTTCGTGGCCGCGGCGCCGGACGAAGACGCGGGCACGCAGGATGTCGCTGGCCAGGTTCTTGACGAGCTCGTCCAGGTGCCCCCTGAGCCTGTCCCGCAGACAGGTGCGGGAGCCACCAGCGAGCGAGCCCCTTTGAGGGAAGCCTCAGGCACAGCGCAGCCCCCGCGCCGTTCCAAGAAGCGGAAGCTGAGGGGGATCAACCGGTAAGGGTCATCCTGATCTTCTTGGTTTTTGATTGGTCGTCATTCGTGTGGTTGCACTGATGCTCTTTCGTTTATCGCTCAGTGGGACAGCTTCTCCTGCCGCTCCTCTCCTCGCCCCCGTAAAAGCTCTCAAGACGAGGGCTCACTCGACGCCCCATATCGAGGCCACGCCGTCCTCCACGGCGCCCGGGACTGAAGCCTCGATCGTCGCTAGCTACAAGGCGGCCATGGCGAGGGGGGTCGAGCGGGCGCGGGAGGAGCTCGGCTCAAGAGAGGCTGTTGGCGAATGAGGACCCGGTCACGTCGAAGTGGCAGGGCAGGGCCCTTTGGAGATGTCCATTGGCCTGAGCGCAGGGGAGGAGGAGCGGACCGGGGCCGGGACAATCGCCAGCCCCGACGTGGAAGGTAGGACAGCGGGGCCGTCGATGTCAAGGTCAGTTCCTGACCTTGATGCCGCGGAGGCAGCGGCAGGCTTGACTGCGCATGATGCGATTGTCAGCCCTGCCGATGAGGAAGAGGTGGCACCGGGGTTTATTCCATCAAAAGATATAGTATGTAGCAAGTTTTTACCTGGCCGCAGTATCAGCGGCGGCTACCTCTTGCTGTGCAGATGAAAGTAAACAACCATGATGGCCCATAATACAGAGAAAATATATTGAAGCTACACAAATAAATCCAGACCGCTGAGCTTACACACAAACCAACTATCTATACTCAACCTCAGCACAATCACACAAATAAAAGCCATATATGATGGCCCATACAGAGCAAATTGAAGCCACACACACGCTCAAACCAGACACACCATGATGAAGAAGGTAGATGATGAGAGATGAGGCTCCTAAAGGCCGGCTCAAACTGAAGCTCCTTGAGACCAAGGACACACAGCTCAAGGGGACTCTTGCGGCTTCTCTGGTTGCTCGGCGCTGGTCTTGGGTTTCCTGTTCAATACTTTGTCCAAAATGACTTTATAGACCAAAAGATACGAAAAAGCAATGTAGGCATACACCAGGAGGCAAACGCACGCAATCCCTGTGACCTTCCAATTGTTGGAGGTGCCCAGGGCGAAGGTTAATGCAAGGAACAGGGAGACTCCCTTCACCATGCTTTCCCTGGTAATAAGGGCTCCTAAAGTGGAGGATGCCTGCTGCCGCCGGTCCAGCAGCATTACCACAAGGGTCAGCGCCATTGCAAATGTCAACGAGTTGCAGGACAAGTAAAAGTATGCCCTGAAGGCTTGCGACGCCGAGGGGGTAGCCGGCTGAGGACTTGGAGCAGCCACTGACGCGGCAGCCGCATGAGATGGATTAATGGCGGCATGATGCATCCGGAACCATCCTTTCTCGTACCACTCATCCTTCATCCAGTCAGGTGGGTGCAGCATCGCGTCGAACGCCATGTTGACGAAGAGCGTGGCCACCGTGAGGAACCATCCGATCTCGTCCCCCTGCTGGTTCTTATCCTCCTCCGCATTGTCCTCAGCTGCGACTGTAATCTTCAGCCGAGATTGAGGACGCGGAGGAGTTGCAGCACGAAGTTCCGGCGGTGGTTCTTCCACATCCCCACCTGCCGTTGCCATCACAACATCACCTTTTGCCGTCTCCTTGGCTTGCCCCTGGCCACGCTTGAGGACGATGTCAATGTGTCTGGTGTCGGTGAGGTCGTCGCTTAGGGAGATTTGGAAGATAGTCTTGTCCAGTGTGCCTATGGCCAGCCTCATGTTCTGCCAACGGCACCAAAGGAAAAACAAGTTATTATACGTGTGCCCAGTACTAGTAGCTAATATAGGTAAATAAAATAGAGAAATTATAGAAATTTTGAGATTAAAGAGAACCGTATATATTCCGAGAAATCTAACGGTACAAATAATAGGACCGAGAATTACTAAATTGGTGGGGCCAAGTACAAAAAATAATAGGACCAACAATAAATTTAATAATTTAGTTTTTCGTAACTCAAAAGTGCGTATGGTCGAGTACTTTACAAGCATTTGTAAAAGAACTCAATAAAACATACTACTATGTTCTTAAATATATGACGTTTACATTGAATTAGGTACTTAATTCAAAATAAACTAATTTACTTATTCCAAACATCATATATTTAGAAGCGAAGGAAGTGGTAGTTAACCTTCACAAGAGCGTCAAAATACGCGTGGTACCTTAAAATCCTTTTCATCGGCGAGATGGACACCACCGTTGGCGCCATCACGGGCACCGAGCACCACGACGTCCCTGTCCCTGGGGGAATGCTCTATCTCCTGATGCTGTTGTGCCATCTGTGCACACGTTGCTACTAGCTAGTCTTTGTTTGTCCTAATTCCTGCATATGCATGTTGGGCGAACCCACAACATATACATATAGTGTCTGCTCCCGCACCTTGGTCAAGCCGCATATGCATGGATGCGCTCAACATCTTTCACTGCACATTACCTTCACATATACTCCTACACTGCAAGCCTGGCCTTGGTCCCCAATGTCGCTTACAGGCTACTTGTGGGACCTTTGTTAAAGTAATACTTGGGAATAGAGAAACGTATAATATGATTTGCAATGCTTCATGTGTAAGATCCATGTCTTTTTAAGAAGGAAGAATAGTCTTTATTGCAAGACTCTGCATGAATTGTACACTCAAACCATTAATTTCTACATGTTTCCTGTCTGGCTGATAAATGAATGCTTGCAAATAGCAACACCAGTTTTGGAAGGAAAAATACAAACTCAAACAACAATAACTATTAGAAGACATCCATCCATGATTATTGGTGATCTCCCTCACTCATCCCTTTCTTTTCTCACTCATCTCCTTTTTTTTTTCTCAATCCTCTTTTCCCTCTTCCTTCTCCCCCCTCACATCGCCGGTCGGTGACCTCGCGCCGCTGGGCCACAAGCTACCGTGGCAGCATCACACACAGTACTCAGGCGACCATGCTGCCGCCCCAGTCCGTCCTGTCTCAACCTGGCACGATGAGCATCGAGCGCCACCGCACCAGATGCAGTCGTGCGCTGCTCATGCCAGCCCCGACTCTATCGCGACAATCCTTGCCTCTCCAGATGCTGGACACAGCTACTCAACCCCGCCCTGTTCGCATGATGACCCGACAGCAATACCTCACCAGAGCTCGGCGCGCTCTGCGCCGGTGACCCTCATCTGCGTTTCTCCAGCCCATCGCCGGAGGTGGCACCGCCCTGCCCCGCCATGCTGCCAGCCAGGACACCACACTTCCCTGCAGTGGTGCTGCCCCCGCCTGCCATGCATGCCATCTGCCAAGATGCCGCCCGGCCCCGCCGTGTTGCCGCTGCTCTGCCTAGCCATGCCGCTGTGCTGACTGCCAGCCTTGTTGCGTGCGAGATGAAAGAGAGAGGGGAGAGGAAAAGAAAATACCCACTGTGAGTGGGATCCACATGTCAGGTGAAAAGAAAAGGGGAATAGAGAAAGGGGATCTGCTGCAGCACTGCACGTATATAAACGCCACAGGATTTCTAGGTAGTTAAGGACGTAATGAAGGCACCAGCTGCAATCAAGATCGCCCAAACACATGTGCACTGATTAAACACAATTAAGGTTGTGGACAGAATGAATAATAGATCAAGAAAACATAACAGCAAGGAAAAATGCACAGGAATAGATGAAATGAGGATCAGAAATTGAAGATTTTACCCATCCTTGCTGGAGTCAGTAGCATGATCTGAATGAACATGAGAAAGAAAAAGTAAGGAAAATTACAGGTTGACTTTATACTCTGTGTACTAATAAAATGTTCCTTTTCTGATTTCTAATACGAATGCTACATGAGTTTTATCGCCAGTTATTTTTTTTAAAAAAAGTCATTATGAATCCAACATAATCAAAATTATTTTATCCTAAAAACATTAAATTTAATAATGGATGGATCTCAAAGCTAATGCTCCAGAAAGGCTTTTATGAAAAACTAAAAACACTTACTGTTTAATCTCTTTCGTCCCTTTTTTTATTGCATAGATTCGTGCTTAATAATGGTGGCTACATGGGATAAGAATAACTGATGTATTTGTAGAGCATCTTACACCACCATATTCCTTTATTAACATCTTTGTTACAATCAGTTTGTACCAAAATTACAAAAAGTTAACATTGGAGTTACATTACCTTTTTATAATTTTTTTCAAGGAGAGAACACCGCACCGCACCGCCCCACCCATAGCCCACCACCACCTCACTCATGTCACCTCCTACATCACAAGAACCATCCTCCTTCTCCCTCTCCTTCCCTCCTTCCATGCCAGATTTTCTCATCTCTAGTAGCGCCACTATGCGAATCTAGCTTTTAGATTGCTCCTTGCTAATCTTGCCATACTTGTTTTTCAAAATCTTATCACATTTTTTCAAAACTAGGTCTGTTTACTAACGTATGTTACTGTTCTTGTACTGTCATGTGGACTACTAGGTGTTTGTTTGTTATTTTTTTTTTTTGAGAATAGGTGTTTGTTTGTTATTGATTACATATGGGATATGTGGTTTTGAAACAATGGGTTATGTGGGTCAGAATTCATGGTTATGTTTACATTTATTATATGAGAAATTTTAGGATTATTGAAAATAATGAGAACATCCTGAGAAATTTAATAGTGAAAACAAAGTGAGTAACTTGAAATACTTAGAGAGAAGTACCAAATTTTGGTGGTTCAAGTACCAAAAATAGTAGCACTGCACCAACAAATAATTTATTTTATTTTTTTGTAATTCAGAAAGTACCCTACCATTATCGCATTACTTTTTTTTCGAAAAACAAAAGTATCTTCAACTTGTGGTACTTTACCGGCATTGTTTTTTTTTCTTCCCGTGCTTTTAGGAAAAATTCAGAACTGTGCCCATCAGCATCGGAGGAAGCCAGGCTGAAATATTTGAACTATTGGAGCAATTTCTGGAATATTTGAACATTCCATTATTTAGTGGGATAATATAAGTTGTATAATAAGGTTGTTGCTCTGATCCGTTGAAGGCCCTATACCTGTACAAAAATATTTGTGTGGTTGATATATAGTTGATACGTTTCGGGATTAATTTGAAAGATTTCCCGTTACAATACAAATTAAAATTAACAGATTGGGATTCTGATTCCAAGTTCGCAAAGGGCCAAATTAAAGACCAAAAATTACTTGTTTCGACACATGCAGGAGAAGGAAAATAAACATGTCTGTGTTGCTTTGGAAAAGGCAAAAATTACTTCTGTGCTGCTTTTAGTCTCAGGGATTGCCTGCCTGCGTTAAATTGGAATAGACAATAGACATGAGAACAGATCAACGGTAGCATCGTCTTCCTCTCTTCGCACCGACCGAACCAGATGCCGCCGCCGCTACCGCCATGGTCAGACCTCCCACTGGAGCTCGTGGGCCTGGTGCTGGGCAGCCTTCCCGTCCATGCCGACCGCGTCCGCTCCGCTGCCGTGTGTTGCCAGTGGCGAGCCGCCGTGCGCGAGGTTCCTCTTCCATCGGCAATGCCGCTGCTCGCCATCCCGTTCGGCACTGCCTACAGCCTCCCCTGCACACACCATTGCGATTCCCCGCCTGAGCGGGGTACGCCGCCGCTGCCGCTTCGGGCAACTGGCTTCTCTTCCTCTCGCCGGACGACAACGACAGCAATGGCAGCTGCTTCCTGAGGGACCCCTTCTCCGGTGCCACGGTGCCGCTCCCCGCCCAGTCCCGTGTCTGGCTCCGGTACAAGAATTCTGATGGGTCCCCCGTCTACGGCCCTGCTGCGGCGGGGGCGAGCATCGCCGTTAGAAGGCTACTGCTATGCTCACCAAACCTCGTCGCGGCACAAGTCCGTTTAGGTCTGAGACCACGGATCGCGGTGTGCAAGCCCGGTGCCGCCTCGGCGTGGTGGTCGGTGTCCATGGAGGACGGTGGCATGGTTCCACTCTTGGGCGCCATGGCATTCCACCAGGGCAAGCTCTTCGCGGTCGAAAAGCTCTACGCCATTGATGTCGGCGTGGACCAGAGCACGGGGGGTCCAAGGGTTTCCCGGGTCCGGCTCGTCATCAGCACCATTCTTTGCTGTCCGTCTACGGTTATGGTTATTCCACGAGGCTCCGGAGTCTTTATGGAGATGCTGCTCTACGTGGTGGAATCGCGTGGAGTGTTGCTGGTGGTGCGCAGAGGGATGCAGAGACAATGGACACGGCAAGAAGGGAGATCCACCCCAACTGGTTGGAACGAGATTGACGTGTTCGAGGCCGATTTGCAGGGGTGTCGGTGGACTCAAGTGGATACCATCGGGGATGACCAGGTGTTGTTTCTATCTGGGCATCATAGCAGGTCTCTTTGTGTTTCGCAGCTTGGGATGCCTGGAGATCGCATCGTCTTCTTCGAGAACGATGATGAGGATGGCGGACGATGGTCCAGGGGGGAGAGCACGAGCAACTCTTGCATTGTCTATGACATGAAAGGCCGCAAGCTCGACAACACCCTTGTGCCAAAGGGCTTCCGTTGGAAGTGTGGCACGGTGCGCGCAGCATGGCTATTTCCAGAGGACGGCTCTAGTAAAGTTTGTTAGTACATGAACTGTTAAATGGCTCCATCCGCTGGTCTGGTCGTATGATCCTAATATAGTTGCCATGCCAAAAGTATGTAAATCCGAAACAAAGGCATAAACCATTACTTGTGGTATGACTTTTGGAATTGACTTTCTTTTTTGCCATAGATATTTTCCATTTTTGGAAGGTTTAAATTACTTTTTCTAGCAGCTATTTCTATATGCTACTTAAAAAATTGAATGACTGAAAGAGAAAGATCATTCGGAAAGGTTAATCCGATCCGGGCATAGAGAAAACAAAGGATCCATAATGTGGCATGTAATATTTAGTCATTTCACTCCAACCATTCTTCATGGGAATATGGAACTATGGATATCAGTCTAACACTTACAAAAGAGAATGAGTTCATGATAGAAAAATATGAGAATGATGACAAGCTGTTGGCAAAAATCATGAGATTGATGAGCTCCATGCTCAAGTATGGATATCAGTCTAACACTTACAAAAGAAAATGAGTTCAAGATAGAAAATCATGAGAATGATGACAAGCTACTGACAAGGTAAAAAATTCATCGGTACTTTAATGTTGACCTAGTATATACTATATAGTGGTGTCTCTGAAAAGTATGGAGCTGTAGTTCGATGCTCAAGTTTAATCTGTGACTTCCTTATGGTGCTTGCATTAGTATTGGTTTGATCTGAACTTCTGTGAACTTATTTATGGAACAACAATGATAATTATTTGATCCTACATGCTGCCATGGTGCGTGCGACGTGGCTCTTCCCGGCGGAGTCAAGTAAAGCTGTTACTACATAATAATTGTTAAATGCGTCCACTGGTAATCATTTGATCCTAGTATATATTACCTCTTTTCTGTCTGATTATATGGTTTGATTTTGTCATGCTAAATTTATAAACTCACAAGATGAGATTATTCCGTATTTGACACCAGAAAAGTGACTAGTTCGTTTTTTGGTCCTTCAAATTTTTCTTCCCCTATTTGACATTATGTATTACTTTCGTTCCTTAAGCCAGTCTCAGTGCATAGTTTAGAGAAAGTAATTGATACCACTAGAAAATGGAAAAAATGTCTAAATGGCAAAAAAAGCAATTCTAAAAACCATACCCCTAACAGATATTTAGATGTCCAGCCTCCAAATAACGGTTTATGCATTAGTTCCGGATTTACAAACTTTTGGCATGGCAACTATATTAGGGTCAGGCGACCATACCAGTGCAGGCATTTGACACAGCTCATGTAGCTTTACCTTTACTCGAGTCGTCTGGGAAGAGCCATGTCGCGCGCACGGTGTCATGGTTCCAGGGGAAAGCCTTTGACAGAAGGGTGCTGTCGAGCTTGCCGTCCCTCCCGAACCAGCCGCGGTCCTCATCATCGTTCTCAAAAAAGACGACACGATCTTCGAGCATCCCAAGCTGCGAGACACAGAGAGACCTGCAGTGGTGCCCAGATAGAAACAACACCTGGTCATCACCAACTGTGGCCACTTGAGTCCACCTAAACCCCTGCAAATCGGCCTCAAACACCTCAAACTCGTCCAACCCGGTCGGTACGTACCCCCTACGAGTTGTGCCTACTGTTTCTGCATCCCTCTGCGCACCATCAACAACGCTCCACACGATTCCACCAGGTAGTACTTCGTCTCCACGACGATCTCGGAACCTTCTGGAATGATCACTGTTGGCAAGGGAAGAATGGTGTTGATGACCCGCCGCACCTGTGAAACCCATGGATCCCCCATGGTCGCGTCCACGCTGATGTCAGTGGCGTAGAGGTCGCCAAAGAGGTTGCCTTGGTGGAACGCCATGGCGCCCAAAATCGAAGTCACGTCGTTGTCGTCCATGAACATCGACCACCATGATGCCGTGGCACCGGGCTTGCACACCGCGATCCATGATTTCGTTCCGAGCGCGATGTGCGACGCGACGAGGTCCGGCGAGCATAGCATTATCCTCCTCACAGTGAGACTCGTTGCCGAGAATGTGCAATAGCGGTCGACGGTGGACCCGTCTGACGGCCGCTTGTGGCGGCGCTAGACGCGGGACAGGGCAGGGAGCGGCACCGTGGCGCCGGAGAAGGGGTCGGCGGTGTAGCCAGCACAGGCGAGGAAGCGCCATGGTGTGTGCAAGGGAAAATCACTTAACCACTCCCGCTACTGTATTTTTTAGCCGGGAGAGAAGCGGGAACGGGAAAGCCGGACGGGAAAACGAAATCGATGTTAAGGGATATCGAAAACGGGACATTTCGATCGGGAATCGGTAATTCAAATCGGAAACACTAATACATGTGACTGCTTCAAACATTTAGCTCAATGCAACCGTTACAACATGGCACACCTTACATGCAAACAGTACACGGACGAGATGATAATATAATAACATAACAGAAATATGTCTCGAACTCTTTGGATTGGATTCACATGCACTCACTGTCCTGCACAATCGCACAGTGCACACAACAGTGCAGGCACAACACACAGCAGCACAGGCCATTCAGGCACACATCACGACAGCACCTACAGGCAGGCTACAGATAACAAGTCGGGTTCGCCAGATTTTCCTGGGATTTTCTCGGTTTCCTGTTTTTCCTGTGAAAACGGTATTCGCTCTGGGAAAATAAAATACGACGGCGGTCGGTACGGGATTTTCCCGTCCCGTTTTCATCCTTAGCTGTTGGAACGGGAGGATTTTATCTTTTTTTTTGGAACGTGGAGGATTTTATCTCTGATCAACCAGATGTCATAAAAACAGAGCGTAGTGAAACAGAGGTTGTGTGCGCAAGTCCTGGCCCGTGCCCTCGTCTCGTACACAAGCCCAATAAAACAGAGGGCCAGGCCCAAACAGAAGACACGACCAAAAACACACAAGCCGCAAAGGCTGCACGCGGCCCGCACCACCAGCCCAAAGCAGCCGGGATCCTATATACTTTCAGCAAGATTTTTTCCTTACACGTACATCTTTTACTTTTTTAAGATTTATGCAACCAACCTGAACCGTTAGATCTTCTTATTAACCTTAATCCTCTCTTGCCCACACCCGATGTCCGCCGCCTGCTCCCGGCTCATGCCTCTGCTTGCACTGTCGCCCCACTCCCTCTCCTCGTGCCACTGCCTGCCTGGTGGTCACCCGATGCGCCGACGACGACCCCGGTGACCGGCCGACGCGCTGCCCACCGCGCTCCTACTGGACCATTGGTGCCACAACCTTCTCCCCGCACGGGCTTGATGGGCACCGCTGCCTTGATTTTGCCTGACCGGACGCCATCATCGAGCTCCTCCCGGCCGTCGCACCGCCGTGCCCCATGGGCACCCGACTCTACTCCGGCCGCTGCATGGGTGCGCCGCTGTGCCCCCGACCGCCCGTCCCCAACTCCAGCCGCCGCGCGCTAGTCCCTGTTTCCCGCGCGCCGGACCGCCCCACGGCCATGCGCAGCCGCCGCTGGCCGCCGGAGTCGAAGAAGACGACTGATCGATGTTTTTTCTTGGAAAAAAAGGTTCGACTTTTTTGGATGAAAATGTTTAAGAAATACGTTGTCAACGTTTTTCAAAAACTGTTAGGCGAACATTTTTCAAAAAATGTTGCATCATCTTTTTTGAAAAACATATTAGTCAACATTTTTTAGAAAATGTTGGTGAAAAAAAGTTAAGGCTCCATATTTTCTAAAAATGTTGGCGAGTAAAAGTTAAGGTTCAACATTTTTCCGAAAATGTTAGCCAACATTTTTCATTTATCAAAAAAAAAGTTGGGCTCAACGTTTCAGAAAAGAAAAAAATGTTGGTTAACTTTTTGTATCTAGCATTTTTCTAGTGAAATGTTGAATGGCCTATGGTCAATTGGGTCTGGATAGGCTTTATAGATGACTTGTTTACCTACCTTCCACTAGATGTATAGGAGTCCCCAAAGCAGTCACTTGAATCATCATAAAAAAAATCAATCGAAACCTTGCTGGTCTATAAAAAGGAAGTCCTGCTCCTACCGGTAGCTCACTTCAAGCACTCCAGCAGCAGAACGGGGTTGCGATTGGATGCCTCTCGGTTGATGCTCCGTGCCTACACATTTAACCGCCTTCGGAATGAGTGGCATCAGGCAAACGTAGTCCACAGCCCGGGTTCTCGACGGAGTTTGGCGCCACAGTTGATGCTATGAGCACTCGTAACGCATGGCCAAGAAATATTGGTCCTGTAGTGCCAAGATTAGGCTTGCACGGAGCAACAGGGGTTCAAAGATATGATGTTTGGGGACTGTCGCTGCCATCGCAGTGGGTGGGTGCCTGATCGTGATCAATAATGAATCAGATCGCTCCACTCCACCGATGCAACAGTTTGGCTCCACTCCACCAGCTCGCACCACAGATCGCTCTGGAGCAAGTCTGTTTACTTTTGCTATAGTGCCTTTCATCATAATAAAAAAATGTACATTAAAAAGTTGACACAATGTTGATGGATTCATCATGGTATATTGAACTATCTTTACAGGTAGTATCATCCAATGATGGTCCCTGTTGGGAAGGGAGAATTTTATCCCTGCTCAACCAGATTCTTAGTGTGCCTTGTGTGTGCGCGTGCATCCTGGCCCGCGGTGCCCTCTGTTTTGGTAGCATTGTCCACCGCATGATCTTACCTAGATCTGGGTCGAGGCTTAACTAGACAAGATGGAAAACACAGGTCCGCACCACCGGCCCAACGCAATCCTTCTGACTCGAAGGGGGTTAACAAACGTGAAGAGAATATTACCATTTTTTGAGTCAGGGAATATTATCATTTAGGAGTTAACAAACGTAGACTAATAATAAAAATCTCATTGAAAAACCACGAGACAAATCTAATGGGCGTAATTAAAGGACAATTAATTCATAATTAGCAAATGATTACTATAACATCATTATTGTAAATTATGGATTAAGTTATAGACTCATTAGATTCATCTCGCAATTTTCAATCCATCTATCTTACTAATACTAATTGGAGGCTCCTTTTAAAGCCTCTACGTTAAGCCACCTAGGATCTTAGGTGGACACTCTAAAAAACGAGAAAAATCAATGGAGCCTTCACATGAAGCCACCTAGGATCCTAGGTGGATACTCTACAAAAACTGAGTAAAATCTTACTATTACTAATTGGAGGCTCCTTTTAAAGCCTCCACGTTAAGCCACCTAGGATCTTAGGTGGACACTCTAAAAAACGAGAAAAATCAATGGAGCCTTCACATGAAGCCACCTAGGATCCTAGGTGGATACTCTACAAAAACTGAGTAAAATTACTCACCTATGCCATTAAGAAGAATAACCTAACATAACCCCCTATATTTATGTCTAAATTATCCACATCTGCCACTCAAATGTTATTTAATCATCTAAATCATCGCTGCTGCCCAGAGGGGTGGCAAGGCCTGAGGCCCAACGTAGGCCATGATCCTCTCTTAGTCAACAGTCCTAAACCTAGAAGGATCCTTCAAAAAATATTTAGTTCGACCTGAAAAGTGTTGATTCACATACCATGAACCCTTTCCTCCTGAGATGGGAATCTATTTATCTATCTATCTGTTACGTACAACAATAAATATATCTGTTGGTTAAACGGATACGCACAATAATTTAATATGCCAAAATGATTACATTCCCCTCCATGAGAACGTTCACGTCCGAATGCTCCTTTAATCTATCTGTTAATCCACCACAAAACCAATATCTTTTTTGTGTATTTCATCATTTACCGTTCCCATTTTCTCATAGTGTGTCGGCCGTCTTTCATAAATCAACAAAAGATAACAGTATTTCGCTAATCTACCCTACTATTCTTGTGTTTGTATAGAATTCATCGTAACCGATCTACTGCAATACCCCATACCGTGGAGTTTGATAGAATAATCATTGTATATGATTTCCGTGTTGAATCTACCCCTATCATGGTATTTGTATAAAAATAAACTCTATATAAAAAATGATTGCTTCCTCGCATTTTAAAACTCCATCTCATTAAATTTGAATCTTGATTACTCACCTTTGATTAGTAGCGACCTAAATGTACTGTCAAGATTCAACTTCTGATTTTCAAGCTAATTGATGCATACCCATTTTTTAAATTTTTAATCCATGTACCCATCCGTAA
This sequence comes from Urochloa ruziziensis, assembly GCA_015476505.1. Classification (NCBI taxonomy): domain Eukaryota; kingdom Viridiplantae; phylum Streptophyta; class Magnoliopsida; order Poales; family Poaceae; genus Urochloa; species Urochloa ruziziensis. Next base: position 62,489,804 of record CM027120.1, read on the forward strand.
AGATGATATGTTCCCTTAAAAGAAGCTAACTCTTAAGCGGTAAAACAAAGCAAATGGGTCGAAACGATGATATGTATTGAATTTTTTTAAAAAAAATATATGTCCATTGAATTTATTATATTTTCTAAAGCAATTATCCACTTCTGACATTATTAAACATCCAAAAGTAAACCCCTAAATTTATTTTTTTGTGGATCATACAGTACAGACGCAGACGCTCACAAACACGCACGCACACTCGCCCCTACGAACACATGCACGCAACCTTACCCCTATGAGCACCTTTGAAAGACTGACCCGGCAAATTCTCGAAATTGATGAAGTCATCACGGGCGCCTCGCTGTCGACGGGCACGTCGCCTACCACTGAATGAATGGCGCTGGTTAAATCCTGGAATAAATCCAAAAAAATGCGAGCACCAGTGCCAAGTTGAGGACTTGAACCCTGGTGGGCAAGTTCCACCACAAGGACCCTTACCACAGTTCGAAACCCCTAAATCTATATTTGAATTACCCACTTATGTCATTACACAAAATAAATTTAAGTAAACCCCTAATCTTCGTCCAAATTATCCACTTATGCCATTATAAAAAAATAATCTAAAACAACCAACGAATTTGGATCTAAACTGTATTGAATAAATAATACAAAAAAATAAATTAAGTTAACCCCGTAAATTTACATTTAAGTACCCATATATGCTATTATTAAAATAGCATGAGTTAACCCTAAATTTGAATCCAAATCACATGTTATATGTCATTCAAAAAATACTTCAAAGTACACCAATTACTATATAACTCTGAATTGTCTATTTTTTACCTTATTAGTATATAAATAATATTCAAGGCAACAATACTTGGACGTGTGTTGATCTCTTGTCGCACGTGTTCTTTGAAACACATCGACCTGATATCGCTTCGAGCATAACCAATTGATCTAAAGGTTCTGTGAGATTTATGCCTCATTCCTAAACCTTGAACCATAGTTTTCCTAAATTTAGAACCCACGCCACCAAAAGTTTAGGCCGCATCAACAACCAGTCATTGGCTGTAAATGAACTCAAAATCCAAGCTGATATAGTTTAGGCCGCATCCACAACCATTAGTTATTGGTCGCCAGTGAGGATGAACCACTTTTCTTAATATTACTAACTCAAGGTTCCTTTTGAAGCCTCCGCATGAAGCCACCTAGAATCTAAAGTGGACACTTTAGAAACATAGAAAAATCTTAAAACTTCTCTGAAAAAAGCAAAACATATATCCTTCAATTCAAAAGGTTTAAATCTTCATAGCCATTGGATCCATTATGTTTTCTAAAATAAATTACCCATTATTAAAATAGTTAAAGTAACTCCTAATCTGTATCTAAATTACCCCACCTCTGCCATTATACAAAACGAATTGAACTAGCTCCATGATCTTCATCTAAATTACGCTACTATAAAAATAGTTTAAAATAACCTCTAAATTTGCATCTAAATTGCCCACCACTAGCATTATAAAAGTAACTTAAAGTAATCTTTAAATTTTATCTAAATTACGGACATAAAAAAATCCTATATTTGAATTCAAATCAGCTATATATGTTACTAAAAAATACTACAAGTTAGACAAATATATAATTCTATATTATATGTTTTTTAAATTATTAGTATATAGATAATTCTCATGAGATGCACTAGAAATAAAAAGATAAAGGATAAATCTGTAAATTTCCATCAACCATGCAGACTCTAACAATTACAATCATTGGTCTCTTATATTTTATAAAAACAAATAATTGACTACTATCATTATGAAAATATTCAAATAAACATCTAAATATATTTTTCCTAAGTAGATAAACTGTAATAGAGTAGTTTTTTCAAATATTAGACATGACTTGAATGCTCCTCTATGTTATTTCTCGCTTTAGCTATAACTCCTACGTTAGTTGTGTTGCTCTATGGTCATATCTACAAGCTGACACCGTTGGCTTAGTGACTCAAGCCAAGGTGTACATGCGTCAAATAAATTAACATACAATTGGTCAGTATCATGATAGAATATTTAAACAAATGAAAAAAGTAAATAGTAATTATTAGTTATGCCTCCTAAAATAATGGACCCGTGCAGGAGCACGGGTTGATAGGCTAGTATATGTAATTAGTTACTTTTTTCGTCTACATTTAATATTTTATGCGTGTAAGATTCTTTTTGATGTGATGGGTGGGAAATTTATGGGGGCGGAACTAAATAGTAAACACCCCCTAAGTCATCATGTAATTGAGAAGCTGTGCTGCTCAATACTCATGTGCTATAAAAAGAAGACCCTCCTCCTAGTAGCTCACTTTACAGTTCACACTCCATCAATTTTTACCGCGTTGTTTCTTTCACATGTTTTCTTTCACTCCACCACTAGATTAATTATAACAACGACGAGGAGGAACTCCATGGAGCTCGTGTGTTTTCAGTTCGATGCCTTGGGAATGAGTGTCATCAGGCAAACCTGTTCCACATGTGTCATTTTTCGCACGGTTGGACGCCACAGTTGATGCACTGGGTTTTACTGCCAAAGAAACATTAGTGCTTTACTGCCAAGCATAGGTTCGCACAATTGAACTAACCATTTTGTCCTCGGCATGGCGCGCTTGGTACAATCATGTGAGCAGGAACTGTCAAGAAGCTGGAACAAGCATTTGTGTCAAGGGGCCGAAGCTCGCCTCGCCTCCTGGTGATCCTTGAATCAGACCGGCCTCTCCAACGTTGTGACATTATGTCATACACAAGATGCATGACGAACAGTGACTTAACGGTGAGGTGGTGACTGAACCTCACGCCCACACCACAGATCGTTCGTAATCGAATGAACACTCTGCTGAGACGACTAGTACGTAAATCATAATCGATTTTTAACAAATGATTTCAAAAGTTCTGTTTTAAGGTTCAAAAGTTCTTCCAAACTTTAACCAGTGCAGATGTAGGACCTGCTCATTCATGTCAGCTATCTCACCTACATCTCGAAAATGTAATAGCAAAAATTAAACTATTCACTCACCCTAGCTAACTTAAGAAGCAGGCAAGCAGCAATAGGTTATTACTTGACCATTTGCAACAAGCTTTTCCTATCAATAAAAGAACTGGTCAGGCGCATCACCTTTTCCTAAATAAGAGAAGTCTCGTGCTCCAACTGATGGACACGTAGCAGAGATAATTATGCCACCAAAACAGATCGACAAAGAAACAGTTTGAAGCGTGAGGTTTTTTTTTTAATCTAAAAAACGAATAAAGGGCAGAAATATGTCATGTTCCACCTCTGTGCTGTAACTACCACCAAGTCACCAACCAGTGGCTCGCTTCACACACACTTTAGCTGTCTGTGCTTGCACCTCTTCAGCTCGTTGCTTCACACATGTGGCCATTTTTACCTCGTTGTTTCTTCGACCACTATAGCCCACACCCGCAGCAAGCACTCAATGGGAGTCGCGTCCTCGCCCCATTTCGCTGCCATGGGAATGAGTGGCATCAGGCAAACTTATTCCACATTGTGGAATCCAGGCACAGTTCGGCGCCACATCTGACGCTCCGGCCGAGAGCTTGTGCAATGTACATCCGAAGAAAGTTGATGCTGTAATGCCGAGCTTCTTGTTTCAGCCGTGCAGGCCCTGCGGAAGCTGAAGCAAGCTTCCGGCATATCGGAGTGGGTGCGCTACCGGTGATCCTTGGATCGGATTGGATCGTTCCTCAGTCTTGACAATATTGCTCTTGTGTAGCCGAGATGGAAGATGAGGATCAACCTGACGTTGCTTCATGCAGGATGATAGCAGATCAGCGGTGACCGAACCACCAGCCCACACCACATCTCATTACATATAGCTCGATGACCTCTCTTCGGAGACTAGTATGTAAAGCGTAGTCGAAGTTGCTATGCATTATATTACTCAGCCATGTGCTACATGTTGTTCCCCCATGATGTTTCAAATGAAAACCCAAGAAATAACTTGCAACATGTTCTTCCAAATTAACTTTGACTAGTGTAGTTGCAGGGAGCGCTCATCTATGGCACCTATCTTACTTTCATCTCAAAATATAATAGAAAAAATTAAGCGATACATCTGTAAGCTTGTCCTGTATAACTATATACTATCGGCACTCACGCCGTACATTTTCAAATGTTGCCTATTTTCTCACCTCTAGTAATCAGTGAAGGTCAATGTATGCCGTGACATGTGTATTATTGACATCTTACTGATACTAATTGGAGGCAAAGTCATCTACGATCTTAGGTGGACACTCTAGAAAAGGAGAAAAATGAAAGAAGCATGGGTTGATGGACTAGTGTTTCTATATTTGGATTGAGCGGCGTTGGGAAAGCGTAGTCCACCAACAGGTGCACACTACGATCTTGGATTTATGTCGGAACATGAGAGAAACCGGAAAACGGTAATCAAACCCCCTTGAGAATCATATAGCAGCAACGTACACGAGTGGAGACTGTTCTAATAAACTGGCCCTCATTAATTTTGCATGAGGTTTGCAGTAAAGTTTTGTTTGTATGAAGATAGAAAAATTGAACTTGGATAGAAATTAACATATTAGCGTTTGCCTGTGAATTGACCCACAAGTTTTGCACTTTAGCTTATGGCTGTATAACTATTGCACAGTAATAGTCTACTTGTGAGTTGAACTAGCTCAGCAGGTGTAATGCATTCATGTAGTGTAACTTACTCGGCATGTTGCTCTCTCGTCTTGAATTTTTGTGTGAAAACATGAGAGAGCATCATGTTTCGCTATGCCGTCAATATGAAGAAGTAATCTTCTGATCACTATGCCGGGCTGCTTGCACAACAAAGATGATCATAAGCTCAAAAAAGAAGAAGATGATCATGGCCCACTAGGGGACAACGTTTCTGGCCCACCAGCCCAACGCAATCCTCTGAGTTTTCATTAATTCGAAGCTTTGCTGATCATGTGCTATATAAGTCCTACAACAGTAGTAGCTCCTTCACACACTCCGGAGCAATTTTATCTCGCTGTTTCTTTCACCTATTTTCTATCACTCTGCCGCTGAATCAAAGAAGCTGAGCACTCAACAAAACTCGTGCATCCGCAATTCGCTTGCTGCCTTGCATTGGGAATGAGTGGCATCAGGCAAACGTATTTCACGGAATGGTACCCTCCAACGGTTCGGCGCCATACACAACACGTCTTGCATAGTTGCATGAGTACGTGCATGCTTATTTTGTCCTCTTAATTATCTTTCCTATTTCAATTTTACGCGCCACTACTAAGTGGGGGTTCAATGTATGTGAACATCATTAGCACATCGCTAGCCTCCGATGTGCGGCGGTGGCGCTGCGAAGCTTGGGCGCATACGTCGCCAGGCCAGCTCATAGGGAGGAATTCCTGCTCACGCCCCGGGGTCGCGTGGCACGAGACCAGCTCGCGGTCTTGCTTGCTCGTCCCTCCTCGATCCGTTGGCCTCCCTGATCTAAAAGAAAAGGTGAATATATACAGATACATCTATCTAGATGTTCATTAGTTCGTAGTTCGTACACTACACGGAAGGTAAAATACTGATTCGTTTCTTGTTTCTTTCATCATGATTCATAGAACAAACGGCATATCTGTGAAGTTCTTAGTTTTATCACTTAAGCACTCAGCAAATGATTACCACTTAGTAAAATAACAAAGACAAAACTCTAACTTACAATGCCTTTAAATATTACTTATTACAACTTAGTTTTTCTTGCTTAGTCCCACAGAGGCAAGGAGGGCGAGTGGCTGCTGAAGTCTGAAGGATCTTCTCACTTCTTCAGATTATGAAGGTGAGCTCCAGTTCATGATAGCCCTTCTAAATGTATGAGAAAATCTCAAACTTGATATGTATTCCTGTCAAGGTTCTGAACCTGAGTGTAATACAGGTACCACAACTGTAGGTTATTTGTGTTGAAGAGTGAAGACTCTACGTTTATGTAAGCCAGGGGATTGAGGAGGTACATATGTTCTTGCCATCCTTCATGTTTATGCTGCAGCCTTTGTTAAGTTTCTGCATTTTCACTCTATTTTTTTCCAAATCACTAGGCAGATTCAAATTGGTTAATTTGATATAAGATACTAATTAGTCCCTTTCCCTGCTTGTGTAGTGGCAGTAACAATGGCGGCAGCAATAATGATAGATCAACCAACCTCGATAAAGAAGTTTGCTGTACATGATGCATGATCAACTAAACTTCCAAACTGAGAGAGATGTGCAGACTTGTCTTTTGGACCCCATATGCTAGGTTTGTGTGTTGGCTGATCATGTATAAGTTTATGAGTAGATAAATAGTATGGTATTGGTAGATGAAGTCGCCTTTTTTAATAGAGTGGTAAATGCATTGCAGCTTTGTGAGGCCCAAAAACCAACACTATGCGTTGGCTGTGCAATATGTAATCATAGATGTGTTCTGATTGACTGAATAAAGTCATTTGTATCAAGTCTGTGATGTATGTTGGGTGCACATTAAAGCGTTCTCTGAATGTTTCAAAACTGACAATTTGTATCAATTCAAATTTGAAAATTAGTTTTCTATTTCCCTGTCGTTATTTGCTATGTTTCTGTCGGTTTTTCACACACAGAAAAAAAACTCGTTTCCAGTAGTGTCAGAAGAGAAGTGGATCACTATCATTTCCATGCAGATTTTGGTGACGAGTGTTATTTCCATTAAAGCTCAAATTTGCACTCCTATCATTATCCATGTAGTAGTGCTATGTGTTTTTGTATATGAACTAAATCAATATTCCGTTTAAATCTACTCCTAGGTGTAGATTGTTGCTTCTAATTTCAATGTATATATCCTCATGAATACCCTTTTATAACCTTTTCTTTGCTTCGGTACACGTGAGCAAATGGGGGACAATGAGGAGTCGTATGAATATGGAGCTGGCTCTCCAATATCAGCTAAGTTGGTTAGGAAGAAAGCCTGTGATAGCATATACGCACATACTTCTGCAGCTATGTAAATTTAGTAAGCAGTTAACCAAAATGCCATCTTATTACTTGCTTGGAAACTTTTTTTTTAACGAACCAGACCGAAGAGTTGTCGATTATATTAAAAAGAAGAGAACATAATGAGTAGGCACAACAACAAACAACACCACCACCACCTGGCCAGATGGATTGGAACATGTTAGAATGAGACATCAGCATGGCTGCACAACTCAACTCGAACTCACACAAAACCACCAGGCCGCACCACCACAATCCCGGAGAAAGCCGACAAGTAGCTCTCATCACAAGCGTCATCTATCGTCCCTGGTGACATGTCATGCCAACCAGCCGCTGACATGTAGAAGTGGCCGCCAGAGTCTGCTGCAAGCCATACATGCCCCGGTCGTTTTCAGGTCATGCGCACATGATCGTCGATCTCCCAAACCATAGCCATGCTAGCTACTAAGTTGAACTTGATCCAATATAGAAACATTTTAACATTTGCATGTCTTTTATGGACCCCACAGATTTTGCTCGTTAGCTTTCGTGTTCGTGGCTCGTCACTCTGCTGCTACTAGTACTGCCCCCTCTGTTCAAGTAACGCGAAATCAATATTTCGTGTTTGGTTGTACATGGCCAAGCATAGGTTGAAGCAGAAGCCGGCCACTAGGGGACAGTGATTCTGGCCCACCAGCCAAGCGCAGTCCTATGAAACCATCATAAAATCGAAGCTTTGCTGGTCATCAGGTGCTATTAAAACAAGTCCTGCCAGTAGCTCCTCCCTTCACACACTCCAGCAAATTTTACCTCGCTGATGCTTTCACCTGTTTTCTTCCACTCCACCACCAAATCCAAAGCAGCGAGCACTCCACGGAGCTTGTGCCTCCGAAGTTCGCTGCTTTCGGAATGAATGGCGTCAGGCATGCACATTTCACTGTTGGATATCCCAGAACGGTTAGGCGCCACCGTTGTCGGCATGCGCACTCGGTGCAAACCATTTCGCTGTTTGCACGGTGCTAGAGAACCTGTAGTTGTCGGCATGGCGCACTCGGTGCAATCGCGCTGGAACTATCGAAGCTGAAACAAGCGCTTGTGTCGAGTGACTGATGCTGGCATCGCAGTTGGAGCGCCAGCGGTGATCCATGAATCCAGATCCGTCGCCAAGAAGTTGTGGCAGTATCGCATTGCTAGCCAAGATGCAAAGATGTGGATCGATCATCTGACACTGCATCTTGCAAGATGAGGGTGGCTCGGCTGTGACTAAACCAGCCGCTCTCTTTCAAGACTCGTACCCTCTATAGATTACTTTGGCCGGCCATGTGCAACGAGTTTTAAAATAAACTCCCATGAACATTTAACTTGCAAGACGTCCTGTTTTATATGGTTCAAAAGTACTTCCAAACTTTAACTATTTTATTAGATGACGTTCTCCTGCAGAAAAAACCGATTGCCCCTGCGTCGTCCTGAATGGCAACATGGACGGCTCCGTGATCCCATGTCCTTGTGAGTACCAATCTTCAGGTCAGTTGCAGAGCAGTCCTTGCGAGGTACTGTGCGCTACTCTGCCTCGTCAGTTCTTTTACCTATCTTCACCACCAAGCACTCAATCAATCTAGGTAAACGTGTGACTTGTGTGATTGCCGTTTGTCGTTTTGTCTTTGGAATGAATGGCATCAGGGAAACGTATTGGACAGTAAAATTGAGAAGAACCACGGTGATCTTCACTTCACCATGATCGGTGCTTTGGAAACAAGCACATCCATGTAGCTTACATTCACTGCTATTCTCATCTTTGTTTCTGTGTGAAAACACGAGAGGAGGCTTCAAAGCTTGGCTGTGGGTCTTCCATTTCTTCCAAAGACACCAACCTGATCATGGATCACATCTATCTGTACAAAACAATACGGGAAAACTCTACATTGGTGCATTCACGTTAGTGCCGGCTTCAGGGAACAGTGTCCCTGGAGCCATGTTAGTGCCGGCTAGTGTCACTAGCCGGCACTAACGTGCTACCCGGGCCCACCATTCGCAGAGAATATGCGAATCCCGCAACGGTCGGGGGCTTCAGCCGGCACTAAATGTCAACAAATAGTGCCGGCTGAAGCCCCTAGCCGGCACTAACGTGCCCAACATATACCAGCCTTCTTCCTCCCGAGCCCAAGCCCAATCATTTGAGCTCGAGCTTCTCCTCTCTCCAATGGCTTGTTAGAGGGGAGGTGCTGCCCATTTTTTGTCAAATTTGTGGTGATTTCACTCATTCAAGTGGAGCAAAGGTTAGCAACTTCATCCTCTTTGGTTGCACGGTTTTAATTTTTCATTTCATGCTTTGTAGATAGAGAAATTGTTGATTTAAATCATGAAGGGAAACGAGAATGATTTTTTGATTTGTACATTCGTTCATTTGAGATATATGTAAATCTTATTAGAGAAGTATGACACATATAGATAGTTTGTGTATGACACATTTAGAATTATTTTTTTAATTATTTTATAGTGTGTATATTTTTTGACCGTGATATTAGTATGTACATTATTTTCAAAAGAAAAAATCTTAGGGATAACAAGCTTTATTGTTGATTTAAAGCATGGATAACAAGCATTATAGTTTTTGTATTAGATAGTTGTGTATGATATATTTATAATTTTTGCACATTAATTTGATAAGGTTATTAGATAGTTTGTGCATGACATATTTAGATTTTTTTTATTATTACATAGTGACATATTAGAGAGAATTTAAAAAAGTCACGTTGTTATGTTCTAATATTTTTGTGATATGGTTCTCGACTATTAAAAAAAAGTCACGTTGATCAATATGGCTTCTGCTGCTGGAGGGAGTGGTGCTGGTGGCGGTGACCGTCGTACGCCTGAAGACAAGAAGAAGAAAATCGGATCATGGGAGAAAGCAATGGTTCGTTTTTTGAAAAAAACAAACGAAAAATATGTTGAAAGGGGCGAGGACCCAGGTTTTGATCTTGAGAGTGTATTGCGGCGCTCGGCACCATGTCCTACAGAACCGACACCTCCAGCTCCGCCATCTTCTTCAGCGCCAGGAAAAAAACTCTCACAGCATCCTGATCCTGCTTTCCCATCCAAAGATGGTTGAAGATCGTGCTCGTGTTGCTTGTTAGCTATTGAGAAATTTATGTTCATTTGAATAAATAATTGTGGTATAACACTTATTAAGGTTTTTTGTACTTGGTGTAAGTCATTTATATGGATAATTTGTGTTGGAAGTTGAGACGTTATAATTTATATGTTATTGTAATAACAATTAAGTTGATTTGAGTTATGCAGGATTAATTTGTTATTTTAATACGTCAATTAATTGCAGATGGATCGGCAATGGATGTACGGCGGACGAGCAACATCAGCGTGGGTTAATGGCCTAAAATCTTTTCTCGATGCAGCAGAAGCCAACAGATCACCAAAGGGTTTAATGTTCTGTCCATGCAATGTTTGCCAAAATACGATACAATACAAGAAAAGAAATACTCTATGGTCCCATATTTATGAGAACGATTTCATGAAAAGCTATAATGTTTGGACTAAACACGGTGAGATTGGAGTTATGATGGAAGATGAAGAAGATGACGCCGGCGCTGATGACGGTCATGATAACACCATTTCAGACTGGGTGTGGGTTCAACAAGCTGGTGGCTTTCATGACGAACCAATGGGAGAGGGTGAAGCAATGGGAGAGGGTGAAGCTAATGTTGCACAAGAGGAGACACCTGACGAGCTAGGTCAGGCACTGCTTGATGCACAGAAAGACAGTGAAACTGTGAAAGAGTCATTAAAGTTTGAGAAGATGCTGGAGGATCACAAAAAGGCGTTGTACCCTGGTTGCAAACCGGAGCAGAAAAAGTTGGGTACCGCATTGGAGATGTTGAAATGGAAGGCAACTAATGGTGTCACCGATAAGGGATTCAGTGAGCTATTAAACATTGTAAAGAACATGCTTCCTGAGGGTAATGAGCTGCCGTCGACAACTTACGAAGCTAAAAAAATCGTTTGCCCTCTTGGATTGGAGGTACAGAAGATTCATGCGTGTCCTAACGACTGTATATTGTATCACGGAGAGGAATACGAGAAGTTGGAATCTTGTCCAGTTTGCAAAGCATTGCAGTATAAGATCAGGCGAGACGATCCAGGTGATGTTGATGGACAACCAATCAGGAAGAAAGTTCCCGCTAAGTTGTTATGGTACTTCCCCATAATACCACGTCTGAAGCGTTTTTTCAGAAATAAGGACAACACTAAGCTGATACGGTGGCACGAAGAGGATCGTAAGCAAGATCACATGATTAGACACCCCGCAGATGGGTCCCAGTGGAGGAACCTTGACCGAGAGTATCCTGAATTTGATAGGGACCCAAGGAACATAAGATTCGGTTTGAGTACTGATGGAATGAATCCGTTCGGTGAGTTTGGCTGCAGTCATAGTACATGGCCGGTGACTCTATGTATTTTCAACCTTCCTTCTTGGTTGTGCATGAAGCGAAAGTTCATCATGATGCCATTGCTTATACAAGGGCCAAAAGAACCTGCCAATGACATTGATGTGTTCCTACGACCCTTGATTGATGATTTATTACTGCTCTGGAAGGAAACAGGAGTACGTGTGTGGGATGAGTATAAACAGGAGGCTTTCGACCTTCGAGCTTTGCTATTCGTAACCATCAATGATTGGCTTGCACTTGCAAAACTCTCGGGACAGTCGAACATGGGATACAGTGCCTGTACCCACTGTTATGATGATACCGATAGCATTTATTTGAAACACTCTAAGAAGTGCATATACATGGGCCATCGTCGATTCCTTCCTTCCGATCACCCCCTAAGAAACGAAGGGAAACATTTTAAAGGACAGGCCGAAACTCGCTATAAGCCTTTGTTTCGTAATGGAAAGCGGGTGTTCTCGATGATCAAGGATGTCAAGTGCGTATTTGGGAAGAGTGACGGTAGCGTACCTGTTCCCAAGGATCCGATCACGGGGCGTGCTCCAATGTGGAAGAAAAAATCTATCTTGTGGGAATTAACTTATTGGGTCGTCTTAGATGTTCGAAACGCAATTGATGTGATGCAATTGACGAAAAATCTTTGCGTCAACATACTAGGATTTCTGGGAGTACATGGTAAGTCAAAGGATACATTGGAAGCAAGGCGCGACATGCTACAGCTGACAGAATGACAAGGCTTGCAACCCGAAAAGATAGACAAGGGACGTCACTATTTAAAACCTGCCAGCTACAATTTGAGCAAAGAGGAGAAGGAAAGTATGTTTGATTGCTTGAACAGTATTAAGGTCCCGTCCAGATACTCCTCGAATATACAGGGCATAATAAACGTGAAAGAGAAGAAAATCCTAAACTTGAAGTCCCATGACTGCCACGTCTTGATGACACAATTACTTCCGGTTGTGCTTAGGGGTGTTCTACCGGATAATGTGAGATTGGCAATTGTAAAGCTTTGTGCGTTCATGAATGAAATTTCTTAGAAGGCAATTGATTCGAACAATCTAATAAAACTGCAGAAAGACATTGTCGAATGTCTTGTCAGCTTCGAGATGGTCTTCCCACCATCATTCTTCAACATGATGACACACCTTCTGGTTCATATTATGACTGAAATAACTATTCTGGGTCTTGTCTTTCTACATAATATGTCCCCTTTCGAGAGATTCATGGGAGTCTTGAAGAAGTACGTCCGCTGCCATTCTCGTCCAGAAGGATGTATCGCTAAGGGCTACGGAACTGAGGAGGTCATTGAGTTTTGTGTTGACTTTCTTCCCGACATGAAGTCGATTGGGCTCCCTATGTCACACCATGAGGGGCGACTGAAGGGAAAAGGCACACTTGGAAAGAAATCTAATGTTAACATCTCTTGTAGTGATTTTAGCAAAGCAAACTTCACGGTTCTTCAGAATTCATCCAAGGTGGCTCCTTATATTGACGAGCACATGAATATTGTACGAGCTGAAAATCCTAAGAACGGTCCTGATGGGATCACACGCAAACATATATCTACTTTTGAAGGCTGGTTCAGACGGGAATTATTGGGCAACAACACAGTTGATCAAGAACTTCAATGGCTGGCTAGGGGACCATCGATCACAGTCCAGCAATACCAAGGGTACGAAATCAATGGGTATACATTTTACACAACAGCTCAAGACAAAAAAAGCACAAATCAAAATAGTGGTGTCCGTATGTGTATAGTAAACAGTAATGGAGAAAAGGACAACTACTATGGTGTCATACAAGAGATATGGGAACTTGAATATGGACCCATAGTTGTCCCTCTTTTCGTTGTCAATGGGTGGCTAGATCCGGCATGATGAAGGACCAGTATGGGATGACCATCGTTGACTTTAAAAAGATTGGATATAAAGATGAACCATTCGTTCTAGCCAAGGATGTGACACAAGTGTTCTATGTGAAGGACATGTCAAGCAAGCCAAAAAAAAATCTCAAGTCAAAGCAGAAAATGAACCGCAACAACACATAGTTCTTCCAGGAAAAAAAAATTGTTGGAGTTGAGGATATTTCAGACAAGTCCGAAGATTATGACCAGATTGATGACCTTCCTCCTTTCTCTGTTGATATTGACCCCAGCATCCTTCTATATCAAGAGGACACGCCATACTTACGCCGCGATCACGCCCAAGGCACTTTTGTCAAAAGGAAGGTTGTCCACGATGTAATAGATAATGATGAGTAGTTTTGAGTTATGTAATGTAACAACTGTATGTGTCGTATTTGTGCAAGTTAGCTTGTATTTCACGTCAAGTGATGTAATGTAAAGCACTATGTTGTACCTCTCTTAATTAACGGCACTAAACATGCAATTTGAAAACAATATAATTTGTAAACAATATTATATTTTTGCATGGTAAAAATAATGTTTACTACCATTAATTTTTTATTACTAGAATTGTTGAAACATTAAATTATGAACAAGTAACTAAGTAATTTGCAAATTGATCACATCATTGCATAGGTTATCAATGAAAAGATTTTTAAATATTTTTGCATGGATCAAATTGAAGTGTTTTCGATTTATTATAAATAACAGAAAAAACACACACGTGCCCTATTTAGCATCACATATTGGTAATGTTAGTATAGGCATCCATTTATTTTAGTTACTATTTCTATTTACTTGATGGAATTAAAAGTACGCTAACAAAATTAAGATACTAGTTTTCGTACAATTATTATAATTATTACGTATATAACCAATAAAAATCTAAATACAGAAATTATAAGTAAAAGGATTAAGAAATTTAAAAAAAGGCACGTTAGTGCTGGCTGGGGTGCCGGCCCGGCACTAACCTGCTCCGCCAGTTTTCGTTTCCCGCCAGGCGGGGCAGGTTAGTGCCGGGCGGGCTCCCCAGCGGCCACTAACGTGCACACGTTAGTGCCGGGCGGTGTTCCTAGCCGGCACTAACTTGGCCAGGGTGCACGTTAGTGCCGGGCAGTACCCCCAGCTGGCACTAACGTGGCCTGGGGTATATAACCCCGACACTTAGCCGATTTCCTCTCATCCTCGTCGATCCCTAGCCCACGGCCGCCGCCGCCTCCTCGTCTTCCCCGGCGACCACCGGCGCCCCGTCCCCGAGCACCCGCCACCGCCAGAGCCCCGTCCCTGCCACCGCCGGCGCCCCGTCGTCGTCCCCGCTGCCACCGCGCGCCAGCGCCCCATCCCCGCCACTGTCGGCCGCCGCCGCCTCCTCGTCTTCCCCGCCACCGCCGGCGCCTCGTCCCCGTCACCGCCACCTTCGGCGCCCCGGGCCCTTCACCGCCGACGCCCCGTCCCCAAGCGCGCCCGCCACCGCCGGCACCCCGTCCCCGAGCGCACCCGCCGCCGCCTCCTCGTCTTCCCCGCCACCGCCGGCACCCCGTCCCCATCATCGCCACCGTCGGCGCCCCTAGCCCGTCACCGCCAGCGCCTCGTCCCCGAGCGCCCTTCTTTAGATTTAGTTGCATATTTAATTTTTAGAAAATTACCTAAAAATATTATAAAATTGTTAAAAAAATAGTAGAAAATTGTATGAAAAATTGTATGAAATTGTATGAAAATTGTTAGCTCGCGTTGGTGTTAGCACATTTAGATTTATTATACTTTTTCAGCTCGCGCGATCGGCGTCCCCAGCCCACGCCGCCGACGCCTGTCCCCGCCGGCGCCCGTCGTCCCCGCCGACGCCCCGAGGCCCGCCACCGCCGGCCGCGCCTGTCCCCGCGTGCGTACGTAACCCTGCACGGCGTACAATTTATTGATATATTTAATTTTTAGAAAATTACTGAAAAATATTAGAAAATTGTAGAAAATTCTAGAAAATGTTAGAAAATTGTAGAAAATGTTGAGATGCATGTTAGGATTTCAGAAAATGTTTGAACTGTCATATGTATAATAGAAAATTACTTATACTTTTTTGTGAGAAAATTTTTTGTTTTGCTCGTAATTACTTGTAAATGGTTCAAAATTGTATGCAAGTCATTTTTTCCCAGAATATTCATGCTGACGTGAGCAGTTATTTTCGTCGGTTTTAAGAAAATTCTGTAAAAATATTAGAAAATTGTAGAAAAATGGTAGAAAATTATAGAAAAATGTATAAAATGTTAGAAAATTATAGAAAAATGTATAAAATGTTAGTAAATTATAGAAAAATGTAGAAAATATTAATCGACACTTTTACTTTTTCAGCTCGCGCGATCAGCGCCCCGAGCCCACACCGCCGGCGCCCGATCGTCCTCCGCCTGCCCCCGTCGTCCCCGCCTACGCTCGTCGTCCCCGCCCACGTTAGCACCTCCTTTTAATATAGTAATTTATTTATAGAATTGTTGAAAAATTTTGGGGAATTGTAGAAAATATGAGAAAATGTTGAGATGCACGTTAGGATTTCAGAAAATGTTTGAACATGTCATATGTATAATAGAAAATTACTTATACTTTTTGTCAGAAATTTTTTGTTTTGCTCGTAATTACTTGTAAATGGTTCAAAATTGTATGCAAGTAATTTTTTTCCAGAATATTCATGCTAACGTGAGCAGTTTATTTTCGTCGTTTTAAGAAAATTCTGTAAAAATATTAGAAAATTGTAGAAAAATGGTAGAAAATTATAGAAAAATGTATAAAATGTTACAAAAATGTTGAAAAATGTAGAAAATTGTTGAAAAATGTTTGACATGTCATATGTACACTAGAAAATTGTTGAAAATATAATAAATGTTGAACATGTCATATGTACACTAGAAAATTGTTGAGACGCAAGTTAGAATTCTAGAAAATCACTTATACTTTTTTATTGTATGTACTAGCTAGTTAAAATGACAGGCAGGAATGACGAAGAAGAGGAGTACATGCACTCGCTCATTCGTGGACCCACTCCGTACGAACCTGCCCTTTAGCTTGATCCAAACGTGGATGATGGCTCCCAGTATCTGAACTTAAATAATCTAGATGGACAAAGTGATGACGAGCAGAGTGATAACGAGTAGAGTGGTGGCGACGAGCAGAGTGATTATGAACGGGGTGCTAATGAGGATGAAGATGAAAATGTTGGCGAAGCTCAGGTATATAAACTTTGTCCATATACACGTGAATTTATATACGCATCGACGTAATGAATCGATATAATGAAGCTCAGGGTGCTAATGAATCGATATAATTTCAGGCATCAGGATCAAGCCACACGTAAACGGAAACATGGCTGCAAAAGAAAGATGGAGGGTTATACGGCCATCACCTGAGGTGTACGATGACGGCAAGCCAAAAGCCCCTGCTGGTATTAAGACGACATTCGTCAATCAATGTGGATATCTTGTGAGGGAAAGCATCCCCATAAAGTACAAGAAGTGGAAGAGAACAAAGGCCTCTGATAATGCTGAAGATATCGTGCCAAGTTCAGAGAAAGAGATGTTGTGGAGAGAGGTGAAGAGGAACTTCCACTTTCCCGATGGTAAAGAAGACAAAGTGAGAACGTGGGCATTTCAGACGATGGCTATTCAGTTCCGGACGTTCAAGAGAAACCTGATAAAGAACTTTGTGTCAAAAGGTCTCACACCAAATTTTGATAAAGTCTGGAAGAAGCAACGACAGTGGTGGAACGAATTCGTCAACTATAAGTCATCGGAAGAAAGCAAGGCATCCTCTGTTCAAGCAAAAATAAATTGTAGTAAAAAGTCACAGTTTCATAAACTAGGGCTACGAGGTTATGAAGTCGCCATTCCAAAATGGGAGAAGATGGAAGCAGCTATAATTGCAAAAGGCATCATACCGCAGACCTTGAGTTGGCCCAAACGAGCAAGGCATTACTTCTATGCTCATGGAGGCACACTGGACAGTGAAACTGGGGCATTTGTGACTAGCGACGTACTAAGGGAGGCGACCCTAAGACTCAATGAGGCAATGAGGCGTAGGGAAGACGGAACTTTCCAGCCCAACAGAGATAAAGACGAGTTAACTTATGCTCTTGGGAATCCAGAGCACACTGGACGGAGCCGAGGCGTGGGCGTAGTTACGTGGAAGCGTGGCTTTCTTGAAGATCTAGAAACATACAGAAGCCGATGCAGAAGCAAGGCAGTTGTGACAGAGCAGATCCGTACACTAGAAGGTCGGGTAGCGGAACTTGAGGCAACAGTTAGCCAACGCCAGCCACAAGCAGCTCCTAATTTAGAGAACAGTCCGGCCTCTCAGTGTCGCCCTAGCAGTGTCGCTTCGACGGAGCTCCCTCTCGGTGATGGAAATGAGTTAGTTGCGGACAACCAAGGACTCCCCGTTGACAACATCACTGTTAGGGCCAAGTGTGAGCTACTGTATCTTCGCGGGAAAAAGCTCAAAGTTTGCGCTCATGGTTTTGCGGAACCACCGGAAGAAGGCGGTATGTTACATTGTCGGCCGATTCCTGCCGGATATGCTAAAGTACATGTTGACCGCGTCGAAGACGGCTCGGAAGACCTGGACCTCCCGATCGCTATAAGTGAAACAGAAGCGGACCTACAGCATGCCATACACACTTGGATTGCTTGGCCAAAACGCGATATAAGATTGGTGAAAGCAGCCACCGATTCCGCTCAGTGTTCAAGACAGAGGGCATCAACGCCAGCGGACAAGGATCTGAGTGTTGAACCACCAGCACGGGATCCCCCATCACCACCGGCAGCACGGGATCCTAGCCCTGATCCACCATCGCCACCGGCAGCACGGGATCCTAGCCCTGATCCGCCATCGCCACCGGCAGCACGGGATCCTAGCCCTAATCCGCCATCGCCACCGGCAGCACGGGATCCTAGCCCTGAACCGCAATCGCCACCGGCACGACGGGACTCTAGTCCGGATCCGCCATCACCACCGGCAGCTCAAAGCAACCCCAACCGACCATCAACATCTGCATTGTCGCCTCAGAGGAAGCAACGAAAGGCAAACACTGGTACCTTCGGTCAACCCAACTCCGAAACAGAAGAGAAAAAAGAAAGAAAAGGCTCCAGTTGAGGTAGAGCCAGAAGACCCGGTTAAAGCTTTTTTCGAAAATCTGAAGGCCAAGAGAGAGGCTGCGAACAAGAAGCTAGAAATAGATCCAGTTGGGAAAGCACACTTCATCAAAGAGACCCTACCAATGGAGAACAAAAAAGAATCAGATTATGATCGGCAGATCAGAAAGTGCCACGCCAACCCCAAGAACTTGAAAAGAAATGCAAAACCCGTTGCCCAGCTCAGAGAACAGGCCAAACAGTCGATCCCTCTGCTGATAGTGCATCGTGAAGCCCCTCTCAGTGAATCAACAGATCTGAGGACCTTTGCCAGGATGATAATACAAACGGATTTACCGTGGCTCAATTGCTAGGGCAAGCTCTACAAGAAACCCGAGGCAAGAAAAAGTTTGTACTTGGTGAGCCTCTCATATGGCCAGTGTTGTTACCGTATCTACCAACGAGAATGGCGCAGTTGCATAAATGGTATGCAGTGCAATCTCGAAACGGAATTGACATGCTCTTGGTTCGGATCAAAGACGAGCATTTTTGGCGGGGGCCACAGGATATATGGATCGACTTTGATGCATTTTATGATTTGTTCCATCAAGATGCCCTTCACAAGTGCCTCATGAGTGTATGGTGCTTGTAAGTGTTTATGCTCGTTTTATTATTTTATTTATACTTGGCGCGTGTTTGTTGACTAATCCCCTGCTTTTGTGGTTTTATTTTTCTGTAGGCAAAAAATTAAAATTGCCCGTCAAAAGAGGTTCCATAACATCGGCTTCCTGGACCCCGATGTTATACACGAGGAAACCGTCAAGAGAAAATCTTGTGACGTGGTCGACAATATATACAGAGGCATGCGTAAGCAAAGCATGTGTCCATTCATTCTCTTGCCAGCATGTGTCCATTCATTCTCTTGCCATACAATCATCAGTGAGTCCTTTGCCACTTTTCAATACCTTCAAAATAATAATAATAAATAACTATTATAATCAATATTAATTGGTTGTTTTTGCGTATGTATATGAGCAGTTTCCATTGATACTGTTTGCTATTCAGATTGACGCCCAAACGGTCTGGATCTACGATTCATTGAGGCAGGATAGGTCTACGTACCAAGACCTCATCAACCTGATCAACAAGGCATGGATTCGCTTCCTCAGCAAACACTTAAAAATAAAAGACAAACTCGATCCTCTAGAATTTAGGACTGACAAAATGGTATGACCAGACTCTCTTATCTTGTGTCATTCGTAATAAAAATTTTATTATTCTATGCCATAATCCAGTTTCCTACAGTGCATGAGACAGGAGCAAGGGAACAACTTGTGTGGATACTACGTATGCGAATGGATCGACAACTTTGTGAGTGAAAGAGGGCAAATGACGCCGGCCACATTCGCGGTACGTGAGCAAAATCAATTCTGGTAATTAATTTAAATTCATGATTTTTCGTTCTCATGATTTCATCTGGAAATGTTACAGCGTTGGTCCATGAAAGAAGATCTGATCGAAGAAGCTCGGGTCAGGGCAATTCAAGAATCTATCTGCGGATTCGTGCTCGATGAAATCATAAATAAGGACGGAGAATTCTATGCCGATCCCTACTCAAGCGTCGTGGCAATTGAGAAGGGTATTCACGACTATTGATATGTCTCGTGCATGAAGTACTTGTAATTTCTTATTTGTAATATTTCAAGTACAAGTACTTTGTTGGATCTTTCAAATGTTCTGTAGTATGAATTCTATCTATTTATGTATATATATATATATAATATTAATAGTGTGATATATATATATCGTCGTAATGTAGTACGAATGCAAATAGTACAAATACTATGTAGACGCAAATAGTACAAATACATAGTATACGCAAATAGTACAAATACGAGTACATATAAAAAAAAGAAAAAAGGAAAAAAAAAGGAGAGTTAGTGCCGGCTGGTAATACCAGCCGGCACTAAACTGTCTTCCCGCACTAGCAGCGGGGTCGTGCAGTTTAGTGCCGGCTGGGGTTACCAGCCGGCACTAACGGCTGCATGTTAGGGTTTAGGCACCAACATGTTGCACGTTAGTGCCGCCAAATCAGTGGCAGTCACAACGCCCGGCACTAAGTGCCTGTGTGACCGGCACTGATAGCGAGTTTTCCGGCAGTGAAACCATTTCCATTTAATCATCCCGTAGAACGGTGGAAGGGCATGTGTGAAACAAGAAATTATAGTCATGACGAAGGAAAGCTATGTTTGCAAGAATAGAGTAGGAAGATGAGATGGCGGCAAGGTAGATGTTCTCGGTCATGGCGAGCGTGGTCCATCCAACACATAGTAGGCACTTGGGAGGGCCTCCCGGACTATCGTGCTAGAGCTTGTGGGAATTGGGGACTGGAGCTACGCAATGTGCCGCTAGATGGCCGGTGACCACAAAGAAGGAGGGAGGAGGGAGAAAATCAGACGGGAGGTTGTACGACTCGACAAACTTAATCTCTCTGAAAACGGCGGACACAGCCTTACACGTGAGGGAGATGGGCCAAGGGGCACAACGGCTCCTTCCAAAGCAGCAGCACGATCTCTAATCCGAGAAGGGGCTCAAGCAAAAGGGCAGAGGAGGCGAGTTGGCATGTTATGAAAGACATTAGGCAAGGAGCACGATGTTTGTGTCCTGTCTTCGATTTCATGAGTTGGACACACAGGGACCAGTTGATTGCATAGTGTGAAGCAGATGCGATAGAGCAAGTAAAACAAAATAATGTAAGTAGACTGCAAGCTGCCATATCAGATTTGTTAGAAGAGAGGTAGGCTATTGCAGCTAACTTATGCACATGTTCTTAGAGACTTTGTGAAAAGATTAAGGTGGACCAAGTATTAATTATTAAGTACTCCCTCCGTCCCATAAAGAGTGCAATTCTGGCGTTTGAAAAAAATCCCACAAAGAATGCAATCCTAAAAATTGGATCACAACACCCTTCCTAATTAGGTGGCCAGATTTGATTTGCATGCCAAAACTAACCACTTTAGGTAAAAAACCGAGGGTAGGGAAGTCTTTTCGCACCACCACTAATCTGTCTGAAAAAAACTAGAATTGCACTCTTTATGGGACGGAGGGAGTATATGTCGATTATATGAGTGAGTTTTTAGTTAGATATACATGATGTGGCAAAAATATACAGTCGACGACATTAACCATACTAAAATCAGTCGTGATAATACGTGAGAACAGGGAAAACAATTCGGCGAAATTTCGGTGAATTTCGGAATTTTTGCTCGTGACCAAAAAATGCAATTTCGGTTAAAAAATTTCGGTACATTAAAATATAAAAGGCCATTTTTAAGTTAGAAACAACACTAGCTAAGCAACATTTCATGGTGGAGGCTCAATCTTATGTTACACATAGTTTTAGGTTCGATTATTACTATCTTCTCTAATTTTGTGCATTTTTCTCTCAATGACAGGTGGGTCCACCTCCTGCACACGCACATTTAGTTCTAGACAATCAAAGCAAATTATTGCACAAAACTGCTCTTTCTTCATACTAACTTGATAGATAAAATAATAGCAATTTTTTACAATTTAAATTAACATTTTTTTCAATAGGGTTGACCGAAATTCACGAATTTCACGAATTTCGGTAATTTCGCTGATGACCGAAAAAATACCGAAAACGAAATTTTAAACCTTGCGTGAGAAGCACAACAATTTTATGTGCTATCAATGTAAAACAGTATCACGTGGCGACCGACTGGTGGCCGGCAACACAGACAGTTGGATCGGACGGCAGCACATCGCTAGCACCACACGTGCCGTACGGCGAAGCACCGGGTTCTGGATGGAGTTGCTTTCTTTTAACGGTATACATGTAGAGACAACGACGGAGCCGTAGCCCTATAGCAGAGATGACACGTGGAGGGGATGTGGCAACATAATAGCACAAGGACATACGGGACGACAGAACACGCGGCAGGACGCAACAGGTTGTGGGCCAGAAGCCGAGCCTCCAATCCCACGGGCGATGTAAACCTAAGTACTTACTACTATGAATTGTACTCTGCTGGTTGCAGGATGTTCTACCCTGATCTGTAGTAGTGCAACTTAATGTTTGCCTTACCTCGACCCCGGCCGGGAAAGAAGCTGCACACAACCACTCTTGGGCTATTAAACTACTCACAAGTCACAACCTGCACCTCTATGCCGATGCTTCCAGCTTCCTAAAAAACAAATAAAATCTGCTCCCAGCACTTTGAGCTCTTGCTGATAGATCGCAGGTGCGCTCCTTTCTCGTTCTCCCCAATTCTTTGCTAATCTTCGTGTTGTCACTAGTGCTACTCTCATCCTGATTTCTAGTGTGAAAACAACACAGGAATCAACATGAATCTATCGCATCTAACTTTTTTTTCAAGAATGCAAATCGCATCTATCTGTACAAAACCATTTCCGTTCTCTCATCCCACCTCAGTTCTTTGATTCTTCATAAAAATTGAAGCTTTAATTTGCTTTTGTCTGTCTCTCAATAAATAAATCAAATCAAACCTTGCAATGCTATCACTAATGGAACTTGATCAGGTGCATCGTCCTTTTGCTGTGTGGTCTAATATACTAAAAGAAGTCCTGCGCGCCAACAACTTGATATATAAACACGTAGCATAGCGTAATTATGCCAAGGAAACCAACAAACAATCCAAGTGTAACACATTTTATCAACTATAGTACAAAGCAAATAAATGGCAAAAATATAGGATGCCATATATGTGTCCACCTCTGTGCTACATAACTACTACCAAGCGGTGGCTCACTTCACACACACACTCCATCGTTGTTTATTTTAGAAGAGTACCTATTTTCTTTCACCACTAAGAGTATCTCCAGCAATAGCCTGGTCCTTACTTTTTAAGTAGGGTTGGCCCCAACTTTCTGGGGCCTAGTTTTTGTCCATAACTACAGCAATAGCCCCAACTTTTCGGCCCCTACTTTCTCCTGTCAAATGGGACCTCCATGTTATTGTCCATTCCTCTCTTCCCCGTCATCCTCTGTTTCCCCATTCCTCTCTCTTTCATGTATCTGCCCCGAGGCCTTGCTCTCCGCCTCCTCCCACAGAGACAAGGCCGGCCGCGCCCGAGCTCGGGGCTCGCCCGTGATGCATGGGAGTCAGATCTCGGCCGCGGCGATGGCGGAGAGCCGGAGCTCGAGCTCCGGGGTGCCACGCAAGATCCCGGCGACGGGGCCCGCGAGATCCGCGGCGAGGGAGCTCGCTCGGGGTGCGGTGGAGCCAGAGCCCGGGCTGCGGCGGCGGCAAGGAGCCGGAGCTCGAGCTCCGGGCACCGTGAGATCTGGGCATGCTATAACTACTATCGACATGTGCCTCGCGCTCCCCAGTAGTTGCATTTTGTCCTATTAGTTCTCTTGCCTATTTTATTCACACCCACCAGTAGAGGTGAATGTGTGTATGATATGTGTCGGACTGAGAGTCATCGGGAGAGCCTATTCCAAGTTCGCGGATGGTTTCGCTGTTTGCCACCATGTTCTGTGCTGGTACCCATGACCACAGAGTCCATATCGAACAGCTATGGTACTTAGAGCTTGACTTTGCTTAGGAATGAAAACCATCTAGCAGTGCCAGTTATTGTAAACTCGAATGAACTCGTGCCTTCATGGCTTCATGAGATTATAGAGCCGCGCATGGGTGGCAAGCGAAACAGTACATTGAGCTTGAAATAATATAATGTACCACCGGCCTCTGCCCATGAATTTGCTCATAACCTTTTCACTATACGGACTGATAGTGAAAAGGTTATGAGTAAATTCACTATATGGACGTGCACACTCCTTCGTGTACGCTCTTTGTCGATCGCCAGCTTCGCCGTCTTGGCCCATGGCACTTTTGAGCCTATAGCTTGTTATGCGCAACACGTATCGCTCGACACACGACAGCATATCTCGTTCTCGTGAGGTTGCATTGTGATTTAACAAGTTACGTAGTCATATTTTTAATCAATAGAGATCGATCCACAAGTGACATTTTTTCAGTTGATCTCTTAACCAATTGTCACATGCATGTACCCGCCACATGTGTAAGGCGTTAATGCTATAAATGTATATTGATCTGACTCCTTGTACTTGGCATAGGACTAAAATTAGGTGAAAAATATAGAACCCCGTATTCACTTATTACCCACGTGGACTACTATCAAACTTCAGCTCACATCCAACACACCCACTAACTTTTGCCATCGCATTATGCGCTCCCCTTTGCCTCCTTCAGTAGTTCAATGTTTTGCCTATATATTGTCTCGCCGCTAAACACTCAATCGAGGTTAACCTATCGTGTAGCGTGTCGCTAAACTTCGCAATGAGCAGTGGCGGAACAAGAAAATAAAATTTTCCACACGTTCTCATCCTGTATTTTTTTTCTGCAAATTTCTTAATCACCTTGGTTTCTCCAACTATATATATACACACACACATCTTCCTAGACTGGCCAATCACACTCCGCCGAGCCCAATAATGTAAAAATTTGCATCCCGGCACAGATGGGAATATGTGGGGTCAGAAAAAAGAACATTACGTGTCGGTGCATGCAGTTCGCTGCCCTGCTGCTCCTATCTCCACTCACACTCAGGCAAGCCCCAGGATTGATGGAAGTATTCCTCAGGAACCAAAACTTAGATCTAAGGTTGTCCACAGTGCATGCTGACCGCAAATTGAACTCGTTATTTTTTTCGACGAGGAAGGGTATGTAAGAAACATCAATTTTGAACATGAATATCGTGTCTTGATGGAGTCAAAATTAAACCTCTGTGTTCTGTCCAAGTGGAACACTGCATCCCCTGCCTCCTGGCAAGTCCACCTCCTCAGCCACGGCGGCCGCCTCACGCTCATCAACTCTGTTCTCTCGCACAACTCACCTATGCCGCTGCCACAATCCAATTCTCCAAGCCCACCGTTGCGGAGGTGGACAAGCCGCGGCGCCGCATGCTCTAGAAAGGAGTGGCCTCCTACTCTGGCGGTGACTGCCAGGTCACTTGGACGGCAGTGTGCTGGCTCAAGGATGATGGCGGCCTCGTCATCGTGGATGTCGAAGTGCAGAACACCTGCCTGCTCATCAAGGCCACGACAATCCCTGGACCAGTTGGGTTAGGTTCTACAATATACCCCAGAGAGTGCGGCGACACCAACACCGTGCTGGAGGGTGTTCTTGGGGCTGCTGCCCCTTTACCTTGGTGTCAGCTTCGTCGTCCTGTACGTGCAGCGGTGCAACAACTTTGTTCAGGTACAACAACTAGACCTCGATCAGCCCTCTACACCGAGTGTTGCCAGCTTTGTTCTCCCAGTACCTTCCTCCGGATACCACCGTCGCCACTGCCTTTGCCACGAGCAATCTCGTCTTGCCGCTGGGGGGTCGCCTATCCTAACGGCTCACAGCGAGCTGGTGGGCCTTGCCATCCACCTGCATGGCTTGTGCGTGCCTGGGCTCCCAACCTGACACATTTGCCGCCTCGTTGTGGGGGACAGCCTCAATGTCCGCTCCGGCACCCTCCACTCCATGCTCAAGCGGACTGGCTGCACCATTCCCCACTCCGACATCAATTGCGGTAACTTTGCCCCGATCAAGGTTCGTGTCCTCTTTTGGATCTTCGGGCATGTGTATGAATTAAAGTTCTAGTGTTCCATAATCAGAATCACGTTTCTGCAAATTGGTTAGAAAATATGATTCTGGGAGCCAAAAGCTTATCGAAGGGGCTAAATTAAGGCTGCAGCGACCTTAGTAGCACCCCAGATCTTAGTTAGGTTCGAATCCACATGAGAGTAAATTTCACACTGAGCAAAAAAAATCAGTCGTTGGTTCCTTTGATCGGCATGGGTGTTTCAACCTGTGGTGGGCTGGCTCTTGTATAAGGGGTTGATAATGTGGGTTGGGCCTCAAAGCACTAGTAAAGACTGGAAACATAAAGGGTGAATCCCCATCTATAAAGGGGCTACTTTCGTGACTTTTTTCTGCCGGACTCCGGTTGAGCTCTTCTTAATGAAACACCGTGCGGGATGATCTTTTTCTCACCGACCGAGTTCTTTTAGCCGAAAGCTTATAAAGTATGAATATATTTATTGCTTTATATTTCAGTACTCCATGAGACGAATTAATTAAATATAATTACTCTATCATTAGCACATATTTACTGTAGCACCGCATTGTCAAATCATAGACTCATTAAGTTTAAAAAAATCGTCTCATAAAATATTGGCAATCTGTATAATTAGTTATTTTTAGTTTATATTTAATATTTTATGCATATGTACTTTATTTCGATGTGATAGGTGCTAAATTTTAGTAGGAGGAACCAAACGGGACCAGGCCCTGCTAAATAAAGCTAAAATAAGAGCGTGTGTTGAGAGACTGACCCTAACATCATAGTCTTGAATCAGATGCGACAGTTTTTGGCATAGCCTAGTAAAAACTTCCGTGAAATAAGAGGGTGTGTTGAGGATCGAGCTGGCATTGGTCACACCACATATCGTTCGTGATCGGATGAACTCTCTTCTGAGTTTTAGAATAAAGTCACATAAATAACTTGCAACCAAGACGCCACGTTTGGAGGTTCAAATCAAATAATGTTCTTCCAAACTTTGTCTAGTGTAGATGACGCAGAGAGTGCTCATTCATGCTCACTTTCAAGTTTCATCTCATTAAAAATATAATAGCTAAAGGTGCGGGCCGAGCAGCACAAGAATAGCAGACTCTGTCTTTTCTTCCTATCTTCTTCTCTCTTCTCTTCTTCCCCAACCTTATCTCTTCCTCTTTTCTCATCTCTTCCTCTCTCTCATCTCTCAGGTGAGCCCATCGGCCGGCGCACGGGTAGGGCGCAGCCCGGCGGCGCTGGGGTCATGCGCGGCAGAGGCATGGGCGGGCGCCGCGCGCGGGAGGACGCACCCCAGTAGCGGCGCTGGGGTCGCGCGCGCACGCGCAGCATCGCGCGGCGGCAGCGCCCGCCGCGCGTTGCTGCGCGAGCGGCCCGGAGGCGCGCGTGCAGTCGCGCGCAGCAACACGCAGCGGCGGCGCGTGCGGGCGAGCGGCCCGAAGGCCGCGTGCGGGTGCGCGTGCAGTAGCGTGCGGCGGCGCGCGCAGCAGCGCGAGCGGAACGAGCAGCCTGGATGATTGTTCTTTTTTTCTGTACAGATGAATGTTCTTTTTTTCTGTACAGATGAATGTTCTTTTTTCTGAATTTACATTACAATGATATCATGTTAGATCTGTGTACTTAGATTGAATCACTTTCTCTTGAATCTTGGTCTTTGTAATTTTAGATTAAGTGTTGTAATCCCCTCTACTTCTCATCTCTTTCTTTCTCTCTGATTTTTCTACCCTCCCTTTTTCTTTTCTGTTGTCGATGAAGAACAAGTTCATGAAGAACAGAGGAGAAAAATGGTGGCAGAAAGAAAAGAGGAGAGAATGGATGAGAAGTAGAAGGAACAATTTTATTTATTTTTTTGTGTAATTTCTTTAGCACCGGTTGGTGTTGGTACCCGGTGCTAAATGTTACTTTTAGCACCGGGTATTAATGGATGAGAAGTAGAAGGAACAATTTTATTTTATTTTTTGTGTAATTTCTTTAGCACCGGTTGGTGTTGGTACCCGGTGCTAAATGTTACTTTTAGCACCGGGTCAAATACCCGGTGCTAAAGGATACCCCTTTAGCACCGGAACATTAGCACCGGTTGAGAAACCGATGCTAAATGGGGGTTCCCAACCGGTGCAGATGCGTCTTTCTCTACTAGTGAGTAGTGACATTCTATCTACAAAACAAATAAATGACAAAAATAAGATGACATATTCCACATCTGTGCTATAACTACTACCAACCAGTAGCTCACTTCACACACTCTCCAGCTCAATTCCCCCCTTGTCTTTGTTTCTTCTACGTGTTTTCTTCCACCACGCTGCACCTCAATGGAAGCCGTGTGCATCCTCATTTTCCTGCTGCCTTGGGAATGAGTGGCATCACTGGGACATGTTCTACCTGTCAAGTTGGTGTGACCACCAAGCACGTGTGCTCCCCTGCCTCATCAGTTCTATGTCACCACCAAGCACTCATCGATCTAGGTAAACGTGTAACTTGTGTTGTGTGGTAATCGTTGGTTGCTTGCTTCGGCTTCGAAACGACTGCCATCAGCAAAATGCATTTGACATTGAAGTTGAGAACAGCAGTGATCTTGACCATTGGTTGGTGATTTTCCAAGAAGCCCGTCCATGTAGTTTGGCTTCACTGGTTCACAGCTTCATAGGTACCGTGTGCAGTGTGCTTGAAGAAATGAAGCCATGAAGGCGGGTTCACAGCTGTACAGTCATGAACTCTCTGTCCCTTCATATTACTTTCTATCAGAAAAGGTACATTCATCAAAACACCATCTCTTGAAACTACTATGCATTACTCTGCTGATTGCAAGATGTTGTACTCTGACTTCTAGTAGTACAATTTAATTTGCGCCTCACTTTGATCCCCGAGAACAAAGCCGCATACAACCACTGTACTATAAACTACTTTAAGTCACAACTGGCACCTCACTGTCCATGAATGCAGCTTTCTCAAAAGCAAATAAAAGCCATTCCCCAGAACTTTGAGCTCTTGGTGATAGATCACTGATGTGCTCCTTTCATTCTCTCCAATTCTTTGCTAATCTTCATGTCTTCGCTAGCTTCGAAAAGCTGTATCATGGAAATTAGATGCATCCCACATGGTTTTCCGTGTTGAACTTGTACTGCAGCGCCCAGTGCTAGTACAAATCTGGCATCTGGTGATGCGAGGAGGAAGGGGATGATCTTGGGCCTGGTGCATGACGAGAAGGTGGTGGCGAAGGAGGCAGATGAGGAGTGAGGATTGGAGAGGAAGCATCCGAGACTTA
Organism: Urochloa ruziziensis; assembly: GCA_015476505.1. Lineage (NCBI taxonomy): Eukaryota > Viridiplantae > Streptophyta > Magnoliopsida > Poales > Poaceae > Urochloa > Urochloa ruziziensis. The sequence continues at coordinate 62,519,125 of CM027120.1, forward strand.
CCGGGTGTTTGGATCTAGAGACTAAAGTTTAAGTACATGTCACATCAAATATTTATATACTAATTATGAGGATTAAATATGAGCTAATTACAAAACTAATTTCAAAAGTCATGACTAATTCGTGAGACAAATCTATTAGGCCTAGTTAATCCATCATTAGCACATGTTTACTGTAGCACTATATATTGCCAAATCATGGATTAATTAGACCTAATAGATTCAGTCTCACAAATTAGTCTCAATCTGCAAAATTAGTTTTGAACTTAGTCTATATTTCATACTTCAAATTAATGTTTAAATATCCAGTATGACAGGTACTAAACTTTAGGAGAGGGATTCAAACATAACTTTAAGAAGTAAATGCTCGATCTCCTTGTGCGCCTCCTCAACGCAGGCCATAGCGCCCCGTGCTATAACTATTATCACCCGGTGGCTCACTTCATACACACTCTATCGTCATTATTTCCTTTACCTATTTTCTTCCACCACTAAGCACTCATCAGAAGCCGTGCATCTTCCTTTAGCTGCTGCCTGCGGAATGAGTGGCATCACGGGAATACGTTCCGCGGGCGAAGCAGCTGGTACGGCTCGGCAGCACGGTCGACGCTTGGAAGAACCGTGATGGGTTAGCTATATACGGGACCATTTCCGTGGACTGCATATTTTCTAGTCCTTGTCAAAAATCATTTCCGTTTTTTCATCCCACCTCCAATCTTTGATTCACAAAAATGGAAGCTTTGCTCCTCTCTCTCTCTTTCCCAAAAAATAAACAAATAAATAAAATCGAAGCTTGTTTATATATGCTATAATATGCTATCAGTAATGGAACTTGGTCAAGGTGTTGTGCTGTCTAATAATATACTAAAAGAAGTCATGCTTCAACTGATAGACACGTAGCAGAGCGTAATTATGACAAGGAAACAAACAAACAATTAATTGTAGTGTAAACCATTTTATCCACTCTACTACCTCTGTCCCAAAAAAACACTCATTTGGGTTGTGTGCCAGTTAAAATGTTTCATGTTTGACCAAGTTTTTAATGAATCGTATTCATATTTGTGGCTCTAAATAAATTTATTATGAAAATATATTTTATAATTAATGTAACGAAATATTAGATATTATAAATATTAATATTTTTTAATCTATAACTAGTCAAACTTAAGATACTAAAACTTCTCGGAAAGAAAGAAGTGCATTCTTTCTGGACAGAGAGAGTACAAAGCAAATAAATGGCAAAAATAGGATGGGCTATATAACTACTGCCAACCGGTGTTTCACTTAACAAACATACACTCCATCGTTGCTTTTTTGGAAGTACCTAATTTTTCTTCCACCGCTAAACACTCAACAGAAGCTGTGCATGTTCATTTTCCTTCTGCCTTCGGAAAGAATGAGTGGCATCATGAAAACATTTTCAGAACTTTTCTTTTATATATGTTAGTAGGCTATGTAATAATGGCCAAACAAGCTAGTGGAGAAGTAGAGATGGTGGTGTGGCGTGAGACCCCGTCACGCATCCACAGCTTGTTAGGGGCAGATTGTAGTCATGCTCCATGATGAATGCAAGGCCTCGAATAATATTGATGCTCTGGACGGTTCAGCACCACATGCATCCACAAGGTTCAGCACCACAGTCGTTGCTCGCCAGAACGGCATTACACGTCCTAGTAATATTGGTGCTGTGATGCCAAGCTTAGGTTTGCATGGAGCACCTGGCCTTTTGGTTCTCGGCATACATACCACATTCGGTTCAGTCGCTCTGTCCTTGCTGAGATGCGCTTGTCTTCAGAGTAAGAGGTTAGCATTACCACAGGGTACACCTACCAGAGACTCCATAGGTGGGATGCCACGACGGTCTTGCCTATCCAAGATGAGGATAGATCTGACATTGCTCACATTCAACGGTCCCATGTGTGTGGGCAGCAATTTCAGTTCGGGTCGGTCAGAAGAGGCACTGCCAACACACTACTGCTATTGTTCTTTTGTGACGAGTCATCTTTTTAAAAAATAAATCTAAAACTGACTAGTGTACATATGTTGTGCTAATATAGAAGCATTACAAACTCCATTTGTCTCAAAATAAACAAACTTTTTTTCCAAAAAGGGATTTGCAGGCCATCAAATAGCTGTCTGCAATATAACAATCCAAAGTTTGTAAAAACTGCCGTGGACTTGCAGTGGCGTTGTGCTTCACAATAAATTATGTTCGAATGATCAACGGCCTGCTTACTTTGTTCTTTATAATCTTGTGTAAACCAATAGACACCACCAAGTCGGTGTGCTTGTTTTTACCTTATTCGTGATGTAACTAGTTTTCTTTTTATACAAGAAAGAAAACAAGTTGGAGGGCCCTCCCCGGCAACATAGTAATAAACTATAGATACCTTATTATTAAGTGCATCAACGTTTATTTTGTTATTTTTTAATAATGTAAAAATTGTTATTTTACAATGCTCGTAAAGTACCCACCGGTATCTAAAAGTACATACCTTTATGCAAATTTTATAATTAGAAAAATAAATTAAATTAATGGTTGGTCCCACATTTTTGGTACTTGGTCCCACGAATTTGATACTTCTTGGTACCTCTAGGTACTCTCTTTGCCCATCGTCCGATTTTACGGAATGGACTGCTCTCTAAAATTTCTATGCAAAAAATAGTCCATAAATACATATTTTATCTTGAACACACAATATCTCTCCTCAGACCATGTGCAGCAAGCTTTGCTATAAAACAAGTCCTGCTCCTACTTCACAGCAAGCTTTGCTATAAAACAAGTTCTGCTCCTACTTCACACACACTACATCATCGTGGTTTCTTTTTATCATTTTTCTTCTACCACTAAGCACTCAATGGAAGCAGTGGATCCTTATTTAGCTTCTGCCTTTAGATCGGAATGAGTGGCATCACGGGAACATTTTCCGCCGTTGCCTTAGCTGGTACAGTTCGGCACCACAATCGTTGCTCATTGAAGACGCGATGGACATCCAAGTAATACTGAAACTGCAATGCCAAGCTTAGGTTTGCACGAAACATGAAGCATCTTGGTTTTCGGCATGCCGTGTTCGGTTCAGTTGCAATGTGCTGCTGGCCAATGGATGTGCCCAGGAGCGCAAGGTGGGATAACAGTGGCTAGCCTACCGGTGGTCCATGGTTGAGTGCCCCATAGTGGCGACGTTCTTGCCTAGACAAGACGAGGATCAATATCTCAAGCTGCATTCAACAGACGTGGTGTTGCTAAACCTCAAGCACCAGATGAGATATTTTCACTACCTTGCAGCGATTTTGGCCCGCTAGTTTGGTTTGGATGGTCAAGACCGGCATCAAAACCACACCGGCCAACACCGCCAGCTCCTCCTGCGCCAGTGTTTTTGCTCGTTTTGTTAACAAGCCAAGCCGAAGCTGTCCCGCGACGCGGAAAAGTGCCTTGTGCCTTGAGGATCATAGCATCAAGTGGGTGGAGACTGTTTTGGCATACTTCGAAGGCTGTAGCACTGGTGACCCCTCGCTTAGATGGGTTCATCCTTTTCTTCCCAAGAGATTTAGCCTGTTGTTTCGTGGTTAGGAACCTAGACACTTGAATTGAACATCAATATCTTTTGCGAAAAAGAAAAGAACTTGAATAGAAACATATATTTTGGTGGTTGCATGTGAGTTGACCCACGAATTTGTGTGTTAGCCTTAAATTCATTTTAATTTTTCAAGAGGAATTAAATAATGCAAAGTAAAACCTAAAGAACATTCTAAGTAGCAAAATGCCATGTTGTCATTTCGATTATGATAAATTGATGTAAAAGGGTCACTTTGGGAGCACGAATCCTTGGCTCCCAAGTAGTGCGGCACCGTAGCCATTAGAGCCCAAGTGTTGGGTGGGCCCATGCATGGGCACACGGTGCAAGTTCTCACAAGTCATGAGATCTTCCATGATAAAAGCTATTAAAGATTATTCAGGTATGTGCAAAAGAATACAGGAGGTTTAAATAAAGTTGTCATGCTCTGATAAATCTACGTAATTAATCGCGAGATGAATTTAATAAGGATAGTTAATCTATATTTAGTGGATGGTTACTATAACATCACTATTGCAAATCATGGATTCAGTAGACTCAATAGATTCTTCTAGCAAATTTATCCAGGGTTATGAAATGAGTTTTGTCATTAACACACATTTAATATTCTATACATGTAAGATTCCCTTTGATGTGACCGGTAAAAAAATTAATGAAGGAACTAAACAAGCCCTAGAGATAATTCGTGTCATGCGTGTATCCACCTCTAATCTAAGCGATATACATATTTCACCGCGTGTTGCGTTAGTTGCTTGCATGCTACAAGAGATTCACAAAGACTCGGCTCCGCTAGTTCTATAAATAAATTAAAAAAAAAAGACTCAGCTCCGCTAGCGACGAACTATTTTAATATACTCACAAGTAACACTCAGCTAGTGGACATCAATGTGGTATGCATGGCATGTATCACAAGCTCATCGTTAGTGTCAGAATTTTACTATTACTAATTAGAGGTTTCTATTGACATCTTCACGTGAAACTACCTAAAATTCTAGGTAATGCTCTATAGAAAAATAGAAATCCTAGAAATTTTCTAAAAAGACAAAGCATCTAGCATCAATTAGTATACTGTAACCATCATTGATAATTGGAACCGTTGGATCTACTCTGTTTCTAAAAAATTATCCACCTACGGCATTACAAAAATTAGCCTAAATAGTCCCTATGTTTATATCTTAATTAACCTTGTGTCATTACGAAAGTAGCCCGAAATGATAATTTGGAATTACCCACATATGCAAGTGAAATAATAACCTAATTAAATCTATCCTCCAAGCTAATTATAAATGCGCTGTACTAAATGAAAAAAGAGCAAAAATATTTGGCCATTGATCTCTTTCTCACGTTATCAAAGACATGTTCCATGATAATGTGCACTGAACCACTGTCTCTAGTATCACAGTTCATAATAGAACTGACTGCTTCGCGCCTTCGCTCATACTCGAAGGTGCTAAATAAATAACGTAGCCATGAGCAAAGGTGGCAGTTAATTGATTTTTTTTTGCGAGTAGTTAATTAATTGAATTTAACAGAGAAACAAAAGTCATGTTGTAACTATTGTGCTTCTCTGCTGGTAGAGCTAAATTTATGTCAAATAAATAAATAATAACAACAGACATATTTTCTTCCATTTTGTGTGCTGTAAAAACAATAGCAACTTGCGGCTCAGTGGTCACTCCGATCATATGGCTAGCTCCCACGGCCATGACTGCCTCGCTGCCTGCAAGCAAGACCAGTCGATCTATCTGACAAGTTTGTTTGAGCGAATGTTAGTTGCTACGGCCATTGGATTGAGCGGCACTGGGGAAACACATTCAGCTGCAAATGAATATTCATCGGTTTGCCTCAAAGGCCGGTGCTCTTCATACTTTGACATTCGTGTTTACTTCATACAGCAGTTTACATGGCTTGAATGTCAGAGCTTGTTGATTAATCCAAGCCATGTAAACACGAATGATTTGTTTGGGTCTCAAAGCTCTGACAGTATAGTACTTGGGCAGTAGTGCCAGTGATTCGTTTGCAAAATGGAACTAAAACAATCATAACAAACATGGAGGCCCGATTGCCGGCCATAAACCATGGGCGCATATGCCACTTTGACTCTAGCTCGACGCATTAATTGTGTGTGGCCGCGACACCCGTCAACATGGGGTGTCAGCGCGCGTGTCAGCAAATGAAATGCACCACCTGCTCAAGCGCCTATATGCGCACAGGAACCAGCTCAGTCGTGATGGTCACATCCTTGCCAACTGAAGAATTGTTGCAGCAGTTGTTGCTTTATGTAGATATGTATGTATATATATAGCCTCGTGATCCATTGCCCAGCATGCACAGGCTACTGATAAACATCGGTCATGGAGATCACTCAATCAAATCGGTGTGGTTGGTAGGCTGGAGGTTTTTAGCTATTATCGATAATACATTACAATATAAATTAAAGTAAAACATGCTTTAAAATGATGGATACTCGTATGTCATAGCTAGAGAATCATCTCCAGCAAATTACCCATTCTTCTCCTCAATGCCAAAAGTTGGATCTGTTGGATATGGGCCCGAGGGAACCCAAGCCAAACACAATTAAAGAATTTCTTTGCAAAACAAGGAAACCCTAAAGGGCAAATTATGTTGGAAGAGGAACCGATCCTTTACAATGGGGAAGGGGGCTCCTTTTATAGCCCCTAGACCCTGGTTTTCGATTCAAAAATGCCCTTTGTTCACATTACAAGTCAAGGACACGCATGCCTAATTTGGACATCTCCTCTCGGAGCCCATCCACCCACGCCAAACCCATTTGACTACCTTTGGCGTACTCCTAGGCCATGCGCCTTCGATTGCTTCTCCGGTACATCTCTTCACACTTCTCACGCCTCCGGAGTCTGGTGGCTTCGAGACTTGGGCTCCGCCCCTTCCGCCGGACGCTTTGCTCGTGCTCGAGGTCCCAAAGATCACCGTGCTTCTCAATCCGAGGTGCTTGGGTTTCACATCTCCCACTTGAGACTTCGCACCTCCTGGGCTTTGCTGCGCGACTTGGGCTTCGCGCCTTCTTCCTGGGGCTTCGCGCTACTTTGTACGTGGTCCAGGTCTTGATGCCTCACGAATCATGTGTCACCAATCCACTCCCCGCTAAGCCTATTCCTCCACGCCCGCGAAGGTTCAGGGGCATTTCCTAAATCCCCAACAGGATCATTTGGTGATGAGAGGTGCTTCAGCAGATTACCAATCTGATCCCCATTATCAATAACCAAAATACATCTCCCTATCCCCCAAATAAAGGGATTCATCCCTTCTATCTTATTCAAGGATACGAGGTGTTTTGATAATCTGATGCAGCACTAGTTACCAAAAACGTAAATAAAAAGAACTATAATTTTTGTGTGTGTGTGTGAGAGAGAGAGAATATATTGGTGATAATCTGTTGGAGATGTTTAATGTCTTTTAGTTTATGGAGATCCTAGCCATTTATCTCACCTATCAATATAGTTGATTACTCACTTCATTCATCCACCTAGTTTTATATATACAATTGGTTTATATGCCATTGAAGTGTATGGCTTGGTAGTTTCGACAACAGATCCACATCGATACATTAGATATACGCCGAGAAATGCTTGTCCTTGCTTTGGAAAGAGCGGTATCAAGAAAAGAAACCAGACAACGAGAAATGCTGAGACCTAAGAAGATCTACCACTTCGCGCTTGGTTGGGGGAACGAACTACGTGGAGATGCCGAGTTGGTGAAATCACTTGTTAGGTCTGCCAGACTCTCATACCGCCATGCTATGCCAGTATCAACAACCAACCCTAATGGTGGTGCATCACAGTGAGATATGATGCAACGCAAAACGAACTACTGGTAATCTGTTGCAGCATGGACGAAGAACAAGAATAAAGCTTAGTCTTCTAATTATTTTTCTTTGGTTTAGAGTTCTTTTTGTATTTTAAGCTCATCTTTCTTGAGGATTAGAGTCTAAGAACTCTTTTATAACATTTGGCGGTATATGAAAGGCTGAATTTTATCCTTAATCTAAAAACACTTGCAAACTTGTACTTTTCATTTAAAGTACACCTTAATTACCTTAATAGACGGGCGGAATCATTGCAATGCTGGTAACCGTTCTTTTTCTAGACTTAGAGCTGCTTCGAGCTCAAAAATACTTACAAACAATCCTCACCACAAAATTAAAATGCCTAGAAACTTTTGCAAATCTTTCTTTTCTTTGTTCCTGTTTATTTTGATATGCATTTTGTCTTCCCGCTCTTTGTGAGACTGAATCATCAGTGGACGGACGAACTCTAGCTAGAAGCGAATGTGATTGTTTCACGAAGCATAGTTGTGCTCAATTAATTGCACTCACAGGAACAGCTTCCGAAAAAGCATCGCCACAATTAGGCCAGTCTCAGTGGGGGTTTCATCGGAACACTTACCTAGAGTGACACATCATCTAAGAGAAGTTTGAAACTATGATGAAACACCCTCCCTCAGTGCAAAGTTTCATCTCGTGTTGTTCTCGAGACAACATGCAAGACACAAGCTGTCTAGAGTACCGTGTAGAGAGAGTTTTATGAGGATGAAACTCATTTCACATCTCTCTTCATTAATACACTGCCACATCATCAAAAATGCTGACATGACAGTCTATTTAATGCTGATGAAACTCCCACTGAGACTGGCCTTACATGCGGCCGCAATGCCTTATCAACACCGTCAGCGTCTGCTTATATTCGTGTTGGTCAACATCTCGTGCACCACGCGATTTCTGTGTTCCTTTCCGGTATAGGCGAGTTGTTTCCTTCCTCATCCTCCATTCACGGCTTCCTGCTGAGAACCTTCATCCCATTCCTGGCCTCTACTCGCGCTGCCGCCACCGCCCATCTTTGCTGCATCCGCATGTCACGCTCCCGCGCCGTCGCCGCCGCCTGTCTCCTCATCCCCATTCTACGCCACGCCGCCGCTGCATCTCCGCCTCCCGTATGTGCCGCCGCAGCCCGTCTCCACAACCCTGGCCTTCCGAGCACCCGCGCTGCCTCTACTACTCGTCTCCGCCACGTTCGCATCTCCACCTCCCCCGATGCCGCCGCCATCTGTCTCCACAATCCTTTCCTGCCGCGCTGCATCCGCCCTCTGTCTTCGCAACCTTGTCCTGCCACGCCTCCGTCAAACCGCCTACATCTCTGCCTCCCACAGATCTCGCTGCTTCGACGAGTATCTTGCTGCGTGTTGGACTGTGTCGTGTCGGCCAGCCACGCCGCTGCCGTGTTGGAGGGCTTCATCTTGGCCACAATTTCCTTCCTCCGGTCGTCTGATTCTCCTCATTCTGGATCTTCAACCAGATTGCAAATGTGGCATTGATTTTTTTCCCCTTTCCAAGTTCGAAATTATCGCGAGGCAATGGATGCGTCTGCTGGGTACAGATGACCCGTGACCCTACCCATCTCCGGAGCTTCACTGTGTGTGGGCCTCTATGAATCACCGAACTGAACTTCACGCACCCAGGAATTTTGAGCGGAAATTTGTGCACCGTTTTGCAATCTAATTCTAGCTTATTTTGCTGCCGTGCTTCTTCAAGTTATCCGCACTCGTCGACCTCTATATTTAACTTCTATAAAAATATCATATCCTGGTCATCAAGATTCTAACATTTATGTTAGTGCACCCATCAACCTCTATACCAACTGCTATACCTGATCATGGGCCGCCCGACCCGATAAACCCGACCCAACCCGCCCGAAAAAAACCCGGCCCGACCCGACCTGAGCATATGACGGGTCGGGCGTGGGTCAATTTTTTAACCCGAAACACCAAAAAAACCCGACTCAACCCGACGCGACCCGAAAAATTACACGTGAAACCCGAAACCCGACCCGAACCCGGCACAACCCGACCCGACCCGACCATACCACGGGTCGGGCACGGGTCAACAATTTTGACCCGCCAACCCGACATGACCCGACCCGAACCCGACTCGACCCGACCCATGATCAGGTATACCAACTGCCATACGTGAGGAGGCCCATGCGTGATCATGCACGTTCAGCTCGGTCCATCTATCGGAGCCCAGCTAGTTGCATACGAAGCCCAGATCGGCGGACCACAGCCTCTTTTCCCACGGCACAAACTCCACGTTTCACTTCACCTCCACTTGCCCTGTCGAAAAAGGAGCATTCCAAAGGTTCCACCGCGCCCACCTCGGCCGGCGGCCGCCTCCGCCGGAACAGCATCAGGATGCAGGAGCTCGATCCCCTTGCCGCGGTCATCGATTCCAGGTAACCCACCATCATTCGTTCCCCTGGACCCCGCCGCCCTCTCTCTCCCCCTCGGATAAGCTCCTCCTACCCTCGCCGCGGGGCGCGCACGCAAGGTGTTCGACGCATTGCCCGTGTGTCTGCACGCGCGCGCGCGCGCGCCGGCCACGCACACGTTGCACAGGCGTCTTGCTTCTGGTTTCCTGAGGCCCGGTCGTTGCTTCGCTGACGCGTGCTGTTTTGGCGATCTTATTGCAAGGTTGGCTGCACCCATGGAGGCGGCACCGCCGGTGTCGTGGTCGGACATCCCTGTGGAGCTCGCCGGCCTGGTCCTCGGCTGCCTGCCTGCGCACGTCGACCGCGTCCGCTTCGCCGCCGTGTGCCCCCAGTGGCGCGCGGCCGCGCGGCAGGGGAAGGTGCCCCCGCCGATGCCGATGCTCCTGGTCCCGGACGGCACCGTGTACAGCCTCCCCGGAAGCGAGCCGCTCCGCTTCCCGGACTGCGCGGGCTACGCGGACGCTTGTGGCACTGGCAACTGGCTGGTGTTCTCAGGCGAGGACGGATGCTTCCTGAGGGATCCTTTCTCCAATGCCACCGTTACGCTTCCAGCTCTGTCCCGCGTCCGGCTCCAGCTTGTGGATGATGATGAGATGGTTGATAAGGCAGGCCGTGTGTGGATGGAAATGGATGAAGGAGAGAAGCTGGATGCGTCCAAAATTATATTTTGTTCGCCTCACCTCATCACAGCAATATTCAGGCTCCAGGGGGACTTAACTGGGATTGCAGTTTGCCAGCCAGGGGCCACCTCCTGGTGGTCTGTGCGTGTGAGTCAATGGGCTTATTTGTTTCGTGACATTGTGTTCCATCAGGGAAAGCTCTATGCCCTCGACTCCATGGATACACTTTTTGCTGTGGACATCTGCGTGAACAACAGCACAGGCGATCCATGTGTTTCTCAAATCCAAGAAGTTATCATTGGCTTTCTTCATTACCAATATATGCTTTTACCTCGACTCCTAATTGTGAAGGTGCCCTACCTAGTTGAATCACGTGGTGCTTTGCTGGTGGTGTGCCGAAGGATAGAGCTCTGTCTGAAACCAAGACTGGACAGAATTGAAGCTGTTGCAGCTGAACGGAATAGGTTTGAGGTGTTTGAGGCCAACTTCGAGCAGTCAAGTTGGGCCCAGGTGACGACACTAGGGGATGACCAAGTGTTGTTTCTACGTCAACGATGCTGCAGATCTGTTTCTGTTTCTCATAAAGAGGTGCCGAGGGATTGCATCTTCTTCCTGGATAATGATGTTGACGTTGACGATCCCCATTGGCATGGTTGGGCGACCTCAAGTTCTTGCAGTGTCTACAGTATGAGGGATGGCAAAGTCTCCACCACTCTGCCAACTGTGTCATGGAAGCATGGCACGGTATTTGCCACATGGCTCTTTCCTCAGGGCTGAAGTGATACTGTCACTAGCTAGCCGAATGCTTTGATTGGTTCTAATCTTGTCTTATTAGAGTGTTCTCTGGTATAATGGAAGCTTCTAAGTGTCAGTACTTCTCTGATCATAGTATGGTGGTCTACTGTTGGTATGTGATGATGACTATGGATTGGTTGTGTCATGCTCAGTTTGCAAGCTTCTGATGAACCTTGGAAGTAGCATGCTATTGGTTTTTATGAACCTTTTATGTGAGCTTGATGGTGTAAGGGTGTCTCTAGTTGCGTAGGTCGCAAGCTTTGTTTGTCAATTTTAACCGATGGCGTCTTGAATCTTCTGTAACCGATATGGCTTGAGAGGTTTATGTATTTCTTGTAATGGTGTTTTTGTGGAATATCCATAATCTATCTGGTGTCTAAGGCTATGTTCAATTAGTAATAATGCTGGCCTTTATGGGCATATTCTGTTACCTTGACATTGTATGGGATGGGTCTCCGATTGAGGAGATTCTAGTTTGTTCATTTCAATATTGACCGTATTTCTTTTGAGGAAATTGTATGGACCCATTCTATAATATAGAACCTGGCTTTTATTGCTGTGGGGCAAGAATCAATAGGTTCTTGTTTTTCCCTGTTATTATGATGTTTAGTGATCGATATATCTGATCCATGTTGCCTCTTTTATTGAGATGTCTATTTGAGTTTGTTGCTGGGACACTCTAAATGTCAGCACTTTGGAAACTGGACATGCAATCTCTGAACGCTTCCTTTTTTATCCCATTTTGTATCTATTGTTTAGTAAATAATTATCAGTTAACCATTGGTCACTAAAAACAAAGTGCACTTGTTTCTCTTCCTTGCAGTTGCAGCGCTATTACTGATGAAGCGCTGGGACCTCTAGTGCAAGGTTGCAAGAGGATCAGATGCTAAATCTACGCTACTGCACCCAGATTACTGATGCTGGTTTGAAGCACCTGACTGCTTGGTGCCTGGTGCGCATGACAGGCATAGGGATCACCTCCATCGCCATTGGTTGCACTAGCCTGATTGAACTGGACTTGAAGCTATGTTACTCTGTTGATGAGGCTGGGCTCTGGGCACTTTCAAGATTCTCCCAAAACCTCAGACAAGTAAGAACTCACAAACCTTTTCTTGGCTTTGTCTTCTGTTTGCCTTTGTGGAGCAATCAGCAACTCAACATTTTGTATATCGGTTTGTTTTTGCAGCTTACCATATCGTACTGCCAAGTCACTGGCCTGGGCTGGGCTCCCTGAGGTGCCTCCAGGACATGAAGATGGTACACCTCTCTGGGTCTCCATCGAAGGGTTCGAGATGGCGCTGCGAGCCTCTCCTGCGAGAGGCTGAAGAAGCTCAAGCTGCTGGGCGGGCTAAGGTCCGTGCTCTCCCCCGAGCTGCTCCAGATGCTGCAGACCTGCGGATGCCGCGTCAACAAGCAGCACGTCTATAAGGATTGATCCTGTATCGTTTAAAAAAAAGGGGTTGATCCTGTACTGGCCACGGTGAATCGAGCGGACAATCATCCTTCAGACTTCAAATCCAAGGAAGAAGGTGGCCAGAAACCATGAGTCCATGACCAGCTTTCTTTCATGCTCCGAGAGAAGACGACCATGTAGCTGGAACTGGAACTGCCGGTAGCACTTTTCCTGCAATGCAATGTGTAAACTTTCAGAGTTTCTGATGACTGTCCGTGTCGAAAGGTTCTGTAACTCCCTTTTCTTGCAAAAAAATGCAACGCGCAAACTTTCAGAGTTCCGACATTATGTTGAGCTGATGAATGTCCATGTTGAAACTTATCCCCTGACTCTGTAACTGGCATTTCTGGCCCAAACTCTGTAACGAACATATGCAGCTGAATTCAATGTTAACTCCTTTTGTAGTTTTCATTCACAAAGTTAACCCCTTTGGGCAGTGCCATATTTTCAGTCGCTTCTGAAGATCTTGACATGTCGGTGTCCACCTCTGCACTGCACCATTGTGGTTGGCGCCGGGCTCGCCGTCTTCTGGTGGGTGAGCCTGCCATTGCCGGACGAGAAGGGGGAAGGGAACGAAAGCGGGCGGAGCAGGTGATTTTCATTCCCATTCCCTTAGCTTGGGAATCGCAGAGATAGATCCTGGTTCGAGTTCCGAATTCTAGCTCCCAATTCCACTTCCAGCTTCTAGCCGGCCGGTGAGCGGCGCACGCGAGCAAGCTCAGGGCGGCCAGCAACGGCGAGGCACAGGGGGCTTGGATGTGGCGGCGGCAAGATCGATCCGGTATCCGCGGCGTGGTCTGGGCAGAGGCCGGCGTCGGCGGGCGAGAAACACGCCGGCGGGAGTACCGGAGGTCGCCGGCGGCAGCGCGAGCGGCAACGCTGGCAGCCATCTCGCCGGCAGAGTTTTTGCCGATAGCCCCCCATCGCGGTTAATAATCACGATCCGAATATTTCAATATAGACCCCCGGTAGTTTACAAATAGACCCATCGCGATTAATAATCGCGATCCGAATATATACATTTAGCCCCCTAGATTTTTACGAAATGCGATTAATAGTCGCGATCCGATTATTTCAATTAGCCCCGATATTTTACATTTACCCCCCTTGTTTGGTTGCACAAATGCCCCTGCTTCTGGTTCGTTCCGATAGGCCTTCTCTCCCCGGCCGTCCGCCGCCGCCGCCGTGCTCCCCGCCCTCCACCTCCGCCGGAAGGGAAACGGCGCATCCCACCCATTAACACCCCGCTCAAGTCCTAGCACCCAGCTGCTCTCGCAGCTTCGCGCCGTTCGCCGCATCCGGCGGGGTTGGCCTTGGTCTCCTGCCGACCTGCCGGATAGCGACGGCACCGGCCTTGGTCTCCTGCCGACAAGCTGCGGCGATGCATTCCGTCCGGGTGCCGCTACGCATTTCGGGTGCTGCTTCGATTCATTCCGTTAGCGCCGTCCTTCTGCTTCGGTGCTGAATCTTCAGCTCTGCAACTAGCAGGTGATTTCCCGCCTTCCGAAGAATTTCAAGTGCTGTTTGTTGAAGGTCGATAGACACATTCTACCATGATAACACCTGTGGCAAAAGGGGGCATCATTTGCAGTTTCACAAACCAGGGACGCAACCAAAGCATTCCCAAATTCAGGAGTCCTGTTTGCTGAATCCTGGAGTACTGCTGCACAGCCAAGTGCGTATTCATTCACAATATAAATCCTGCAGTACTGCTACACGGCCAAAATAACACCAGTATCCATGTTCCTGACAATCTCAGCAACAGAGCCGATATAGCAGATCTTCCTGTTATGGCCACCACTACACAATGCCACTAATCTGGGTTCTAATCTCAAGTCTCAACCCGTAAAGTCATGAACCATTTCTCTACCTACACTAACAGTGCTGCCTATCAATCTTCTTCCATGGTTTTCGGGTTCAGTTAGCCCAAGTGGTCGTCAGTGTCATCGCCATCGTCCTCGGCAAGCTTGTCGATCAGCATCTCCATTGTCTCGATGTACCTCGGCAAGCTTGTCGATCAGCATCTCCATTGTCTTGATCTGTTGTTTTCTCCTCCTGATCAGTTTCTTCAGCGGTTGAGTCCTTCAGGAGAGCATGAGGCTGGTTCTATTGCAGTTGTTGTCTTGTCAGTGGTTTGGTCAGTTCCTGCATAGGTTGGCAACAGTGCCCGAATGCCCATGCATATTTGCAGCAACAGATGAACAGCAGGACAGTGCAGGGTGCCACCTGAAAACCCATCGCATCGTAGCTTTACAGAAGTCCAACTTAAATTGATTCATTTTTATTCAAAAGAAAAAAGTAGGAGCGGTCAACCACGTTCAACTCGATTGGAAGTGGTGCAAAATCTGAAGAAAAAAACTATTTAAAAAGATTATTTTTAATAATAAAAAACTCGGTTGATTGGTGAGGTACGTGCA
The DNA here is from genome assembly GCA_015476505.1 of Urochloa ruziziensis. Lineage (NCBI taxonomy): Eukaryota > Viridiplantae > Streptophyta > Magnoliopsida > Poales > Poaceae > Urochloa > Urochloa ruziziensis. The sequence continues at coordinate 62,534,281 of CM027120.1, forward strand.
AAATTTTCAAGCTTAAATGAAAACAAAAACTTATGTGGTGGAGAAGGATGGCTTTTCATTTAAAGAAAAAACAGGATAAGATGATTAGGAGTTGACAGTCACGAGTACTATCTTTTAAGGATGATGAATTTTGCTTAAACGCTATTTTGATGTTCAAATAAACATTGGAAATTCTAGAATAGTAGATGAGGTTATGGTCCAAATGCATTAAAAATGAAAGTTCAAATTTAATTCGTTTTTTTTAAACATAGAAAATTCATGTATATGCATCAACTTTTAAAATGAGCATAAAAGTCACAAGTAATCTATCAACTTTTGTAATATTCGCACTTGAGATTTTTAAGGGTGTACAATGTAATATCTGCACTACTCGTCATTTGGCTTTGAAAATTAGAACTTCTAGGCAGGGTTCCTTTTTATTACCTCATTCGCCACGTGCGCGAGGTCAACTACTTCAGTCGTTCAATCGTTCAGGTCGCACTCGCACTCCCCTCCACCCCAGCTCAGCAGTCAGCGCTCTCCTCCCAAATCCAGCTCTGCTGGCGGCCGCCCCTGCCACCGCCTCCGCACGAACAGCAGCAGGAGGAGCGCGATTCGTCCACCACAGGTAGTCGATTTCCGGTAACCCGCCTCCATTCCTCTCCCTGGACTCGCGCCCCACTCCCCTCCGTTTCTTCCCGACCTCGCCGCGGGTCGCGCACGCAAGGTGTTCGACGCATTGCCTGCGTGTCCACCCCAGCGCACGCGGGTGGCGTGCCGTGTGTTTTTTCCTCTGGCTTCTTGACTTGCGATTCCTTCGCTGACAGCGTACTGTTTGCTCCATTGTATTTCAAGGTTGGCTGCACCGCCACCGCACCCATGGAGGAGGCGCCGGCTAGCATGCCGCCGGCCTCATGGGCGGACATCCCGGTGGAGCTCGCTGGCTTGGTCCTCGGCCGGCTCCCTGCGCACGTCGACCGCGTCCGGTTCGCCGCCGTGTGCCCCCAGTGGCGCGCGGCCACGCGGCAGGGGAACCTGCCACCGCCGATGCCGATGCTCCTGCTCCCAGACGCCACCGTGTACAGCCTGCCCAGAAGCGAGCCTTTCCACTTCCCTGCCTGCGCGGGGTACACTGATGCATGTGGCACTGGCAACTGGCTGGTGTTCTCGGGCGAGGACGGCTGCTTCCTGAGGGATCCTTTTACCAACGACACCGTGACAGTTCCGGCTCTGTCCCGCACTCGATTCAAGCGTGTGGGTGATGAGTCCGATGATGAGGCAGGGCTCACTTGGATGGAAATGTGCAAGGCAAAGTTGCCTGATGCGCACAAAATTGTGTTTTGTTCGCCTCACCTCATCGCAGCCATATTCAACTACTCGAGTGTGGAGATCACTCGGATTGCAGTTTGCCAACCAGGGGCCTCCTCCTGGTGGTCTGTACTTGGGAATGGTCCTCTGTTTGTTGACATTGTGTTCCATCAGGGAAAGCTCTATGCCCTTTGCAGCGACGATACACTTTTTGCTGTTGACATCAGTGTAGACCACAGCACGGGCGATCCATGGGTTTCTCAAATCCAACAAGTAATCAGTGGCCTTCTCTCTACCCAGATGATATTCTTACCTGATGGAGTCCTAATTCTGAGGGTGAGCTACCTAGTTGAATCTGATTGTGCGGTGCTGTTGGTGTGTCGAGAGATAGACCTCCTGTTGATAGCAGGAAACTGGGATAGCATTGAAGTTCTTGAAGCTGAAAGGAGTAGGTTTGAGGTGTATGAGGCCAATTTTGGCCAGTCACAGTGGACCAAGGTGACAACACTAGGGAATGACCAGGTGCTGTTTCTATGTCGACGGTTCTGCAGATCTGTCAACATTTCTCATAACGAGATGCCAGGGGATCGCATCTTCTTCATGGACAATGACGAAGGGTATTATCCCGGTTACAGTGAGGAGGCCTCTAGTTCTTGCAGTGTCTACAGCATGGGAGACAGTGAGGTCTCCACTCCTCTGCCAATGGTGTCATGGAAACCGGGCGAGGTGTTTGCCACATGGCTCTTCCCTTAGGACTGAAGTGGTACTGGCACTGTGCTAGCCAAATGCTTTGATCGGTTCTAATCTAGTCTTTTTATAGTGCCATCTGGTATAATGGAAGTTGCTGAGTTTCAGGTGTCAGTACTTGTCTGATCGTAGTATGGTGGTCTACTAGTGCGTGTGATGATGACTATGGATTAATTGTGTCAATTTAATTTGTAAACACCTGATGAACCTTGAGGTAGCATGCTATCTGTTGTTATGAACCTTTACTGTTAGCTTGTAATTGTAAGGTTGTCTGTAGTCGGGTACATTGCAAGCTTGTGTGTCGACCTTACCGTTGTCACCGGTTTATACATTTCTTGTTATGAACTTTTGGGGGGGTTGAATATCCATGATCCATCTGGGTACTAAGGGTATCTTAAGGTAAACAATCAGTGCTTTGAGTCCTGAATTTCTGATGCTCAAGTTGTAATAGTGCTGGCTGTTGTGGACCTATTATGTTACCCTGACATTGTATGGGAGTCTCCAGTTGAGATTGCTAATTTCTTCATTCTATCGCAACTGTGTTTGGCATTCTATGGATTTCCTCTATTATATTGAATCTTTTGTAGCAGTGGGGGTAAGACTTGAGAGATTTCTGTGTTTCCTGTTAGGATGGTTTAGGACACCATATGTATAAGTATGATCTATGTTGGCAAGAATGCTAAGTTTTAAGGTAAAAACTCAGTGCCTCTTATAGTGAGATATCTGTTCAGTTTGTTGGTGTTTCTGAAAGTCCAAAATAGAAAGATCATTTGTTATCTAATCACATTGTTCATTGAAACCGAGCATGCAAACTGTGCTAACTGAATGTTTGATCGATTCTGATCTGGTCTTATTATAGTCATATCTGGTATAATGGAAGCCGCTAAACGTCAGTACTTGTCTGATCGAACTGTGGTGGTTTGTAAACTTCTGATGGACCTTGAGATAGCATCCTATTGGTTGTTATGAACCTATTCTGTGAGCTTGGCGTTGTAAGGGTGTCTCTTGTTGGGTGGGTTGCAAGCTTGTTTGTTGATCTTAAGTGATGCTAATATGTTATCTTTCTTCTGTAAGCGGTCTATGGATTTCTTGTTACGACACTTCAGGGTGGAATATTCATGATGCATCTGGGGACTAAGGCTATCTTGAGGTAAACAATTACTGCCTCGATTTGTGAATCTCTGATGCTCAATTTGCAAGAATGTTGTCTGTTTGGACCATTCTGTTACCCTGATATGGTATGGGACTCTCCAGTTGGGGAGATCGCTACTTTGTTCATTCGATCTTAACTGTGTATCTTTGTGGACACTGTATGGACCTATTATCTTGTATCTTTTGGAGCTGTGGGATAAGATTCAGGTTTCCGTGGCTCCTCTTGTGATATTTTTAGGGCACCGTATGTTAGGTCTGCGTCTGTCTCTGTTGTCTGTTGAGTTTATTAGTGTTTCTAGAATTTCCAAAAAGGAAGATGATGTGTCTTCCACTTCTGCAAGGAAAGTGAACATAATCTGTGAACTGCCACTTGAGTGACTCGATGAAATTGACATATACATCTTTTGATTTCATAATGCATGTAATCACGACATAACGTACTGTGAGCCTATATGGTTCCCATAAATACATGAACCTTATTAGTTATTAGTGCATAATTAGATTGTTCCGCTGTCTCCCTTAAACTGTGAGTGAAGCGCACCAAAATTGATGGTTCGGAGAATGCCACTTTAAATATCAGCATTTTGGAAATACCACTCAAAAGGTTCTCTCTTTGTGATATACCATTACCCTTCTTTTTGTCCCATTTGCGCATGTCAGACCAAAATACGTTGCCTCCTAGCTTTAAAAAAAAAGGGGGCTGACTTTTATTCTAAAGGAAAACGTAGTAGTCGGCCATGTTTATCAGACTTGTCTAACTTCGATCAGGTTTAGGTATAGAAAAGTCAGTAATTATGATTTTAGTGAGGTTTATGACTTTATGTAAAAAACTTCGATGTGGTTAATAGGAAACCCCAAAAGATTTTTCCATTTAATTATGTGCTAGTCTAAATTTTCTGTCAAAATTATGAGTTTGATATGGTCAAAAATAAAGAAATTAAGCTGTTTTGTTATAATATTTTACTTAGACAAAAGGCGATGGAGAAATTTCTCTGAACACCGTCCCATACTAGTGCTGTTTTTTGAATTTTCTCTCTCTAATATGATCCCTAATTATGAAAAAAAATATTGTTACACTAATGAGAATATTCACTCCAGAGACGATGACCCCTAGCCAAATTCTGGCTTATCCTCTGCTTTGAAGCGCACAGAAACATTAGGAATTCACGAACGGTAGATGAGGTAATGATTAAATCCATTTAAACTTTCAGTTCCAATTTCGATTGTCTATGAAATTTAAAACACAGAAATTTCATTGCAATGCCACTATAGCATAAAAATCATATGTAATCTGTCAAACTTTAAAATATTCGCACTCGAAATTTTGTAAGGGTGCGCCACGTGACATCACCAGCAGCTCATAATTCTGTTTAGAAAAAAAAAATTACGCCTTTTTAGTTCACTACTATTAGCAAATGGCCAAACCAGCTCTACTAGCAAGTCGACACCTCACACTCAGCAGTCAGCACTCGCGATCCCAAATCTGGGGGCGAGCGCACCGGCTCGCCCGTGCGCTCGCTCCCCCCCGCGCGGGGACTCCTCTGTAGGCTGACTGACTCCCCCGCGTCGGTGGGACCTAAGAAAAGTTAGTTGAACAAAATTTTGTTGCAAAAATTTTGGCGCTGAAGATTTTTGTCGCAAGCAAAAGTTTGTTGACAAAATTTTGTTGCAAAAATTTTGACGCTGAAGAATTTTGTCGCAAGCAAAAGTTTGTTGACAAAATTTTGTTGCAAAAAATTCTGAAGAATTTTGTCACAAACAAGCAAGCAAAAGTTTGCTCGCTCAAGATTTTTGTTGCAAATTTTTTTTTCGTGAAATGTTTATATGACAAATTTTTTGTGCTGTACAATTTTTTCCTTCAAATATTTTTCTTTTCAAAATGTTTTTTAGAAGAAAAAATATTTTTTCTGATGAATAGGGCCCGCTTGTCTGCCCTTTTTATAGCCTACCGTGAAAGCCTGCATGCATCCAGGCTGTGGCGCGCAGCATGCAGCGGGTGGGTGAAAGCCTGCATGCATCCAGGCTGTGGCGTGCAGCATGCAGCGGGTGGGTGGGGCGCTGCTGCGCGCGCATGCAGGGTGGGGGGCGCCGCTTGCTGCAAGGGGGAGGGAGGGGGAGGGGTGGGGGGCTGCTTTTTGTCGCGGTATGCGACCGCACGGCGCGCGCCATGCGGCCGGCCGCAAATTAGCGGCTCCCCGCAGCGCAGACCCATTCCACCCAGCCGCTCTCCCCTCCCCTCCCCTCCTCAGTCCCAGCGCCCTGCCGGCGGCCGCCTCCGCTTCCGCCCGAACAGCAGCGGGAGCCCGATTCCTCCGCCGCGGCAGTCGATTTCCGGTAATCCACTTCCATTCCTCGCTCTTCGCTCACCGCTCCTCTCTCCCTCGGTTCCTCTTTCCCCCGCCGCGGGTCGCGCGCGCGAGGTGTTCGACGCATTGCCTCTGTGCCTGCACGCGCGCGCCGGCCCCGCGTAGACGTTCTGCATCTGGTTTCCTGAGGTCCGTTCTTTGCTCCGCTGACGCGTGCTGTTTTCTCCATCGTATTGCTTGCAAGGTTGGCCGCACCCATGGAAGAGGCGCCGCCCAGCAGGCAGCCAGCGTCGTGGTCGGACATCCCGGTGGAGCTCGCCGGCCTGGTCCTCGGCCGCCTGCCCGCGCACGTCGACCGCGTCCGGTTCGCCGCCGTTTGCCCCCAGTGGCGTGCAGCCGCGCGGCAGGGGCGCCTGCCCCCGCCGATGCCGATGCTGCTTCTCCCAGACGCCACCGTGTACAGCCTCCCTGGAAGCGAGGCGTTCCACTTCCCTGCGTGCACGGGGTACACCAACACCTGTGGCACAGGCAACTGGCTGGTGTTCTCAGGCGAGGACGGCTGCTTCCTGAGGGATCCTTTTACCAACGAGACAGTGACAGTTCCGGCTCTGTCCCCCGCTCGATTCCAGCGTGTGGGTGGTGAGTCCGGTGATGAGGCAGAGCATGAGTGGATGGAAATGGCTGAAGGAAATTTGCCGGATGTGCACAAAATTATATTTTGTTCGCCTCATCTCATCGCAGCCATATTGAACTACAGGAGTGAGCTGACCACTCGGATTGCAGTTTGCCAGCCAGGGGCCTCCTCCTCTTGGTCCGTACTTGTGAATGGTCTTCTGTTGGTTGACATTGTGTTCCATCAGGGAAAGCTCTATGCCCTTGGCTGCGGGGATACACTTTTTGCTGTTGACATCAGTGTAGACCACAGCACGGGTGATCCATGGGTTTCTCAAATCCAACAAGTAATCAATGGCCTTTTCCTTTGCAAGACTATATTCTTACCTGATGGAGTCCTAATTCTGAGGGTGAGCTACCTAGCTGAATCTCGTGGTGCGGTGCTGTTGGTGTGCCGAGTGATAGACCTACGGTTGAAAGCAGGAAACTGGGATAACATTGAAGTTCTTGAAGCTGAAAGGAGTAGGTTTGAGGTGTATGAGGCCAATTTTGGCCAGTCACAATGGGCCAAGGTGACAACAATAGGGGATGACAAGGTGCTGTTTCTATGCCGAAAGTTCTGCAGATCTGTCAACATTTCTCATAACGAGATGCCAGGGGATCGCATCTTCTTCATGGACAACGACGATGGTTACAGCAAGAAGGTCTCTAGTACTTGCAGTGTCTACAACATGAGAGACAGCAAGATGTCCACCCCTCTGCCAATGGTGTCGTGGAAGCCCGGCGAGGTGTTTTTGCCACATGGCTCTTACCTTAAGGGCTGAAGTGATACTGTCACAGTGCTAACTGAATGCTTTGACCGATTCTAGTCTGGTGTAATGCTATCTGGTGTGATGGAAGCTGCTAAGCCTCAGTACTTGTCTAATCATAATATGGTGGTCAATTGGTGCCTGTGATGATGACTATGGATTAGTTCTATCATGCTGAATTTTTAAACACCTGATGAACCTTGAGGTAGTGTGCTATCGGTTGCTATGAACCTTTTCTGTTAGCTTGTAATTATAAGGTTGTCTCTAGACGGGTGGGTTGCAAGCTTGTTTGTCAATCTTACCGTTGTTATCAGTTTATACATTTCATGTTATGAACTCTGGTGGAACATCCATGATCCATCTGGGTACTAAGGCTATCTTCAGGTAAACAATCAGTGCCTTGAGTGCTGAATTTCTGATGCTCAAGTTGTAATAATGCTGGCTGTTGTGAACCTATTAGCAGCCCAACAACAAGCAAATAAGCACTGCAGTGATGGATTTTTTTTTTTAAAAAAAGTTGCCCCTCCTTAATTTCACCTCACGCTTTGCCACTGTGTATGAGTATGTATGTTGGCAAGAAGGCTAAGTTTCAAGGTAAAAACTCAGTGCCTCTTACAGTGAGATATCTGTTCAGTTTGTTGGTGTTTCTGAAAGTCCAAAATAGAAAGATCATTTGTTATCTAATCACATTGTTCATTGAAACCAAGCATGCAAACTTGCTAACTGAATGTTTGATCTGGTCTTATTATAGTCATATCTGGTACTAGCCAGAGAACCCCCGTGCGTTGCACGGGCTAGCAATATAAGTTTGCTCGGAAAACAGCAGAAAGCATTATAACATGGTCAAATTTATACATAATGGCATCTCAGAATGGTTTGATATAATTATATTGTACAGTGTCTCGTCAGATTTGGTCATGAAAACAGAAAAATTCACAAAACATGATATAATCTCTAAATAGTTGTATCTCCGAGTAGAATCATCATCAAATACAAAATAATTGTTTCATATGAAAAATACTTCTTCAATTCTTGTTGGTGCATAACCAACCTGGAGTTTGAAATACCAAGGCCACTAATGCTACGAAACTGAAGAGATATACAAATAAATAGAAAGTCATATTTGGTTAGTCAAGAAACTATGCGACAATGATAATCTTTCACATATAGATGAATGTCAAGAAAATACAAAAATACCAATGTTTCAAGAATTAATTGAAATGCGTATAGGTTCCTTTCATTAGCAGAAAAATAGGTCAATACCTTGCGTCTGAAAGACCAAAAGAAAATCATATACCTTGCAGGAGATCATAAGGAAATATTACTTTAGCGGCTTGTGGTAAGAAGAGACTACAATACTGTGTGAGAATGCAGATAAAACATGGGTAAATCCTTTGTAGACGCCAAACTGACAATATCCTGTATGTGTAGTCCTAAAGTCTTAAGTGACAATTACTTCAGTTGGCTAGAAAGCAATACTGCCCTGGGCAGCTACAACCATTCTACTCCTCACCTCAATCTTGTGCTACACTGATGATGACATAAAACATATGAGTATATTGTGATGTGTGGTTAAAATTGGCAAGGTGGAAAAAACCGAAACAACTAAATAGGTACCATTGTCTTGCATTTGTTGGCAGCAGTTACTGCAATCTGCAACTGCAAGCCTTGTAAGTGTTGTAACTTGGCATTTGGCTGCGCGCAGAGGTCGAAGAACATAATAAAGCAGCAGCACTTGGCATTGCGGTGACAGGCAGTGAAGGAGACAGAATGCCGGAATCGGTTGACGAAGCACCACTCATTTCATTTCTGCAGAGTAATTAGACAATTGAAAGCATTAGCTTGCAGTTGACGAAACACCACTAATTTCATTTCTGCAGAGTAAATAGACAATTGAAAGCATTAGCTTGCAAGCCCACATGGGAACAAACTAAACAACTGGATCCCACACCAAAAATTTGAGGAACGAATAGGCACATATCTTGAGCCGCAAAAGGCACCCATCGTCGCCGTCAGACTGCTAGAGGAGCTAAACACCATGCAGGAGCAGCCGTGGGCGAAGAAAGACCCGGGCACCCCACGTCTACGTTGTGTGACTTGCAAGCCCCACATCCCAGCTGCCGGGGTGCTCCTGCTGTGGACAGCCTGCGCCGGCGCCACCGCAAAGGAGCCCTCCCTCGTGTGACATGGGACAGGACAAAGAGAAAAATCTGAGATCTGAGAGCGAGCTCTCGAGGAATTGTTATATGGGGGAGGTGGAGTGTTTGACCGGGGAGAGGGATCCACTACAACAAAAGAGGGTTTCAGTACCGGTTGGAAAGCCGTGTTTAGTACCGGTTTCCCAACCGGTACTAAATAATCGAGACTAAATGGCCGGTCGTTTAGTACCGGTTATGAAACCGGTACTGAACGACACACTTTAGTACCGGCTGGTAACACCAGCCGGTACTAAAGTTTCTGAACGCTGGCGCTGGTCATCGCTCTCTCTCCTCACTTTCTCCTCTCTCTTTATTCTTTTAACTCTCCTCTCTCCTCTGTTCTTTCCATTCACAGATTCACAGAAACGTGTTCATCTGTTCTTGAAGTCAAGAACAAGGAAAAAAAGAAGTTGAAGATGAGAAAAACTAAGAGATTACAGACATTCACAGAATTTTTCTTGCACCATTTCAATCCGAGAAGATTAATAGACACTCACAGAAATTCACATAGGAAACCATTGTTGAGCTACTAAGAAAACTAAGAAAAAAGAAACACAAAAATTTCCAGGGGCTCACGTCGGCGCCGGCGCCACCGCAGGGCCACGCGCGGGCCCTCCCGCGCCGCCGCGCCTTGGCCGGCCATGCCTGAGCCCGCTGCCGCGCCCGCGCATGGCCCGCGCCGCCGTGAGCTCTTCCCTCGCCGCGCCGGCGTCGTAGCCGCCCACGCCGGCTGCCGTGCGTGCCCGCGTAGGGCCCGCGCCTGTCGCCGCGTGGTCCCGCGCCCGTGCAGGCCGCCGGCCGCCTCGCACCCACGCGAGCTGGAGAGGGCTCCGCCGCGGCGTGCTCTTCCCCCGCCGCGCCGGCGTCGTGGCCGCCCGGTCGCACCCGGTTGCCGCTGCCCTGCTGCGCCCGCGCAGTCCCGCACGCCATGGATGCCTGCCCAGAGAAGAGGAAGATGTGAGAAGGAGAGAAGAAAGATAAGAAGAAAGAAGGAACGGAGAAACAGATAAGGATAGAGAGAAAGGAGAGAGAGGAGGATGGAGGAGATAAACAAGTTGGTGCGGTGAAAATTTTTTTGGCCATTGGTTTAGTACCGGGTGAGACTAGGAACCGGTACTAAATGTTCTCGGGACAATTTAGTACCGGCTCGAGACACCAGCCGGTATTAAGATGCATGTCAGGTGGCATTTGAGACGCATTTTAGTACCGGTTGGTGTCTTCAGCCGGTACTAAAGTGTTCCTCAAGGCACTTTGATGACTTCTGATGTTTGAAACCGGTACTAAATGACTCAGTGACCAATTTAGTACCGGATTTTAAGCAACCGGGACTAAATGACAAGGGACCAAAGGTCGTTTTTCTAGTAGTGGGAAGCCGATCAGACGTTGTGGCAGCCATGGCCGGCGCTTGTGGTGAGGGACCGATATGGCTGCGCAGCGGCGCGACGGAGGCAACGAAGGCGCCGCGACGTCCCGACGGGGAAGCAGCAGCTCCGGCGGTCGCATCAGGCAATGCATCGTGGCGATTCGGAGAGGGCGAGAGGCCCAGAAGCATCCACACCACAGGTGAAACACATCGCACGCTAGATTGAAGATCGGACCGCTGCAATTAGATGGCGACGTGGCCGCACCAGGGAAGAGAAATTGGTATATAGAAACAAGGGTTATGGTAGATAATGTAAGCTGCTAAGCGTCAGTACTTGTCTGATCGAACTATAGTGATCCACCGGTGCTCAATTTGTAAACTTCTGATGAACCTTGAGGTAGCATCCTATTGGTTGTTATGAACCTATTCTGTGAGCTTGGCGTTGTAAGGGTGTCTTGTTGAGTGAGTTGCAAGCTTGTTTGTTGATCTTAAGTGATGGTAATATGTTATCTTTCTGCTGTAAACGGCCTATGAATTTCTTGTTAGGGTGGAATATTCATGATGCATCTAGGGACTAAGGCTATCTTGAGGTAAACAATCACTGCCTCGATTTGTGAATCTCTGATGCTCGCTTTGCAAGAAATGTTGTCTGTTTGGACCATTCTATTACCCTGACATGGTATGGGATTCTCCAGTTGGGGATCAGAGATGGCTACTCTTTTCTTTTTTTTTGAGGGCGAGATTGCTACTTTGTTCATTCGATGTTAACTGTGTATCTTTGTGGACATTTAGGTTTCCGTGGCTCCTCTTGTGATATTTTTAGGGCACACTATGTCTGGTCTACGTCTGTTGTCTGTTGAGTTTACTAGTGTTTCTGGAATTTCCAAAAAGAAAGATGATGCGTCTTCCACTTCTCACTTCTGCAAGGAAACTGAACATAGTCTGTGAACTGCCACTTGAGTGACTCGATGAAATTGCCATATACATCTTTTGATTTCATAATGCATGTAATCACGACATAACGTACTGTGAGCCTATATGGTTCCCATAATTAGAATGTACTGTGAGCCTATATGGTTCCCATAATTAGAATGTGCCGCTGTCTCCCTTAGACTGTGAGTGATGCGCACCGAAATTGATGGTTCGGAGAATGCTACTTCAAATATCAGCATTTTGGAAATACCACTCGAAAGGTTCTCTCTTCGTGATATACCATTACCCTTCTTTTTGTCCCATTTGTGCATGTCAGATCAAAACATGTTGCCTCCTAGCTTTACAAAAAAAAAAAAAAAAAAATCAACATAAAAGGGCTGACTTTTATTCTAAAGGAAAACGTACTAGTCGGCCATGTTTAACACGGTTTGAGACTTGTCTAACTTCGATCAGGTTTAGGTATAGAAAGGTCAGTGATTATGATTTTAGTGAGGTTTATGTAAAACTTTGATCGGGTTAATAGGAAATCCCAAAAGTCTTTTCCATTTAATTATGTGCTAGTCTAATTTTTTTGTCAAAATTATGAGTTTGATATGGTCAAAAATAAAGAAATTAAGCATGTAATCTGTTACCTTGACGTTGTATGGCATGGGAGTCTCCAGTTGAGGAGATTCTGCGTTGTTCATTTGGATCTTGATCGTGTTATCTATAATCTGTTGGACAAGAATCAAGAGGTTCTTGTTTTTCCTGTCATCGTGTCTGATCTATGTTGCCTCTTGTATTGAGATGTCTGAGTTTGTTGGTGCGACATTCTAAATGTCAGCATTTCGGAAACTGAATATGCAATCTGTGAACACTTACATACAATTACCCCTTCATTTTATCCTATTTGTGCATGCCAGCCAAAAAACCATTGCCTCGAAGTATTACAAACGTCCAACATTTTTATCTAGAAGGGAAAAAGTAGGTCTCAAAAAAAAAAGAAGGGAAAAAGTAGGAGCGGTCAACCACGTTTAACTCAAGTGAAAATTGGGATATTATAGAAAATGGTGCAAATTCTGAATAAACACTATCTGCAAGGCCACATTTTTAAGGAAAAAAAAACTCTTTAGTTGGTGAGTATGTACAAATTTTCCAAGTTTAAGTTGAACCAAAAATGTATATGGTTGTAACTTGCAACGGATGATTTTTTTGAAAAAAAAACATGACAAGAAAATTAGGAGTTGACATCTGGGATTATCTATTGAAGATGGTGAAATTTCGATATAAATGCTATTTAGAAGTTAAAAAAGCAACATTGGAAATTCTCGAATACTAGGTAAGGTTATGGTCCAAATACATGCAAATTTTCAACTACAAATTCAATTCCGTCTATGGAATTTAAAACACACACACAAATTTCATGTGCAATGCCACAATATAGCATAAACATCACAAATAACCTACCAACTTTTCAAATATCTGAACTTGAAAATTTTAAGGGCGCGCAGTAACATCTTTCACCGATTCATAATTTTGTTTTAAAAATTAGACTACATGTTCCGTTGGTGGATAAGTTCGCTGACTATGGCTGCTTTTGACTGTTTCAATAGTATTTTGTGAGAAATAAAAAGATAAAATAAGTCAAAACAAGCCTAGAAATTCTAGGGCTCATTTTGAAGTTACGTAATTTACATTTATTTATTTATTTATTTTGCTAGCTCAGTAGCCACGTGCGCGAGGCCAACTACTTCAGCCGTTCAACCCCACCCGGCCACCCCACTCACAGTCGACTGGCCCTCTCTGTCTGCCCAGCCCTGCCGCCGGCCACCCCCCGTCCCCCGCCCCCGCCTCCGCCAGAACAGCAGGAGCAGGAGCGCGAATCCTCCGCCGCGGGTCATCGATTTCAGGTAATCCACCTCCATTCCTTCCCCTGCACACGCAGCTCCTCTCCCCCTCGTCTCGTCTTGCTGTCGCCGCGGGTAGCGCACGCGAGGTGTTCGACGCATTGCCTGTGTGCCTGCACGCGCGCGCGCCGGCCACGCACAGGCGTTTTGCTTCTAGTTTCGCTGACGCGTGCTGTTTTCTCGATCGTATGGCAAGGTTGGCTGCACCCATGGAGAAGGCGCCGCCCAGCAGGCAGCCTGCGTCATGGGCGGACATCCCGGTGGAGCTCGCCGGCCTGGTCCTCGGCCGCCTGCCTGCGCACGTCGACCGCGTCCGGTTCGCCGCCGTGTGCCCCCAGTGGCGCACTGCCGCGCGGCAGGGGAACGTGCCCCCGCCGATGCCGATGCTCCTGCTCCCAGACGCCACCGTGTACAGCCTCCCCGGGAGTGAGGGGTTCCACTTCCCTGCCTGCACGGGGTACACTGATGCATGTGGCACTGGCAACTGGCTGGTGTTCTCGGGCGAGGACGGCTGCTTCCTGAGGGATCCTTTTACCAACGACACCATGGCAGTTCCGGCTCTGTCCCGCAATCGATTCCAGCGTGTGGGTGATGAGTCCAATGACGAGGCAGGGTGCTCGTGGTTGGAAATGTGCAAGGGAAAGTTGCCGGATGCATACAAAATTATATTTTGTTCGCCTCACCTCATTGCAGCCATATTCAGCTACAGGAGTGTGCAGATCACTCGGGTTGCAGTTTGCCAGCCAGGGGCCTCCTCCTGGTGGCCCGTACTTGGGAATGGTCCTCTGTTTGTTGACATTGTGTTCCATCAGAGAAAGCTATATGCCCTTACCTGCGTGGATACACTTTTTGCTGTTGACATCAGTGTAGACCACAGCACGGGCGATCCATGTGTTTCTCAAATCCAACAAGTAATCGGTGGCCTTGAACCTTGGTCGAATATATTCTTACCTGATGGAGTCCTAATTACGAGGGTGAACTACCTAGTTGAATCTCCTGGTGCGTTGCTGTTGGTGTACCGAGAGATAGACCTCCGGTTCACAAGAAACTGGAATAAAATTGAAATTCTTGAAGCTGAACGGAATAGGTTTGAGGTGTATGAGGCCAATTTTGACCAGTCACAGTGGGCCAAAGTGACAACAATAGGGGATGACCAGGTGCTGTTTCTATGTCGACGGTTCGGCAGATCTGTCAACATTTCTCATAAAGAGATGCCAGGTGATCGCATCTTCTTCATGGACAACGATGGTTACAGCAAGAAGGTCTCTAGTACTTGCAGTGTCTACGACATGAGAGATGGCAAGATGTCCACCCCTCTGCCAATGGTGTCGTGGAAGCCCGGCACGGTGTTTGCCACATGGCTCTTACCCTAAGGGCTGAAGTGATGCTGTCGCTGTGCTAACTGAATGCTTTGATTGGTTCTAATCTGGTCTTCTTATAATGCTCAATTGGTGTTAAGTGTCGGTACTTGTCTGATCGCAGTATGGTGATCAATTGGTGCTTGTGATGAATGACTATGGATTAATTGTGTCATGCTCAATTTGTGAACTCCTGATGAACCCTGAGGTAGCAAAATATCGGTTGTTATAAACCTTTTCTGTGAGCTTGTCATTGTAAGGTTGTCTCTAGTTTGCAAAGCTTGTTTGTCGATCTTACAGTTGTTATCGGTTTACACATTTCTGGTTATGAACTTGGGTCGAGTATCTATGATCCATCTGGGTACTAAAGCTACCTTAGGGTAAACAATCAGTGCCTTGAATGCTGAATTTCTGATGCTCAAGTTGTAATAATGCTGGCTGCTGTGGACCTATTATGTTACCCTGGCATTGTATGGGAGTCTCCAGTTGAGATTGCTAGTTTCTTCATTCTATCAAAACTGTGTTTGGCATTCCATGGATTTACTCTATTATATTGAATCTTTTGTAGCAGTAGGGATAAGGCTTGAAAGGTTTCTATGTTTCCTGTTACGATGTTTTTGGACACCGTATGTATGATTTATGTTGGAAAGAAGGTAAAAACTCAGTGCCTCTTATAATGATATATCTGTTGAGTTTGTTGGTGTTTCTGAAAGTCCAAAATAGAAACATCATTTGTTATCTTATCACATTGTTCATGGAAACCGAGCATGCAAACTTGAGTAACTTGATGAAATTGCCATACATCTTTGATTTCATAATGCATGTAATCACACTGTGAGCCTATATAATTCCCACAAGGACGTATCACTTAGTGCATTAGTGTGTGTGTGTTTCACTGTTTCTCACCTCAACCTAGATCCACGCACTTGGAAGTTTCTTTATAGGACAATGGTAGTTTTATATTCCTACGTTTGTACAACACTATAATTGATGAATTATGAGAATGATTTAGCTACCACGTTTTTACAAAAA
Source organism: Urochloa ruziziensis (assembly GCA_015476505.1). Taxonomy (NCBI): domain Eukaryota; kingdom Viridiplantae; phylum Streptophyta; class Magnoliopsida; order Poales; family Poaceae; genus Urochloa; species Urochloa ruziziensis. Next base: position 62,549,964 of record CM027120.1, read on the forward strand.
GAATTTTCCAACAAAAAAATTACATGTGAAAACAAGGATACAACAGTGCCATATAGTGGCCTACATAGTCGACTCAAAAGGTACATTGTTTTTTAGGCAAATAAAAATTTTAGAAAGAGCCGAGCTCAATTGGTTATAATGGGATTTATGGTCGTGCACCGTAAGTCCTTAACCACACCCGAACTCAAACTTGGATGCATGTTCTTTTTTCTTCTTATTGCAAAACTGCATAGTTCCTACTATATTGAGTGTTTTTGGTTCAAATGGACAAGAAAATTAAGGAGCGATAATGTGAATGTCAGCATGCCATCGCATCCCAGTTTTACAAACATCGACCACGGAAGGAGTGCTTTTTTCAAAAGGAAAAATTGGAGTGATCGACCATGAATGATATCTATACTATAAAGGATGAGCAAATTGAAACCGTTTTTCACCCAAAGAATTAATCATATATCCCTCACAAAGGACCCACGAATCAGGAGTAAAAAGTGGACCCGGACGGGGGGGGGGGCGCGCCTCCTCCCACCTCTTTTTTTCTCACCGCGCGTTTTCTACCCACCAATCGTACCCACACCCGATTACTTACCATAAAGTCGCACCCGATTGCTTACCATAAAGTCCACTAATCAAGGATTAAGGTTTCCTTTCAAAAAAAAAGGAATGACATCTATGCAATCAGATGTCTCCTTCCTTTTAACACTTGATTGCTTACCATAAAGTCCGTCAATCAAGGGTTAATGTTTCCTTTCAATAAAAAAGAAATGACATCTACGCAATCGGGTATCTCCTTCCTTTTAAAATTTAATTGCTTACCATAGTTGTGGATGCCAATTAAGGATTTGATTGCTTACCATAGTTGTGGGAGTCAATCAAGGAATTGATTACTTACCATAGTCGTAGGCGTCCAGGTTCATCTCTTTAGCCCTCCTGCCCCCTATATAAGGCGCCCCCTTCTCCTCCTCAAAACACAACATCTCTCCCTTCATTCATATTTCTTTGTGAGGGCGCCGGCGCCGAGTGCGGCGCAAGGGTGACCGCGACACTCGTAGTGTCCAAGCTCATCGGGTAGAAGCAGAGCGTTCTTTGCGTTATGGCTGTGACATCTCTGATGTCTAATCACCTCATTAAGGCTTGATGGACAATTAAACTTGTGGTTATGACAAAGTCAACACATGAAATAATGGTTTTAAATTCCATGCACCAAACCCTTAGAGTTTGAATCGATTTGAATTCAAAATTTCACTTAATGACTTGAAAATATATCATTATGAAAGTTGTCCCAAATTTTATAAGGAACAACTTTGTCAATTGGTGGTTTTCAAAATTTTGAGTGGAAGATGCTCTAAATCATGGTCAAACAGCAGTCAAACCAGTTTTTCAGCCTACACCGAATGCTGAAGTTTTTTCCAAAAGTTGAAGCTTGCCATTTGAAATTTCATGTATAACATTTCATGAACTTTGCCCTAAGTTGAATACTTGTTGTCTGGACTTGCTCTTGGTCATGTTCTCAATCAAGTATTCACACCCTAAGCATTTTAAATTTGCTTGGGAAGAGGGTTAAGTCGAATGAATTCATGAGCAACTCGGTGAACTTTGACCTTTCTCGGTTGGCATGGTTCGAATTTGCATTTTCACTTAAGAACTCAAAAATGCACCAATACAAAATTTGTTCATATTTTCATGGGACACTACTTTGTCAATTGGAGATCAATGAGAATTGGAGTGTAACATGCCTAAAAACTCGGTTAAAGTCAGCCAAACACCGGAAGTTCACCCTGGCCGACACCCAAGTTCGCGCTGTTTTCATCGCGCGTTCTGGCCCAAACCGTGCAGTTTTCATATGGTCGACCTTTGTGAAAGTTGGAGAGGGTAAGGTGGGACACAACTTTCGTATTTGGAGATTTTGAACTTTAGATCAAATTTTTGGAGATCCAGCCGTTCAAATACACGCGCGTTAGGTGTTCGACAGAATGTCGTCCACGCGCTGGCACTCAAGAGCGCGCTCCGGCCCGCACGTCCACGCGGCCTTAGGCCCCGCGCCCCACCATGGTCGTCCGCCGCGCCGCTGGCCAATCCCGGCAACTGGGCGTCGCGCGCACGCCACGGCCAGCTGCTACGCCAGTGCGCCACCCAGTCCCCGCGCGCGCATGCCTTGCTCCCGCGCAACGTGACCCCACCGTCGCCCGCATCGGCGTCCACGCGGCGTCGCGTCCCTGCCGCACCGCACCATTCGCCAATCCCGGTCGAGCTTCGCCCCGAAGCCTCCCCGCTCTCCTCTCCTCGGCCGCCTATAAAAGCCCCCTCCTCGGCCTGACCATGGCTGCCGCCCTCCTGTTTGTCGTTCAACCATCCGGCCGCCCACGGAACTCCACCCTCCACTCGTCCTCGTCGCCGTCCGGTGTCCCCAACGCCCTCCCCTCGCGCTACTCCACCTCGCTGACCACCCAGCCGAGCACCACCGCCGTCCCCGTCGCCGGAGCAGAAGCAGAGGCGGTCTGCTCCGCCCCCTTCCACGGCGAGCATCATCCCGACCTCCTCCGCCACCGGTTCCTGCACAAAACAGGTAGATGGTGAGCCCCTCGTCCTCCCCACGCTCTCCCCCGGCCAAGCTCGCCCCTTCTCTAGCTGGAATCGAGCTCCCTAGATCTCAGCCCGCCCAAGGACCCCGTTCCTAGAATTAGATGAAGTCCAGGGTGCCTTGTGTAAGTTTTAGGGGCCTGTTCGCGAGACCTTAAAAACTTCCGGGGGCCGATCTGAAAACTGCGACTTCAAGTTTTAGATCCAAAGCAGTGAACTTGTAAAATCCGTAATAAATCACATAAAAATTGTAAAAATGAAAATCCAATTTTTTTGAACTCCTGGTGATGAGCTCTACCTTTTCTAGAAAGCTTATATAGGTGTTTGGTGCTTAGTTTTTGAGTTATGTTCAGATCTGTTCAAAAACTAAATTGTGCACAGTTTGAAATCCACAGCTTTGTTTAAGCTGATCTTTTAGTATGTTGTCTCTGGTAACATGAGTGAGCTCCTGTAAAAAGATGGAACCCAGGTCTGTTACAAAACGTGAGTTATGATTTAATTTGTATATCTGTACAGCAAGTGATCTATGATTTATTTAAATTAATATGCTCAGTAAATAAATCTCAACTTTTTGATGAAGCTTGTAAACTCACTTACATGCTTGTGGTAAATAGTAGAGCTTAGTTTGACCTTGCTAACAAGCTGTTAGTTAATTAATATCATGCTCGGCCAGTTTGAGCAGATGAAAACAAAACTAATTTTCTAGGAAGATCTTTTGATCTTTTTAAGCTGATGTTTGGCATGGTAGCTTGTATTAGCTATGTGTAGCTCTGGTGATTTTGTTAGGATTAATTTCTGTTAGTGTGATTTTCTAAGGATTAACCTTGATCTTAGTGTGCTAAGCTTGTTTGATTTTTCATGGTAGATGTATAAATGCTTTTGAGTTGGTTTTGGTCAGTAAATCTGAGTTGTTATAACTAGCACACTGTAATTTTCTCAACTGCAGAATATACATCTAACTACCAGAATAAATTAATCAAGTTTGCTAAGTTAAATGAGTTACATGAGATGAAGAGAATTGAATCCCGAGCTTGTTGCAAACTAAATGAATCACACAACAAACATCACTTGTTCAGTGAACAAAACAAACTAATGAAATATAGATGTGTACACAATCACCATCACAAACCCAAGTTTCTTTTATGAGTAAATACAAACTTAATTAAAGAAAGGGAAGGTCAGACAAATATTGTCCAGGTGAATGTGCCATTCAATACACCCCGGGTTTATCGTGTGAAACGCGATGCTCGATATAACCTCATACTCTTGTGCATATGCATCCCGTGTAGGTGCGACTCTCGCCGACGAAAGCTACAAGCCGATCCCGATGCAAGAAGAAGGACGACACGAGGAGAAGCCGAACGTCGTCGCAAGCAAGTCAAGACCCGAACCAAGTTCGGAAGAGTCAATACTAACTTAGCTCCGAATTAATGCAAGCCCCGGAGCATGTCCTATGTTTCTAAATGATGCAACTATGTTTGTTATATATGCTTGTGCATTTACGTTTCAGGAGTTGAATTGAAACCTTAGTTGCATGATCCTAGGTACCTATGCTTTGCAATACTAGTATGTTAGGTCGATATTTGCTATGCTATAAGGACCCGGTAAAAGTCGAGTGATTTCATGTCACTCGCGAGATTATAGGAATCACCTGCTCTACTTATGTTGGAATCATAAGGATGACGGACGGTGATTTTTGCCATGTAGGTGCCCCGTCTGTTTGTTAAGAATTGGCTAAGGTCGAATGGTGTCGGTACCGTCGGTTAAGTCTTTGAACGTACTAAGCGCTTGTCGATTCTATGGGGTCGGTAAGTTTAGTACCTACATGAATCGGATGTGTGGACTTTTTCCTGCTCCTTTCGGGAACTTCTTCCCCATGCCACGTACATGTGGGCACGAGGGGCGTAAGTGTCCGGTTCGGCCGGCCTTGGACCTCGTATGCCAGGGGGAGTTTGGCTCTGGACGCAATTCGAGGATTGATGGGAACTACCTGGTAGCGCTGGCCTTTGGTCGAGTGCGATGATCCGTGTGCTTAGGTCCACCTTGCAAGGTTAAGAAATCGGTTCGAACTGTCTGTTTCTCGCAGCTAATGAGACTACTTAACCCCGCTGCCGCATTGAGTAAGAAAGTGGAACATGGCAATGATGATGATAAAATTTATGCTTGCTTAATTGTTTGCTTAACATGCTTGTTTAGAATAGTTGCTTATCTAGAAAGGTTAACTACCACTATAACTTGAGGCTAAAATATTGAAAGCAAGGATCCACTCTTAGTCGCTTTTTGGCAAAACAAACCCACCAGCCAAAAGCCTTGCATGTCTAGGAATCGGTGTTGTAGTTTTCACCCGACGGGTAAGTCTTGCTGAGTATTAGTATACTCAGCCTTGCTTGTTGACTTGTTTTCAGGTAGTGCTCTCAAGGGATGGTTGCAGGTATTACCTGGCCGACCACCCTTCCTTCGGGTTGGACCGTTGTTTGGGACGAGGATGATTCCGAGTGATGTCACTATCTTTCCGAATAAATAGTTTATTTCCGCTGCATTTTGAACTCTGAATTATCTTTACTTTATGCATGAACTGAGTTTGTAATAAAGTACCTCAGATGGGACCTTTAATTATTGTGGATTGTTGTAATCTCTGGTACTCTCCTTCGAGGGAGTAAATGCATGACTCGTTTCGATCGAGGTAACTGTTCGTGGTTGCATCGGGCTCGACCCGACAGGCTGTCACTTTAGTTCGGTTTAAGTGTCTGATCGCGTCTAATGCGATGTTTAGCACACTTAAGCCGGATTAATTTGAGCAGTTCTGCCATAGTTGCGGTGCCCTACGTTGCCGAGTGCATGACGTCGTTGCTCCATGCCGTCGACGACAAGGAGAGCAACCTTCTCGGCCTCCTCATCATCAAGAAGTTGGTTGCGATGTCGAGGTGCTCACTGATATCTATATTGTGAAAATTTCTTTCTGTATATGTTATTCATTGTTTAAGATTTGATCCTACAAATTTCTCTTATTTTCCGCCGGAGGCCCAAGGTTTTCGATGTATTAATATATAATTATTAATTTGTGATGCTACTAATAATTTTAATATGTGATGTTATTTGTGAGAATTTGAATCGAATGTAATGGTTTCAAATTTACTTCTTTTTAAAATTCAAATTTTTTATTCTATTTTCTTTTTGTATCACGTGCCTGTGGCACGTGCCACTGTACTAGTTATAGAAAATGGTGCATATTTTAACCAAACCAGATGATTAAACTAAAAAAATAAGGAGCGGTATGTGCAAAAATTCTAATTTAAACTAAAATATATATAGATAAAAAAAGGTCCATGGGATAAATCACACCGATTTATAATTTTGCTTTTAAAAATTTGGAACCATTAGGTTTCATTGGAATTTACACTACCATTCTTTTTAGCGCACTTGCAAGTTGCAAGTTGCAACTTGACGAGGCCAACCCCCTCTGCCGGTTCGAGTCAACACCACTCGCAGTCTCGCACACTGGCACTCCACCCCGCCACTCTGCTCTCCCATCCACCACGCCGCGATTGCTTGCTCCGCCGGCGGCCGCCACTGCCCCCGCCGGAATAGCAGCAGGGAGAACACGATTCCTCCGCCGCGGCCGTCGATTCCCGGTAATCCACCTCCATTCCTCGCCCTGCACGCGGCGTCCCCTCTCCCCCTCTGTTCCTCTTGGGTCGCGCGCGTGAGCTGTTCGACGCATTGCCTGTGTGGCTCCGCGCGCCCCCGCCGCACACGTGCTGGCATCTTGCTTCCGGCTTCTTGACGCGCGGTGATTCCTCGCTGACGCGTGCTGTTTTTCCTTATTCGTATCATCAGCAAGGTCGGCCCATCCGATGGCGGAGACGACGGGGTCGTCGTGGTCGGACATCCCGGTGGAGCTCGCCGGCCTCGTCCTCGGCCGCCTGCCCGCGCACGTCGACCGCGTCCGGTTCGCCGCCGTGTGCCCCCAGTGGCGTGCGGCCGCGCGGCAGGGGAACGTGCCCCCGCCGATGCCGATGCTCCTGCTCCCAGACGCCACCGTGTACAGCCTCCCCGGAAGCGAACCATTCCACTTCTCTGCCTGCACGGGGTACACTGGCGCATGTGGCACTGGCAACTGGTTGGTGTTCTCAGGCGAGGACGGCTGCTTTTTGAGGGATCCTTTTACCAATGAGACCGTGACAGTTCCGGCTCTGTCCCGCGTTCGACCCCAGCGTGTGGGTGATGAGTCCGGTGACAAGGCAGAGTATGAACGGTTTGTAGTGGGTGAAGGAAAGTTGCCGGACGCGCACAAAATAATATTTTGTTCGCCTCACCTCATTGCGGCCATATTCAACTACAGGAGTCGGCTGATCACTCGAATTGCAGTTTGCCAGCCAGGGGCCTCCTCCTGGTGGTCCGTACTTGTGAATGCTCCTCAGTTTGTTGACATTGTGTTCCATCAGGGAAAGCTCTATGGCCTTAACTGCATAGATACACTTTTTGCTGTTGACATCAGTGTAGACCACAGCACAGGTGATCCATGGGTTTCTCAAATCCAGCAAGTAATCAGTGGCGTTCACACTTGCCACACTATATTCTTACCTGATGGAGTCCTAATTCTGAGGGTGGACTACCTAGTTGAATCTCGCGGTGCGTTGCTGTTTGTGTGCCGAGAGATAGACCTCCGGTTGAAAGGAAGAAACCGGGATAAAATTGAAGTTCTTGAAGCTGAAAGGAGTAGGTTTGAAGTGTACGAGGCCAATTTTGGCCAATCACAGTGGGCCAGGGTGAGAACACTAGGCGATGACCAGGTGCTATTTCTATGTCGACGGTTCTGCAGATCTGTCAACATTTCTCATAACGAGATGTCAGGGGATCGCATCTTCTTCATGGACAACGATGGTTACAGCAAGGAGGCCTCTAGTACTTGCAGTGTCTACGACATGAGAGATGGCAAGATGTCCACCGCTCTGCCAATGGTGTCGTGGAAGCCTGGCACTGTGTTTGCCACATGGCTCTTACCCTAAGGGCTGAAGTGATGCTGTCACTGTGCTAACTAAATGCTTTGATCGGTTCTAATATGGTCTTCTTATAATTTTTTTTATCTGGTATAATGGATGCTGCTAAGCTTCAGTACTTGTCTGATCATAGTTTGTTTGGTACATTGGTGCCTGTGATGATGCCTATGGATTAATCTGATGAACCCTGACGGAGCAAGCTATCGGTTGTTATGAACCTTTTATGTGAGCATGTCATTCTAAGGTTGTCTCTAGTCGGTAGGTTGCAAACTTGTTTGTCGATCTTACCGTTGTTATCAGTTTATACATTTCTTGTTATGAACTTGGGTCGAATATCCATATGATCCATCTGGGTAGTAAGGCTATCTTAAGGCAAACAATCTGTGCCTTGAGTGCTAAATTTTTTATGCTCAAGTTGTAATAATGCTGGATGCTGTGGGCCTATTATGTTACCCTGACATTGTATGGGAGTCTCCAGTTGAGGTTGCTGGTTTGGTCATTGTATCAAAGCTGTGTTTGGCACTGTATGGATATACTCTATTATATTGAATCTTTTGTAGCAGTTTCTGTGTTTCTTGTTATGATGTTTTAGGACACCGTATGTCTGATCTATGTTGGAAAGAAGGCTAAGTTTTAAGGTAAAAACTCAGTGCCACTTTTAGTCAGATATGTGTTCAGTTTGTTGGTATTTATGAAAGTCCAAAATAGAAACATCATTTATCTAATCACATTGTTCATGGAAACCGAGCATGCAAACTTGAGTAACTCGATGAAATTTCCGTACATCTTTGGTTTCATAATGCATGTAATCACACTGTGACACAAGGATGTATGACTTAAGTGCATCAGTGTCTTTCACTGTTTCTCACCTCAAACTCGATCCACGCACTCGGAAGTTTATATATAGGACAATGGTAGTTTTATATTCCCACGTTTGTGCATTTTTACTATAATTGATGAAATTTCAGAATGATTTAGCAACCAAGTTTTACAAAAGAAATTTCCAACAAAAAAAATACATGTGAGAACATGGCAACAGCCGTGCGACTCGAAAGTTACATTATTTTTTAGGCATTAAAATAAAAAAAATAGAAAGTGCCTAGCTCAATTTAGTTATGATTGTAGTTATGGTCATTTTTTTGTTCGAATTTGGATGTCTATTTTTTTTCTTATTGAAAAATCGCATAGTTCCTCATAAAATGAGTTTTTTTTTGTTCAAATGGGCAAGAAATTAAGTAGCGATAGTGTGAGTGTCAACAGAAAAAAAAAAAACATCGCCTCCAAGTTTTACAAACATCTACCACGGAAGGAGTGTTTTTTTCAAAAGGAAAAATTGGAGTGATCGACCATGTTTAACTCAGGTGGAAATGATATTATAAAACATGGTGCATATTTTTACTTAACGAGATGATTAAACTAAAAAATTAAGGTGTGGCATGTGCAAAATTTCAATTTAAACTAAAAACATATAGATACAAAAAAAGTCCATGGTATAAATCACACCGTAATTTCGCTTTTAAAAAATTGGAACCATAAGGTTTCGTGTGAATTTACATTTCCAAGGTTTTTAGCTCACTTGCAAGTTGCAACTTGAAGATGCCAAGTTGCCAACCACCACCTCAGCCGTTGGAGTCAACACCACTCACCCAGTCGCGCACTCCACCCCCGCTGCTTCGCTCTCCCCTCCCGCGGGCCGCACCCAGCTCGCCCGGCGCGGCGGCGCCTGCCGCCGCCTCCGCGTATATAGCAGCAGCGCGAGCACGATTCCTCCGCTGCGGCCGTCGATTCCCGGTAATCCATCACCATTCCTTGTCCTGTGCTCGGCGCCCCTCTCTCCCTGGTTTCCTCTTTCCCCCGCCGCGAGTTGCGCGCGCGAGGTGTTCGACATATTGCCTGTTTGCCTCCGCGCGCGCCCGCCGGAGACGTGGTGGCGCCTTGCTTCTGGATTCTTAACGCGCGGTGATTCCTCGCTGACGTGTGCTGTTTTTCTTGATTCGTATCTGCAAGGTCGGCTCAACTGATGGCGGAGACGACGGGGCCGTTGTGGTCGGACATCCCGCTGGATCTTGCCGGGAAGATCCTCCGCCACCTACCTGCCCACGTCGACCGCCTCCGGTTTGCCGCCGTGTGCCCCCAATGGCGCGCGGCCGCGCGGCGGGGTCCCCTGCCCCCGCCGATGCCGATGCTCCTGCTGCCGGATGCAACCGTGTACAGCCTCCCCGGAAGCAAGCCGTTCCACTTCCCGGACTGCGCGGGCTACACCGACACTTGTGGCAACTGGTTGGTGTTCTCATGTGATCACGGCTGCTTCCTGATGGATCCTTTCTCCAACGCCACGGTGACAATTCCTGCGCTGTCCTGCGACCGGATCCGGTATATGGGTGACCCGGCTGTTGACGAGGCATATATAGAATCAATGGAAATGGATGCTCTAATGGTGGAACCAATAAGCTGCAAACTAGTGTTTTGTTCACCCCATCTGGTTGCAGCAATAGTCTTGCTCTGGGGAGCCACACGGATTGCGGTGTGCCAGCCAGGGGCCACCTGGTGGTCCGTAAGTGCGGACAGCCAGTGTCCAGACTTTGTTGACATGGCATTCCATCAGGGCAAGCTCTATGCCCTTACCGGCGTGGACACACTATTTGCCATTGACGTCAGCATGGACCACAACACGGGCCATCCATGGGTTTCTCAAATGCTACAGGTCATCAACAATCCACCTTTGTTTATACCTGGACCTGATCCTCTTACAATTCTGAAGATGACCTACCTAGTTGAAGCACGTGGTGCATTACTGGTGGTGTTGCGAAAGATGCAGTGCCAGTATGCAGCAGGAGCGACAGGACTAGCTGCATTTGAAGCCGTTGCAGGTGAACAGAATGAGTTTGAGGTGTTTGAAGCCAACTTCGTGCAGTCACAGTGGACCAAGGTGACAGTACTAGGGGACGATCAGATTTTGTTTGTACGCCGACGGTGCAGCAGATCTGTTTGTGTCTCTCATGATGAGGTGCCAGGGAATTCTATCTTCTTCCTGGAGAATGAGGATGAGGATCGCCTTTGGTCTAAGGTGGCCTCAAGCTCCTGCAGTGTCTACAACATGAAGGATGGCAAGGTCTCCACCCCTTTGCCAACAGTGTCATGGAAGCGTGGGCGTGGGTTGCATAACACGCCATTTGCGACTTGGCTCTTCCCACAGAACTGAAGTGAAGCTGTTGCTGAGCTAGCTGATGCATTGATCGAGCTTATCTTCTGACCCTAGTATAGTGGTCATCAATATAACGGAAGCTGCCAAGTGTATATAGGTAGTTGTCAGATCATACTATGGTGTCTTACTAGCGTCTGTATTGCTGACTATGGTTTGGTTGTGTGGATGCTCAATTTGTAAACCGCTGATGAACATTGGGTTAGCATATATCGTCTGTTATGGACCTATGCTGTTAACTACATCGCTTTAAATTGTGTGGTGTCTCTAGTTGGGGATGTTTCAAGCTTGCTTGTTTGATCTTAACCCTTGTTATCTTGAATATTTTGTTGGCAGTATTGGCTTGAAAGGTTTGTCTTTCCTCTTATGATGTTCTAGCGTGGAACATCGGTGATCCATGTGGGAACTATAAGGCTAACTGATGTCTCTTGTGAGATACTCCTGTTGATATTTTATTTTTTTAGAAAGTAACCAAAGAAGGCGATTAGTGTTGTAATCCACAGTTAAGTTCCATGGGATATGTACTGATAAACATGAATTTGCTATCTGTGAATTATATGTCTGTTGATTTCATGAAGCATGTAATCATGTGCCGTGTGCCTGTACTCCATTGTTCTGTTTTCTCTGAATTTTGTCGTAGAAAACTCCTTTTCTTTTTGTGTTCCCGGCTGAATTCTCATTTCAGCTCGCTACTTGTTTCCTGCACCCTGTGCCGCTGCTTGGTTGTGTTTCTTAAACAGTAAACACACAGATCTTTTTGTAGCTCTCTGAAAGACGGCAATGTATGCCGTGGTTGTGGTTGAGCTGCCGAAGAGCAGCCATTCTGTTCAATGGCAGCACATGCTCTGATGATTGGTAGTTCCTCTTGGAAATGAAGTTATTTTGGACATGTCCCTGGTTTTCTGTGTGGTTCATTTTGCACCATGACCGGAACAAGGTGTGGCCAAAGAGCAGTAGTTTAGCATATCTGTGATTATCGTTCAGTTTGGACTAAAGAAATTTGCATGTACTGATTAGTTTCTTCAGCTGCTGAGTTTCTGGGTAAAAATGCTGAAACGAAATCCTGCTGGGCTATCAAGCTACAACTGATGACCAGAGTGACTGCTGGGTAGGGAGTTCTGAAATCTGAACAAGTGTAACGCTGGATACTGATGAGCCATGGCACCGGCGTGCCATTTCAAAATGTCTTTCCAAATAAAACGTGGTATTTTAATTTAAATATTTATTACTGTTTCTTCTTTGAAGATGAGCTAAATATAAAAGTTACAACGTCAACTAAAAACCTAGGAGAAAATGGTTTTAAAAATGGCGAAAATTTCATTAGAAACAGTGGAAATTCACGATGATCTACATCCAACCAAAAATTTAATTTCCAAAAAAAAAATCTGATTCCATCTACGAAGAATAAAATATAAAAAAATGTGCAGTACCACTATAGCATAAAAATCACATTTAATTATTATTTTTTTAAAAAATATTGGCACTTGAAATTTTTTAAGGCTGTACAATGTAACATCACTGCCACAGTGCCACCTCATAATTCTGTTTCGAGAAATTGCAAATTTTGCGCAGGGTTTCTTTTGAATTAACCAGATTTATACATCCTTTTAGCTCAACCAGTTCAGCGTCATTTAACCCCACTCTCCAGTCTCCTCTCCCAAAACTGCCTATCCCAGCTCTGCCGGCGGCCGCCCCCGCCTCCGCCGGAATAGCAGCAGGGGGGAGCACGATTCCTCCGCCGCGGCCTTCGATTCCCGGTAATCCACCTCCATTCCTCGCCCTGCACTCGGCGCCCCTCTCTCCCTGGGTTCCTCTTCCCCCCGACGCGGGTCGCGCGCGCGAGGTGTTCGACGCATTGCCTGTGTGGTTTCGCGCGCGCCCGCCGGACTCGTGCTGGCGTTTTCTTTCCGGCTTCTCGACGCGCGGTGTTTCCCGGCTGACGCGTGCTGTTTTTCTTGAATCTTGATTGCATTTGCAAGGTCGGGTGGCTCAGCCCGATGGAGGAGACGAAGGGGCCGTCGTGGTCGGACATCCCGCTGGATCTTGCCGGCCGGATCCTCGGCCGCCTGCACGCGCACGTTCGACCGCGTCCGGTTCGCCGCCGTGTGCCCTCAATGGCGCGCGGCCGCGCGGCAGAGGCCGCCCCTGTCCCCCGCCGATGCCGATGCTCCTGCTCCCAGACGCCACCGTGTACAGCCTCCCCGGCAGCGAGGCGTTCCACTTCCCTGGCTGCGCAGGGTACACAGACGCCTGTGGCAACTGGTTAGTGTTCAATGGTGATGATGGCTGCTTCTTGAGGGATCCTTTCTCCAACGCCACCGTGACACTTCCTGCTTTGTCCCGTGACCGAATCTGCTACGTAGGTGATGAGTCCGTTGATGAGGCGTATATAGAATCGATGGAAATGGGTGAATGGTTGGGAAGGGAGGAGCCGACGTGCTGCAAACTAGTATTTTGTTCACCACACCTCGTTGCAGCAATAGTCATGCTCTGGAGAGCCAAACGGATTGCGGTGTGCCAGCCAGGGGCCACCTCCTGGTGGTCTGTAAGTGCAGATAATCAGTATCCAGACTTTGTTGACTTGGCATTCCATCAGGGCAAGCTCTATGCCCTTACCCGCATGGATACACTATTTGCCATGGACATCAGCATGGACCACAGCACGAGCGACCCATGGGTTTCTCAAATGCTACAGGTCATCAACAGTCCACCTTTGTTTATACCTAGTCCTTATATAAGTCTGAAGATGACCTATCTAGTTGAAGCACGTGGTGCATTACTGGTAGTGTTGCGAAGGATGCAGTGCCGGTATGCAGGAGTGACAGGACTAGCTCTATTTGAACTCATTGCAGGTGAACAGAATGAGTTTGAGGTGTTTGAAGCCAACCTCGGGCAATCACAGTGGACCAAGGTAACGCTACTAGGGGATGACCAGGTTTTGTTTGTACGTCGACGGTGCTGCAAATCTGTTTGTGTCTCTCGTGATGAGATGCCAGGGAATTGCATCTTCTTCCTGGAGAATGAGAGTGAGGATCACCGTTGGTCTAAGGTGACCTCAAGCTCTTGCAGTGTCTACAGCATGAAGGACTGGCAAGGTCTCCACCCCTCTGCCAACAGTGTCATGGAAGCGTGGGCTGCGTGACACGCCGTTTGCGACATGGCTCTTCCCACAGAACTGAAGTGAAGCTGTTGCTGAGCTAGCTAATACGTTGAACAAACTTATCTTCTGACCCTAGTATAGTGGTCATCAATATAACTGAAGCTGCCAAGTGTATATTGGTACTTGTCGGATCGTGCTATGGTGGCTTACTGGCGTCTTTAATGCTGACTATGGTTTAGTTGTGTGGTGCTCAATTTGTAAACCGCTGATGAACCTTGGGTAATAAGCATGTATCATCTGTTATGGACCTATGCTGTTAGCTGCATAGGTTCGAATTGCGTGGTGTCTCTAGTTGGGGATGTTGCAAGCTTGCTTGTTTGATCTTAATCTTTGTTATCTTGAATATTTTGTTGGCAGTATTGGCTGGAGAGGTTTTTGTATTTCCTCTTATGGATGTTTTGGGTGGAACATCCGTGATCCATGCGGGAACTATAAGGCTGACTGATGTCTCTTGTTGTGAGATATTCCTGTTGAGATTTTGATTTTTTTTTGAAAGTAAAAGAATTCGATTAGTGTTGTAATCCACAGTTCCATGGGACATGAATTTGCTATCTATGAATTGTACGTGCGGTGTGCCTGTACTCCCTTGTTCTGTTTTCTCTGAATTTTGTCATACCGAACTCTTTTTTTTGTTTTGTTCCCGTCTGAATTCTCATTTCAACCCTGTACTACTGCACCTTGCCATCTTCTCTGCCTATCTGTATCTCAAATGCAGCATATGATGGTTAGTTTGTTTCTGCAGGGTGCCAAAGAAGTATAAACCCAAAAATCTGGTCCTGGCTCTCTGAAGAGCAGTGTATGCCGTGTTTGTGGTTCAGCTGCCGTAGAGCTGCCATTCTATTCACTGGCAGTACATACTCTGATGATGGAGTATTTTGGACATGTGCCTTGCTTTCTCTGTGGTTCATTTTGCACCATGACCGGAACAAACTGTGGCTAAAGAGCGCTAGTTTAAGTATTTCGATACATCCTTGAACTGAAGCATATCTTCGATTATCGTTCAGTTTGGAGCGAACAAATTTGCTTGTACTGATAGTTTCTTCAGCTGTTGCGTTTCGTGCCAAAAAGAAACCCTGTTGGGCTATCAAGCTATAACTGAAGTCTGAACAAGTGTAACACTGGATCCTGACGAGCCATGGCACTGGTGTGCCATTGGAAGATGGCTTTCCACCCGCAAAAAAGAAAAAGAAAAAAGAAAATGGCTTTCCAAATAAAAACGTGGTACTTTAATTAAATATTTATTACAGATTCTTCTTTGAAGATGAGCTAGACATATAGAAGTTACAATGTCAGCTAAAAAAACCAATCAAGTACAACCAAGGAGAAAATGGTTTCAATGATGGTGAAAGTTTCATTAGAAACACTACTTACAAGTTCAAAACACTGGAAATTCACGACGGTCTAAGTCCACCCGAAAAAATCTGATTCCATCTACGAAGATTAAAATATCTCAAAGTTCATGCACGGCGCCACTGTAGCATAAAAATGACATTTAATTTTTATTTTTTTTAAAAAATATTCGCACTTGAAACTTTGTAAGGCTGTACAATGTAACATCACTGCCACACCTCATAATTCTGTTTCAAAAAAATTACAACTTTTGCGCAGGGTTTCTTTTGAATTTACCCAATTTACAGCTTTTTAGCTCCCTGTAAGTCAAACCCACTCGCACTTAGGGATGGCAACGGGCACAAACCCGCTGGGTTTTGCCATCCTAAACCCGTGCCCACGAAAAATATTTTAACCCATTAAAAACCCATGCCCGTGACGGGTTTAAAATTTTTCCCAAACCCATGTCCGTCGGGTCAGCGGGTTTCCACGGGTCACCCGTGGGTTTGCACCTCTATTATACAACTCCATGTCATAACTAATAAGTTTATCGTAACAAGTAATAAATTTGTAGTGTAGGTAAATACATAATGGGCACAAAGTTTATTGTTCACTAAAAAATTAGTGCTATAGGGAATAAAAATTATAAATAATAAGTTTTATATTTAAGTGGTCCTAGTATGACATTAAGTCATCAATCCACCGTATACATGAGTACTATATAGAGTGAGCTAGCAACACCCACAACCGCTACTAATATATTCAAGATTCACTAAAGTAGAAAGTAAAGGAGATACACAAAATACATTATAATTTGTAAAATAAAATAGAAATGTACTAGGTTGGACCGGGTTTAAAAAACCCATGGGTTTACGGGTTTGGGTTATATGTTCCCAAACCCATGCCCGCAAACCCGCTGGGTCTAGCTTTTTGCCCATTAACAAACCCATGGGTACAAATATTAACCCATGCCTATGCCCTAATAGAGTAAAAACCCGTCGGGTTTCGGGTACCCATTGCCATCTTTACTCGCACTCTGCTCTCCAGTCTCGTCGCTCAGCTCTCCCCCACCCAACCCAAAACTGCTTCCCCCAGCTCTGCCGGCGGCCGCCTCCCGCCTCCGCCCGAACAGCAGCAGGGGCCGGGGGAGCAAGATTCCGCCGCCGGGGTCGTTGATTTTAGGTAACCCCCCACCATTCCTTGCCCTGCACTCGCCACCCCTCTCCTTCTCTGCTTCCTTTGCCCTCGCCGCAGCTCGCGCGCGCAAGGTGTTCGACGCATTGCCTGTGCGTCTGCACGCGCGCGCGCCGGCCACGTGCAGGTGTTTTGATGCCGGCATCTTTACGTGCGGTGTTGCTTCGCTGACGCCTGCTGTTTTCTCGATCGCATTGCAAGGTCGGCTTGACCGATGGAGGAGGCGCCGCCCTGTAGGCTGCCGCCGTCATGGTCGGACATCCCGGTGGATCTTGCCGGCCTGGTCCTCGGCCGCCTGCCTGCGCACGTTGACCGCATCAGGTTCGCTGCCGTGTGTCCCCAATGGCTTGCGGCCGCGCGGCAGGTGCCCCTGCCACCGCCGATGCCGATGCTCCTGCTGCCAGACGCAACCGTGTACAGCCTCCCCGGAAGCAAGCCGTTCCACTTTCCTCACTGCGCGGGCTACACCGACGCCTGTGGCGACTGGTTGGTGTTCCCAGGCGAGGAAGGCTGCCTCCCTATGAATCACCGATACTTCACCAGGGCCAGCCGTACCGGTATCCGATACTTGCCGATACCGATACTTCGATACTTAGATACTCCGATACTTCTTTATACTACCACTATGTTGCTTTCCAAACTCACGTATCGCCGTATCGGCGTACCGGTATCGGCGTACCGGTATCGCGTATTGGTGATACATAGCTGCCTCCTGAGGGATCCTTTCTCCAACGCAACAGTGACACTTCCACCTCTGTCCCGCGCCCATGTCTGCGATGTGGATGATATGTCCGATGATGGGGTCAGCTATGCATGGATGGAAATGGATGAAGGAGAGGAGATGGATGTGTCCAAGATCATATTTTGTTCGTCTCACCTCATCGCAGCAACAGTCAAGTTTACAAATGAGAGCACAAATCGGATTGCGGTTTGCCGGCCAGGGACCACCTCACCCTGTCATGATGCTCCCTATCGGCATGGTTAGTTACAAGGGCACGAACACAAGTTCGTGTCATACTACTCGATAGATCCGGTATGCATCTCTAGCCACCATGACTACAAGAACACCCTATGCATCTATGCTGGCCATAGATTGGAATAAGCAAACTCGAGAAAGTATGAAATCATAGAAGGAGGCAAATGGATCGCAAAAGAATCGGAACACATGTATTACTTTACCATGAATGATTGTACATCACAAGAGCTCAACCGTGGCCATACCTTCTTGTGACTCCTAGCTCCAGAACTTCGGCGTGATCTTCCTCGTAGGGTGATCCCGCCGGCTAGAGCCTAGCCTAGGCTAGCCTCTAGGCAACTGCACGGCCCTCAGCTCTCCATAGATGGTTGTCCCTCAAGTTTCTCAGCTTCTGCTTCAAAATGATGATGTGCTAGTTGAAAGGTGAACTATTTATAGTCCTGGGAAACCCTAGGTCAAAGGGAAAGGCGAGGCGGCGAAGGAATGCCCTAGGCCGGCTGGCCAGTGGGGCCTTGGGCCATGCGGCCTGGGCCATTCCTTGCCCCTCTCGTGCTCTACTTTCTCCCCAAGCTTCCTTGATGGTTCTGGAGTCTTCCTTTCTATGCATGTGGCCCCTGGACGTCGGTTGTTTCGAGATAAAAATAGCTCTTTATAGACTTTCTATTTGAATTGCCTTCATCTCGAAGTAACTTGATCTTATCTTCATTTGCTTAGTTCTTAAGCAATCTTGGAGGTTGGTGGGCTGAATCCGGGCATGAGTGGGCTTCAAGTCCATGGCTTGGGCGCCTGGGCCTAGTAGGCCTGCTTCATTCGGGCTTCCGGCCTTCGTCTTTCGCTTATCTCGAATTGAACCCATATTCATCTTGAATATATCATTTATCCTGCATAAACCAAAATCCTCCAAAAACACATGCATATACGAAAACGTCACGGTTATAGAGTATGATCAATAGTTTAGATATTAAATTCATGCATATATCGAAGTTAAACATGGGTAAAAGCGTGTCATTTAAGAGCGCCAACAATCCCTCCATGCTTAAACCTTGCTCGTCCTTGAGTAAGTCTTCGATAGAAATTAGCGTTGCCCTCCAATGTCCAATCCCTACACTTGATCATACACTAGAAAACACAATGCTCTCGAAAGATTTTTCAGTTAAGGTTCAAGTTGTAACCAGCTCTTTCTAGTATGGAGGGTAGATATGAATTAAGTGCAACCCACAAAGAATTTAAATCCACAAGCTCTCAAATTTAAACAAGTCTCAGGTAAAGGAATTTTATTTCAAAAAGAATAACTGAACCAAGATCAATAATTTAAACCTTGCAAATTGCTCATGGGAACTCTCAACTCATCTTGTCTCTTGAACCTGCTAGCACTCTTCATCCTTTCTTTCTCTCATGTATATAAGTGTAAGGCTTATCTGGAACTTGGAAATGTTAGTCCTAGCAAAGATATTATAATCAAGATATTATCAAAACAAGAAAAACATCTTACGGATTTACCGAGACTCGTCAAAAAGGCCATGTGAAAATAATGTCTTTGTGGAGAGGAAGAGAATGAACACACACTTTTAGATAGTGGACATGTGCAAATAGCAAAGGATGCCAATGAGGCATAAATGAAGTCCTCTATGTCGGATTGCACATGGTTGGAATGATTGAGTATGGAGTATGTCTTCTAGGCACCAAGAATTAAATGAAACAAAAAGAACTAAGGAGCATTTATTTTCTTTCTTTCTTCATTTTTTTCTTTTCTCTTTTCTTTTTTTTCTTTCTTTTCATTTTTTTCTTTCTTCACACATATTTTTTTTTCTACTCCTTAGAACCTTTTGTAACATGATACTTACTCAGCGGTTGGTCAGAGATAATGCGATGACTCTCCCCCCATGCTTGAACGATTGCTCGTCCTCGAGCAAAGAAGTGAGAAATTAAATGACCGCTGAGCAGAGTATGAATTCTTCTTTCCTTGCAGAGAATAGCATGAATCTTCAGGGAAGACCTCCAAAAAATTTTTTGAAGCCAGCAGAGGTGAAAACACCTCAGGCCGCGCGGCCCAGGGGTGCTCTAGCCGCGTGGTACATGCCCTTTGTGCCTCTGTCTCTTCTGATTTTTCTCCTGCGCACTTGTAGATGCCTCCCAAAATTATATTCCTTCAGTGATGGCTCTGTTCTTTATGGAACTCCGTCGAAATAAATTTTCCATAATCAATAAATGGGTTGTGGTCAAGGTGGTAGTCACAAAAAGATAATTTGGGTTTTTGGGTGGATATCCAGCGAGGTTTGCTAAGTTCCCGATATGAAAACTAGCAATGCATGGATAGAAAAGGCTAGCAATAAGAAGGTACGTAAAAATGGAATGACCAGCTTCTTAGTCTTGTACCGAAGAAACAAGTCCTGAATCAATGCACTTGAAAATAATTCTTGCACAACTATGGTTCATCATGATATAATATTTAGGCTTTGGATAGGTAGAGCATTTGCAAAGGTATTAATGACAAGGTCAGCATGAATGTATTTCAAAAGAAGTGCAAGAGAAGACCGCCCATTTGCATTGGTATTAAAACGACCTCTGAATTATTTAAAAGAGAGAGCAAGAATAATAAATATGGGTTTTTATATTATCATAACCTCCACAAAAGATTGAGCCGGTAATTATATCAATTTTCAGATCATGTTTGGGAGAGCATTAGTTTAATCATGGATATATCAAGTGCGAAGACAAGTACAAAGCGACAACGATCATCATTTTTCGATATTGCAAGAACAACATCATAAACATTGACCATATGAAATTAAGCTCCTTGTGATGATCATTTTATTCGACACACACTAAAAAATAAAATAGAAAACATGCTACACTTGACAAAACTTATTCACATGAAAAACAGGGGAGGAAGAGATGCAAACTGAAAGTGTTTATTTATTTCATCTTCTCGTTCTTCCCTCAATGGTCGTCTTGTTCATTGCTGTTGGCGCTGTTAAATGATACACTTTTACCCCTGTTTAACTTCGATATTTGCATGCATTTAATATCTAAACTATTGATCATACTCTATAACCGTGACGTTTTCGTATATGCATGTGTTTTTGGAGGATTTTTGTTTATGCAGGATAAATGATAAATTCAAGACGAATATGGGCTAAATTCGAGATAGGCGAAAGACGAAAGCTGAAAGCCCGGATGAAGCAGGCCTACTAGGCCCAGGCGCCATGAACATGGACTTGAAGCCCACTCATGGCCGGATTTAGCCCACCAACCTCCAAGAATGCTTAAGGACTAAGCAATTGAAGATAAGATCAAATTACTTCGGGATGAAGACAATTCAAATGGAAGTCTATCAAGAGGCAATTTTATCTCGAAGCAAACGACGTCCAGGACCCACATGCAGCGGAAGGAAGACCCCAGAAGCATCAAGGAAGCGTGAGGAAAAAGTTGAGCACGAGGCGGGCCAAAAAAGGCTTGGCCGGCCGGCCCAAGGCCCCCTTGGCCAGCTGGCCTAGGGCATTCCTGCGCCGCCACACCTTCCCCTTTGACCTAGGGTTTCCCAGGGCTATAAATTGTTCACCTTTCGGCCAGCACATCATCATTCGAAGTAGAAGCCGAGGAACTTGAGGGACAACCATCTACGGAGAGCTGAGGGCCGTGCAGTTGTCTAGATGCTAGCCTAGGCTAGGCTCTAGCCGGCGGGATCACCCTGCGAGGAAGATCACGCCGGAGTTCTGGAGCTAGGAGTCACAAGAAGGTATGGCCACGGTTGAGGTCTTGCGATGTACAATCATTCATGGTAAAGTAATAGATGTGTTCCGATTCTTTTGCGATCCATTTGCCTCCTTCTATGATTTCATACTTCCTCGAGTTTGCTTATTCCAATCTATGGTCGACGTAGATTGCATAGGGTGTTCTTGTAGTCATGGTGGCTAGAGGTGCATACCCGATCTGTCGAGTAGTATGACGTGTGCTAATGTTCATGCCCTTATAATTACTACACCGATAGGTAGCGTCGTGACAGGGCGTGGCCTGTGTAAGGTGGTGATTCTCGGGAGTCAGACCGGAGGGTAGAGATTTAAAGATGCATTGAATGAGAACCATGTTTCGCTTGCCAATCTAGCTAGAATTACAACATATGCATAGTCTAGGCTTTATCCTAGATGAGTTACCTCTTGTTTATATGTGCTTATGCATAATCATGTTACCTATTCACAATCATCTTGCAACTTGAACAATGCTTTCCGATGCATAGTTAATCTAGGGTTTGTGACCTTGTTTCCACGGATTGATAACCTTGGGGGAGTACTCTCTTGCGGGAAAAGCTACAACTGATCCGTGCGCTTGCGGTGGATCTTGGTGCGCGTTCGGCGTGCCAACAAGCTTTTCTGGCGCCGTTGCCGGGAAAACAAGTGATCGAGTTTTAGATTAATTTTTGCATTTGTAATATTTTTCTTGTTCATAATTTTTCTGTGAATATTTTTCTTGTATATTCTTGATCTTGTATAGTTCTTGTTTATATTTTTCTTTCAATAACCCTAATGTGAGATGGACTTGTGCCTCTCGGAAAAAAATATTTTCTTTTGTGAAGGGCAAATCCAAGCGAGTAGCTGCAACAAGGAACATCGGAAGTGAAGGGCCAAAGAATCACAACTTAGCACTCCAAGAACAAGCCAAGTCAAACATCAACCACCAGTAGCAATGGGAGAACAGCCCGAGCGCAAGATTGGCGAGCTCTGGACCCCGAACGTCGACGATCTGTCGATCTTCAAGCTAGCTGAAGTTGGAGGCCCGTTCCAGATCAAGACTTCAATCATCGAGATGGTGCAAGACAACCCGTTCACCGGTAAGGAGGATCCCAATTCCCATTTGCGGTCTTTCCTACAATTGTGCAGCACTTTCAAGATCGAAGGGGTCGACGACAATCAGCTACGTGCAAGACTTTTCCCGTTCTCGTTGATGGACAAGGCACTTCAATGGTTCTACACGCTGGAGGTATCGACTATCGAGAATTGGGAGAGCCTAGTGCAAGCGTTCACCGTCAAGTTCTACTCGCCAGGGAAGACGCAGACTCTTCGCAGCCGGATCTCGAGCTTTGCCCAGAGCACCATGGAGACCATCACTGAGGCGTTCGAGCGCTTCAACGACTATGTCCTCGCTTGTCCACATCACAGGTATTCAAAAGCGGACCTAGTTATGAAGTTCTATGGTGGCTTGCAAGCATCGTCACGGACAATCATGGATGCATCCGCTGGAGGTTCCATCATTGACCTCACTCCCACCGAGGCTTACACATTATTCAAGAAGGTGGCTGATAACGACGCTTGGGCATCAGTTGGACGCACTCAACTCATTCCGTCCATGGGCAAGGCAAGGAGCGTGCAAGAGGTGAAGCGCAATGAAGACATGGAGGCCAAGATCAACTTTCTGATGAGAAGAATTGAAGAGCTAGAGATGAGAAGCCAGCTATGAAGCTCGAAGGAGAACGCAAGCCTGTAGAAAAAAAAGAAGAAGAGAAGACTGCAGCACCGTCACGGGACGCTGGTCAAAACTGCAACCTGAAGGTCTAGCTATAGACGATAAACGAAGCGCTTTGCGGGAGGCAACCCGGATGTCGAGTCAGGTAATAAGCTTTTGGGAGGACAACCCATTTTTCTTTTAATTTTCAGAGAGTCATTTGAGTCTTAGAGTTTTGCTACACAAGACACTTTTTGATCTTTTGGACGTTTTTGTTGAACACTTTGATGCATGATTTTTTGCTTGGTTGTTAACATTTTTTTGTTTCTTTTTAAACCTTTTAACCACACCAGTGACATAAGCCCACCTATTTTTATTTCTTTTTCCCACCCCCTTAGGCCGGGCGGCCAGAGCACCCATAGGCCGGGCGGCCTGACCCCTTTTTGCACCTTCAAGAGCCCATCTTCGAGTAGAGCCTGTGTTGTATTTTTCATGATTTATTTTTGTATAGGATACACATGCTAGGCTCATGAAACATAAGGATAAAAATCTCTTTTGGTTCATGCTTATTGAAAATCCTGGTTTTCCTAGTTAAAGTTTTCTAAGCCCTTTTTGTTTTATTTTCTTCAAAATTCTCTCTCTCTTTTTAGCCAAAACTAGAACCTAATCCCACACCCCGTATGGTAAAGATCGAAGTTTATTTAGTCTAATTTAATAGACTAAGTGTCTTTGATTTAACCTAAATTAATGTGGTCAAGAATTCTTGACTTACATTGGTTTTTGACAATAAAATTCGTCTCCAATTTACATAATGTCTTGGTGATTGCACTGAGCATGGTTTAACATTGAAAAATCAGATTTGAATTTTCTTGTTGAGAACAACAAACCACGACCAAGCATCGATTATTTTTGAGCCACGGCTTTTGTGTTTCGTTTTGCTCCTTCGCGTCGGCAAGAAACCCCGATGTGTTCTTTGTTTTATGCTCTCTTGCAGGAACGATGAAAAGGATGATGAACAAAGCAAAGAGAAAATTAAAGAGCACGTCAAGAAAGTCCTCAGGAGGAGGACAAACGCTAACCACTCTTCAAGTTGACGCAAGGATGCGAGGAAGAACAATAGCCGGGCAAGGAACAAGACGACCATTGAGGGAAGAACGAGAAGATGAGATAAATAAACACTTTCGGTTTGAATCTCTTCCTCCCCTATTTTCCATGTGAATAAGTTTTGTCAAGTGTAGCGTGTTCTATTTTAGTGTATGCCGAATAAAGTGATCATCACAAGGAGCTTAATTTCATATGGTCAGTGTTTATGATGTTCTTGCAATATTGAAAAATGATGATCGTTGCCGCTTTGTTCTTTTCTTCGCATTTGATATGTCCATGATTAAACTAATGCTCTCTCTAAATGATCTATAAATTGATATAAATACCGGCTCAATCTTTTGTGGAGGTTATGATAATATAAAAACCCATATTTATCATTCTTGCTCTCTCTTTTAAATAATTCAAAGGTCATTTTAATACCCATGTAATGGGTGGTCTTCTCTTGCACTTCTTTTGAAATACATTCATGCTGACCTTGTCATTAATACCTTTGCAAATGCTCTACCTATCCAAAGCCTAAATATTATATCATGATGAACCATAGTTGTGCAAGAACTATTTTCGAGTGCATTGATTCAGGATTTGTTTCTTCGGTACGAGACTAAGAAGCTGACCATTCCGTTTTTGCGTACCTTTCTTTTTGCTAGCCTTTTCTATCCATGCATTGCTAGTTTTCACAACGAGAACTTAGCAAACCTCGCTAGATATCCACCAAAAAACCCAAATTATCTTTTTGTGACTACCACCTTGACCACAACCCATTTCTTGAGTATGGAAATATTATTTCGACAGAGTTTCAGAAAGAACAGAGGCACCATCAACAGAATATATTTTTGGAAGGCATCTACAAGTGCGCTGGAGAAAAATCAGAAGAAACAGAGAAAAGAAGAGGCCAGGCGGCGCGGCCAGGTCCCCTCCAGGCCGCGCGGCCAGGTCCCCTCCAGGCCGCGCGGCCAGAGGTGTTCCTGCCTCTGATTACTTCGAAAATTTTTGTGGAAGTCTCCCCTGAAGATCCAAGCTGTTCTTTGCAGAAAAAGAAGAATTCATACTCTGCTCAGCGGTCAATTAATTTTTCTCTTCTTTGGTTGAGGACGAGCAATCGTTCAAGCATGGGAGAGAGTCATCGCATAATCTCTGACCAACCACTGAGTAAGTATCATGTTACAAAAGGTTCTAAGGAGCAGAAATAAAAAAAATATGTGTGAAGAAAGAAAATTGAAAAGAAAGAAAAAAGGGAGAAAAGAAAAGAAAAAAATGAAGAAAGAAAGAAAGAAAGAAAATAAATGCTCCATAGTTCTTTTTGTTTCGATGGATTCTTGATGCCTAGAAGACATACTCCATACTTAATCATTCCAACCATGTGCAATCCGATAACGAGGACTTCATTTGTGCCTCGGGATCACTGTTGGCACTCCTTAGCCTAACTAAATCCGCAAGCGCATGGAGTCCGATGTAGCCTTTCACCAGGGGAGTAGAAACCTGGATGTCAAATCCAAGGAACGGTAGACACGACTAGCCTAGAACTTTCCTAACCGGACCCACCAAGGAGCACAAGGTAAACGGGTAGAGAGCTTGACTTTAGTTAGCTACTCGTTGCCCCAGATAATCTATCTATATCTAACATGATCTGCTTCGACGGCTAGAACGGGAAGAACTCAGAACGGGGTGAGAGAGGGGTTCTTCCGGGCTCAGCACTACTGTTATGAGTACACCCGAACGTGGTGGAGTACAAAGGACGGACAGGGCTGTCACCACCTGCCGCTTACTACTGTAGTTCCGTGGGGTGCAACACAACCTGAGGTGGCTAGCCAGCACAGGCACCACGCCTAAGCTTTCAGCCACTGACCTCCACCCAACACGAAGGGTATAGAGGAAACCCCAAACAAGAGTCGCTGTCACTCGCGCAGACTCAGGTACCCCCAGATCAAATGATAGATAAGATAAATTACTGGAAGTAAGTTGTAACTAGCGAGGTACTAAAGGCAAGAGACCGAGGACTTACTGAAGATAACTCCTGAAGTATATTCCTCGAGGGTGAAAATGTTGAGACAAGACCGAGAAGAAATCCCGGACTCTCTCTACAAAGCTCGGCTGTCACCCGAACACTCACCCACTCTCTTCCTACTCTAACTCTAAAGATGAGAGCACTTTCACTAAGCTTCTCTTCTCTCCAATGTGGTGTGTCCCTTCCAAGGTGAGTGGGGTGTCCTTGTATAGGCTTCCAAGGGCAGTTCCTGGCGTCATCATCAAGCTAAGGTTCTGCTTAGCATCCACGCGAAGGAGGAGGCGTGAAGGCCATGCAGGGAGGCCGGTCGGCCTGACCTAGGCCGGCCGGCCTGGCCCTGGTGCCAAGTGGCACCGTCTTTTGCAGCAACGGCCTGGATGATGTCCTGAAGTCGGTAGTAGTTGCTTTCGGTTAAAGCTGCCCAAGAATCCTAGGTTGTGGCCCTTCAATCCAAGTTTATCCCACCCTAGGCCTTCCGGGTCCTTTGATCAAATCGACCTCAAATGCACGGCTCATGATCATCCTTGATATCTTAGAGATCATGTGGATCAAGACCGTGGCCAGGAGAGAGGATAGGGGGCCGGTCGGCCTGGCCTAGGCCGGCCGGCCTGGCCCTGTGCCCAAATGTCTCCCTCTTTTCCTCATTTGCTCCTTCACTCACAATTTATATAAAACTTGTGAAACTCATTAGAAATAATCAAATTCACTTTGTTATGAGCAAGATGAGCCTGAAATAGTGTGGAATGTTGGTGGTAAAATTGTGTGATAATGACCACCAACACGCCTCCCTACCTGAACTTTGCTAGTCCCTTAGCAAAGATTGAATTGAATTATCAGGACATAGCAAGATCAGGGTCATGAGCTCAAGGCATAAGCAAGTCATATCTCTGAGTTTTCTTTCATACCTTGGATTCCGGTGGCTAACACCCTCACCTTCATCAATTGAGCCTTAGAACAACTCAATGATCGGTCGAATAGTTCCTCTCTTCGGCACTTGGGGTTTTTGATATATTTTTTTTAAAGAAAGTGAGGCATACCCTTATTATTTTTCAACATCTCTCAATCACTCAAAGTGTTTGGAACCTCACCTAGGCTTATAAGCAAGCCTCTCCTATTTCTATGTTTATAAGGTGGAGCTTATGGGTAAGGATTGGTATTGCTCACTCTCCTTTATTTATTTTGCAAGATCGAATAACTTGTCTATTCATTCATACCACTCATAAATCTTGGCCACGTGCAAGTGTACTTGATGCTTGAGTCCTTATCTTAGCATCTTTCCCCTTCTTTCTTTCTTTCTCTCTTTTTTTTACTGAAGATAAGGAGTGTACCACTCTCTTCTTCACATTTTTTTTTCAGGGGGATGAAGAGATAACATCGGACTTTGTTGATGCCCGTGTATGTGAATGGCCAAGATAAACAAGATAGCACAAATGTGAAGGCAAGTAATTCGAGCAAGCTCAAAATTCAAAAGGTGGCTATGTGGAAACTTCAACTTGAATTTGATGTATGGCTTTGGATGGGATATTGTCAAGTTGATGATAATAGGGGTAGCCTCAAATTTTTATTTTCAAAATCAATCTCCAAGGCCTCGAATTGGAAGATTCAACTTCTCATGTCATCATATCATAAGGATCAATTATTAAAGGATTAGGTACTCCTACTAAAAGTTCCAAAGGTCATGAAGTACTTGCTCAAGAAATAACACAAGCATATCCTTGGTGTCATGCAAAAAGGGTTCACTATCATGAATTTTGATCAAATTTTAATGGTGATAGCCAGGAAATTTATGTGGATCAAATTCATGCAAGGACAAGAGTTAGGGGCTGCAAACCGTGTACTGGAGTCAACCCGGCGGCACTGGCCACAGGCCCAGGCCGATCGGCCTAGCATGGGCCGGCCGGCCTGGCCCTGGTGCCAGTTGCCTCGGTTCAGGTTCAGCGCATGTGTGATTCCCTCGTGTATGCGTTTTGCATGTCATCTCCTCAAATTTCAGCAGCAGGAGGCCGGGCGGCCTGGCCTAGGCCGGCCGGCCTGGCTTTGTGCTCGATCAAGTTCTGCTTCGCGCAGTGGCCAGTAAACCATCTGTGTATGCTGTTCTCTGCGTGCTTGATCACAATGTCAGTCCGAGGGTGTGGTTGGTACACAAGTGTGTACCAACCACTCATTTCATATGTGTCATTTTTTTATTTTATTCAAATCAAACAAATGGGGGTGCTGATTACAAAGGGTAATTTTTAAAGGAAACAAATCAAACTAAACCAAACTAAACACCCAAAAAAAAAATCTAATCCTACACTAGCCTAGCCTACTCCTCCTTCGGGCGGTAGAGATGCTCGTTGCCGGTTGCCTTCGCAAGACGCTTGACCTTAGAGGTCATTGCCTTGCAGAGGACCTCGATCTTGTCATCGGCCTCCATTTGCCCGATTACCGCCTCGGCCACGCGCTCATCCATATTGTTCACTTTGAGCTGGAGCGCGGCTAGCTTCCTCCACAACTCCTCCACATCCTCCTCCTCCTCCTCATCGGACCACTCCATCTGCCCGGGAGGTCCTTGGATTGGAGGAGGCACCATGAAGCGCTTCCTCCCTTCATCGGGCTTCATGGGGGCTGAGAAAAGCCCCTTCCCGATGCCCGGCCCGCTCCAACGTGGAGGGCTAGGACTCCTCGGCGTGTACTGCGGCGAGAACTCCGGCGAGGTGGAGATGAAGAGCGGCACGATCTTCTTCTCAGAAGGAGAAGAGACGAGCCGCTTCCCGATGGCCTTCTTTGGGGACAAAAGTCCCGTAGTTGGCCGTCGGGGTGTCTTCGATCTCGGATTCCCATCAGACTCCTCCTTGGGATTCAGGAGGGAGGCCCTGCCAGAAGGGGAGCCAAAGCTGCGTCGTGGGGAGGCCGGCCGGCCCTCCCTAGGCCGATCGGCCTGGTGGGGAGGCCGCCGGGCCTCCAGCTTCGCGATGACAGCGTCAATGAACGCCGCCTTCTCGATAATCTGGACGCTACTGGCATTGGGGGAGCTCGGCATCCCTTTCTTGGGTTTGGATGGAGAATGGCTGTTTTGGGACACCGAGTTGGAGTCTTGGTGGGAGGATTGGAAGGCCATGGCTTGAGATCACGAAGGTGGGGAGTTTCTGGACAAGGGAGGCTCGAGATATCTGAGGGAGAAGAAAAGTGGGGAGCCTTTCGATTTAAAACGATGCTCCCCATCCAGAACCCTACGGATTTTCGGAAGGGATAACGGAAGGATTGACTCGGTGGAGGAGCATCCCGGGACGAGCCCAGGCTGGGCCGATCGGCCTGAGGGAGGCCGGCCGGCCTGGCCCTGTCCCGGGAGCTCCCGAGCTTTTTCGTGCTCGGCCCTCTCCTCCTTCTTCCAGAAGTTTCACAGGATTTGGCTAGTGAAGTTTTGAGAAAAGGAAAAGAAAATAGAAAAGGGAAATCTATCCTAGATAGGGGTCATTTTTAGGTCCCGCCCGGACCTGGACTTGGTAACTCGGATAGCTCGTAGACGTCCATCTCTGTGAGCTCCAGCATTTCGGATTCGAGAAATATTTTCAATCTTTGGCCATTGGCCTTGAAAGTATTTCCGTCATTATCCTGGAGGGTTATCGCGCCATGATCGGCGGCGTCTAAGACATTAATGGGACCTTCCCACTTACTTCTAAGCTTACCATGACCAAACAAACGAATGCGGGAGTTGAAAAGTAATACCTTATCTCCCGCTTTGAAGTGCTTGATCTTGATGCGCTTGTCGTGCCATCTCTTTGTTCTTTCCTTGTAGAGCTTGACGTTGTGGTAGGCCTTCTCCCTCCATTCATCCATTTCAGCCAATTGCATTCTTCTATTTAGTCCGGCTGCCTGGAGATCCATGTTCCACCTCTTGATAGCCCAATGGGATTTAAATTCGAGCTCAACCGGTAAATGGCATGTCTTGCCATATACTAGTTGGTATGGTGTCATCCCTATCGGTGTCTTGAACGCTGTTCTGTAAGCCCATAGTGCTTCTGGTAGCTTTCGCTTCCACCCTGTTCCCATTGCATTGACCGTCTTCTGCAGAATGTTCTTGATCTGTTTGTTGGACGTTTCTGCTTGACCGCTGGTCTGAGGGTGATAAGGGGTAGCCACCCGATGGTTTACTCCAAAATTACTTAAGCACTTCCTGAACGTCTTGTAAATGAAGTGTGATCCTCCATCGCTAATCACGACTCGGGGTACTCCAAAACGGGCGAAGATGACCTCTTCGAACATCTTCCTTGAATTTTTCGAGTCGGCAACTGTGTAAGGAAGTGCTTCCACCCATTTAGAGACATAGTCGACTTCCACCAAGATGTATTCACACTGCTCGGATGCGGGGAAGGGACCCATGAAGTCTATCCCCCACACGCCAAAGATCTCCAATTGGAGGTTGCTCTGCAGTGACATAGCATCACGGGCATTAATATTCCCGTGTTTCTGGCATCTTGCGCATCGCCGTACGAATTCCTTAGCGTCTCCATACATAGTCGGCCAGAAGAATCCACTCTGCCAGACCTTAGCA
This sequence comes from Urochloa ruziziensis, assembly GCA_015476505.1. Lineage (NCBI taxonomy): Eukaryota > Viridiplantae > Streptophyta > Magnoliopsida > Poales > Poaceae > Urochloa > Urochloa ruziziensis. The sequence continues at coordinate 62,580,484 of CM027120.1, forward strand.
TGGGTACGGAAAATTCCGTAATGTCCTCCGTACGGTGATGAGTGACAACGATCAAGAATCTTGCGTGTCTCTTCGTGGGGGATGCATCTTCGGAGTAGACCATCAGCACAAACTTTGAGCAGATAGGGGTGATCCCATAGGTGAAATCTGCTGAGGTAGATCAATTTCTTCTTGTCTTCTCCTAGAGGCACATATCCAATCACCATGAAGTTTACTAAATTTGCATACCATGGACTGGATATGGTGACCTTGAGGAGAGTATCATCTCTGAGATAGTCATTGATCGGAAGATCCGACCCCTGGACTTGCATTCTTGAGAGATGATCTGCCACACAATTATCTGTCCCCTTCTTGTCTCGTATTTCTAGATCAAATTCTTGAAGGAGCAGAATCCAACGGATGAGTCGTGGCTTAGCATCTTTCTTGGTCAAGATGTACTTTAATGCAGCATGGTCTGTGTATACTATCACCTTAGCACCAACCAAGTAAGACCTGAACTTATCCATGGCAAACACCACTGCCAAGAGTTCCTTCTCCGTTGTTGCGTAGTTTAACTGAGCTCCGGTCAATGTCTTACTTGCATAAGATATGGCATAATGCAGTTTATCCTTGCATTGACCGAGCACTGCCCCGACTGCATAGTCGCTAGCGTCGTACATGATCTCGAATGGAATACTCCAATCGGGAGGTTGTATGATGGGAGCTGAGACAAGTGCTTTCTTGAGGGTATGGAAGGCTAGAAGGCAATCATAATCGAAGTTGAACGGGGCTTCTTTAGCCAATAGGCTGGTAAGAGGTCTGGCTACCCGAGAGAAATCCTTTATGAATCTTCGGTAAAAGCCAGCGTGACCCAGAAAACTTCGCACACCCTTGACATTCGTCGGGGGTGGCAATTTCTCGATTACTTCAATCTTAGCTCCATCCACTTCTATCCCTCTTTCCGACACTTTGTGTCCTAGCACAATTCCTTCTCTGACCATGAAGTGGCACTTCTCCCAATTTAGGATAAGGTGATGCTCTTCGCACCTCTTGAGGACTCTTTCCAAGTTCTCGAGACTGTCGTCGAAGGTTCTGCCATAGACGGTGAAATCGTCCATGAAGACTTCCATGATCTTCTCGATCAAGTCAGAGAATATCGCCATCATACATCGCTGGAATGAAGCAGGTGCGTTGCATAGGCCGAAAGACATTCGCCGATAGGCGAATGTTCCGTAGGGGCAGGTGAAGGTAGTCTTGCTCTGGTCATCGGGATGAATAGGAATTTGATGATAACCAGAGTATCTGTCTAGGAAGCAGAAAAATGAGTGGTTTGCCAACCGCTCAAGCATCTCATCAATGAAGGGGAGAGGAAAGTGATCTTTACGGGTCGCCTTGTTAAGCTTCCTGTAATCGATACACATCCTCCATCCAGTAACGGTCCTATGAGGAATGAGCTCATTCTTCTCGTTCTGGATAACTGTCATTCCGTCCTTCTTTGGCACAACTTGAACTGGGCTGACCCACTCACTGTCTTGCACGGGATAGATTATACCCGCGTGCAGAAGCTTCAACACTTCTTTCTTGACTACCTCCCTCATCGCATCATTCAGCCGTCTTTGATGCTCTCTAGACGGCGTATGGTCCGGCTCCATAGGTATGCGATGGGTGCATAAACTGAGGTTGATCCCCTTCAAGTCCTGTAGAGAATACCCGAAGACAGACCGGTGTTTCTCTAGGACTGCAATAAGCTGCCGAGTCTCATTCTCTGTCAGTTTATCACTGATGACGACTGGCGAGCGTTGATCATTGTGGAGAAAAGCATATCTGAGTCCAGGAGGCAGCGGCTTCAACTCAGGAGGGGGGTGTTGCGGTCTTTCCTCCTCATTGAGCTTGATATAGCCGTCCGTTTCTGCCTCTTGGATAAATGGTTAGCATCTTCAGTCTGGGATGACTGAGGCTTGCTCTTCTTGAGCCGAGCTAACTACTTCTTCCACGGGATCTATCTCTGGTCAGGCCTATGCAATAGTGTTAACTGAGTGCACGAGGCTGACCGGGATGAATCTCTTTACCAACCTTGAACTGTAACTGTAGCTCGATCGTGGATTCGGGTTGGCAAGGTGCTCTATTGGCTGTCCAATCAGGAAGAAGTGGTCACCTCTAGGGACATCGAAAATGTGGAAGTCTAGGAAAAGCCTGTTGCGACCCATTTGCACGGGCACAACACGGATAATTCCCTTGCATTCCATCATTTGGCCGTCGATCCACTTGAGGTACTTACGAGAAAAGGACTGGGGTTCGTCTGGTTGCACTCGTGATGCGAGTGCACTTGATATGATGTTACTCCCGACCTTTGGATCATAGGCGACTTCCTGAGTGTCAGTTCCCTCAATAGCGCAATGGAGTACTCTGAAGTTGTGGGTGGTTCGGGTGATATCTTCACAACTTTCAATTTCCTCCGTCCATTCCTTACTCATGATCGCAGATAGACCCTCAATCTGTGGTACGACTTCCGAAATGAACGCCTTAGACCTTGAACTTGCGCACACTTGTTCCATAGGCATACGTGATGTATTGCCGATCTCCAAGTACTCTTCTTCTGTAAGAGCTCGGGTATGAAGTGCGGCAGATCGTCAAGAATAATTTCTTGGTCTGAGGACTTGTGTTCGAGCACTTCCTCTATGATCGGAGGAGGTGGATCTAGTGTAAGGGCGAGGATTGGCTGCTTGTCTGTGGGGGTTGTTGGTGGTGTTGGAGGGTCGTCGAAGACTCCCGTGTACTCGGTGGAGTTGAGAACCTTTTCCAAGATTGCTCGGACCTCGTCCACTGTCTTGTATAAAACTGACCCGGCGGAAGTGACGTTCAAGAACTGTGCACTTTCTGGCTTCAATCCACCAACAAAATGCTGCATAAGCATTTCCTCTGGAATGTTATGCGGTGGCCCTGAGTTGGCCAATTTAATGAACCGCTCCCACGTGGCTCCAAGTGACTCATCGCCTTGCTGATATGTCATCAACTCGACTCTGAGCTTCAAGATCTTGGAGACAGGGTAAAAGAACAGACAAAACTCATCCTTCAACTTGATCATATTTCCGCTAAATCTCCTTGCGCTCCGGTCGTACCAAGCTTTTGCATTTCCCATCAGAGAAAATGGGAAAAGTTTCCATCGTATGGTGTCTTGGTTGACGCCGGGTATGATGAGAAGAGAGCAATTCTCTTCGAAGCCTGCAAGTGAGCATAGGGACTTTCATCCTTCGTTCCACCGAAAGACTGTACACGAACCATAGCAACGAGACTGGGACGAATCTCGAAGCCATGAGGTGGTATGGGATGGCAGGATGATGGCGGTTCCAAATACTCGCTAGATGGAACCGTCGGGATAACTAGGAGAAAACTCCATGTGGTAGATGGTTATGGGGTGAAGTGTACGGCTAAGAAGATCCTACACTAGTGTTGCTAGCGTTCCCCAGCAACGGCGCCACAAAAGCTTGTTGGCACTCCTCAGCCTAACTAAATCCGCAAGCGCACGGAGTACGATGTAGCCTTTCACCAGGGGAGTAGAAACCTGGATGTCAAATCCAAGGAACGGTAGACGCGACTAGCCTAGAACTTTCCTAACCAGACCCACCAAGGGAGCACAAGGTAAACGGGGTAGAGAGCTTGACTTTAGTTAGCTACTCGTTACCCCAGATAATCTATCTATATCTAACCTGATCTGCTTCGACGGCTAGAACGGGAAGAACTCAGAACGGGGTGAGAGAGGGGTTCTTCCAGGCTCAGCACTACTGTTATGAATACACCCGAACGTGGTGGAGTACAAAGGACGGACAGGGCTGTCACCACCTGCCGCCTACCACTGCAGTTCCGTGGGGTGCAACACAACTTGAGGTGGCTAGCCAACACAGGCACCACGCCTAAGCTTTCAGCCACTGACCTCCACCCAACGCGAAGGGTACAGAGGAAACCCCAAACAAGAGTCGCTGTCGCTCGCGCAGACTCAGGTACCCCCAGATCAAATGATAGATAAGATAAATTACTGGAAGTAAGTTGTAACTAGCGAGGTACTAAAGGCAAGAGACCGAGGACTTACTAAAGATAACTCTTGAAGTATATTCCTCGAGGGTGGAAATGTTGAGACAAGACCGAGAAGAAATCCCGGACTCTCTCTACAAAGCTCGGCTGTCACCCGAACACTCACCCACTCTCTCCCTACTCTAACTCTAAAGATGAGAGCACTTTCACTAAGCTTCTCTTCTCTCCAATGTGGTGTGTCCCTTCCAAGGTGAGTGGGGTGTCCTTTTATAGGCTTCCAAGGGCGGTTCTCGGCGTTATCATCAAGCTAAGGCTCTGCTTAGCATCCACGCGAAGGAGGAGGCGTGAAGGCCATGCAGGGAGGCCGGCCGGCCTGGCCCTGGTGCCAAGTGGCACCGTCTTTTGCAGCAACGGCCTGGATGATGTCCTGAAGTCAGTAGTAGTTGCTTTCGGTTAAAGCTGCCAAAGAATCCTAGGTTGTGGCCCTTCAATCCAAGTTTATCCCACCCTAGGCCTTCCGGGTCCTTTGATCAAACCGACCTCAAATGCACGACTCATGATCATCCTTGATATCTTAGAGATCATGCGGATCAAGACCGTGGCCCGGAGAGAGGATAGGGGGCCGGTCGGCCTGGCCTAGGCCGGCCGTCCTGGCCCTGCGCCCAAATGTCTTCCTCTTTTCCTCATTTGCTCCTTCACTCACAATTTATACAAAACTTGTGGAACTCATTAGAAATAATCAAATTCACTTTGTTATGACCAAGATGAGCCTGAAATAGTGTGGAATGTTGGTGGTAAAATCGTGTGATAATGACCACCAACAATCACCCTTTGCCATTTGCACATGTCCACCATCTAAAAAGTGTGTGTCCATTCTCTCCCTCTCCACAAAGACATTATTTTCTCATGGCCTTTTTGACTAGTCTCGGTAAATCCGTAAGATACTTTTCTTGTTTTGATAATATCTTGATTATAATATCTTTGCTAGGACTAACCTTTCGAAGCTCCAGATATAGCCTACACCATATATATATATATATATATATATATATATATATATATATATATATATATATATATATATGAGAGAGAGAAAGAAAGGATGAAGAGTGCTTGCAGGTTCGAGAGACAAGATGAGCTAAGAGTTCCCATGAGCATTTTGCAAGGTTTAAATTACTGATCTCGGTTCAGTTATTCTTTTTGAAATAAAATTCCTTTACCTGAGACTTGTTTAAATTTGAGAGCATGTGGATTTAAATTCTTTGTGGGTTGCACTTAATTCATATCTACCCTCCATACTAGAAAGAGCTGGTTACAACTTGAACCTTAATTGAAAAAATCTTTCGAGAGCATTGTGTTTTCTCGTGTATGATCAAGTGCAGGGATTGGACATCGGAGGGCAACGCTGATTTCTATCGAAGACTTACTCGAGGACGAGCATGGTTTAAGCACGGGAGGATTGTTGGCGTTCTTAAATGACACGCTTTTACCCCTGTTTAACTTCGATATTTGCATAAATTTAATATCTAAACTATTGATCATACTCTATAACCGTGACGTTTTCGTATATGCATGTGTTTTTGGAGGATTTTGGTTTATGCAGGATTAATGATAAATTCAAGAAGAATATGGGCTAAATTCGAGATAAGCGAAAGACGAAAGCCGGAAGCCCGGATGAAGCAGGCTTACTAGGCCCAGGCGCCATGAACATGGACTTGAAGCCCACTCATGCCCGGATTCAGCCCACCAACCTCCAAGAATGCTTAAGGACTAAGCAATTGAAGATAAGATCAAATTACTTCGGGATGAAGGCAATTCAAACGGAAGTCTATCAAGAGGCAATTTTATCTTGAAGCAAACGACGTCCAGGACCCACATGCAGCGGAAGGAAGACTCCAAAAGCATCAAGGAAGCGTGGGGAAAAAGTTGAGCGCGAGGCGGGCCAAAAAAAAGGCTTGGCCGGCCAGCCCAAGGCCCCCTTGGCCGGCCGGCCTAGGGCATTCCTGTGTTGCCTCACCTTTCCCTTTGACCTAGGGTTTTTCCAGGGCTATAAATAATTCACCTTTCAGCCGGCACATCATCATTCGAAGCAGAAGCCGAGGAACTTGAGGGACAACCATCTACGGAGAGCTGAGGGCCGTGCAGTTGTCTAGAGGCTAGCCTAGGCTAGGCTCTAGCTGGCAGGATCACCCTGCGAGGAAGATCACGCCAGAGTTCTGGAGCTAGGAGTCACAAGAAGGTACGGCCACGGTTGAAGTCTTGTGATATACAATCATTCATGGTAAAGTAATAGATGTGTTCCGATTCTTTTACGATCCATTTGCCTCCTTCTCTGATTTCATACTTCCTCAAGTTTGCTTATTCCAATCTATGGTTGACGTAGATTGCATAGGGTGTTCTTGTAGTCATGGTGGCTATAGGTGCATACCCGATCTATCGAGTAGTATGACGTGTGCTAATGTTCATGCCCTTGTAATTACTACGCCGATAGGGAGCGTCGTGACAGGGTGTGGCCTGTGTAAGGTGGTGATTCTTGGGAGTCAGACCGGAGGGTAGAGATTTAAACATGCATTGAATGAGAACCATGTTTTGCTTGCCAATCTAGCTAGAACTACAACATATGCATAGTCTAGGCTTTATCCTAGATGAGTTACCTCTTGTTCATATGTGCTTATGCATGATCATGTTTACCTATTCACAATCATCTTGCAAATTGAACAATGCTTTCTGATGCATAGTTAATCTAGGGTTTGTGACCTTGTTTCCACGGATTGATAACCTTGGGGGAGTACTCTCTTGAGGGAAAAGCTACAACTGATCCGTGCGCTTGCGGTGGATCTTGGTGCGCGTTCGGCACGTCAACAATTGCCCGGCTATTGTTATTTCTCACGTCCTTGCATCAACTTGAAGAGTGGTCAGCACTTGTCCTCCTCCCGAGGACTTTCTTGACGTGCTCTTGAACTTGCTCCTCACTTTCATCATCTTTTTCATCGTTCCTGCGAGAGAGCACAAAACAAAGAACACGTCAGGGTTTCTTGCCGACGCGAAGTAGCAAAACACAACACAAAAGCCATGGCACAAAAATGATCGATGCTTGGTCGTGGTTTGATGCTCTCAACAAGAAAATTCAAATCTAATCTTTGAAAGATAAATCATGCTCAGTGCGATCACCAAGACATTATGTAATCCGAGATAGATTTAATCGTCGAAAGCCAATGTAGAACAAGAATTCTTGACCACATTAATTTAGGTTAAATCAAAGACACTTAGTCTATTAATTAGATTAAATAAACTTTGATTTTTACCATGCGGGGTGTAGGATTAGGTTCTAGTTTTGGCAAAAGAGAGAGAGAGAGAGAGAGTTTTGAAGAAAATAAAATCAAAACGCTTAGAAAAATTCTAACTAGAAAAACTAGGATTTTCAATAAGCATGAACCAAAAGAGATTTTTATCCTTATGATTCACGAGCCTAGCATGCGTATCCTATACAAAAATAAATCATGAAAAATATAACGCAGGCTCTACTCGAAGATGGGCTCTTGAAGGCGCAGAAAGGGGTCAGGCCGCCCGGCCTATAGAGGATCAGGCCGCGCGGCCTGAGGGGTTTCAGGCTCCTCTAGTTCTGGTTTTTTATGGGTGGAAAAAAGAAATAAAAATAGGTGGGCATATGTCACTAGTGTAGTTAAAAGGTTCAAAAAGAAACATAAAATGTTAACGACCAAGCAAAGAATCATGCATCAAAGTGTTCAACAAAAACGTCCAAAAGATCAAGAAGTGTCTTGTGTAGCAAAACTCTAAGACTCAAATGACTCTCTGAAAATTAAAAGAAAAATGGGTTGTCCTCCCAAAAGCTTATTACCTGACTCGACATCCGGGTTGCCTCCCGCAAAGTGCTTCATTTATCGTCTATAGCTTGACCTTCGGGTTGCAGCTTTGACCAGTGTCCCGCGATGGTGCTACAGTCTTCTCTCCTTCTTTTTCTACAGGCATGCGTTCTCCTTCGAGCTGTGTAGCTGGCTTCTCATCTTTAGCTCTTTAGTTCTTCTCATCAGAAAGTTGATCTTAGCCTCCATGTCTTCATTGTGCTTCTCCTCTTGCACTCTCCTTGCCTTGCCCATGGACGGAATGAGTTGAGTGCATCCAACCGATGCCCAAGCGTCGTTATCAGCCACCTTCTTGAATAATGTGTAAGCCTCGGTGGGAGTGAGGTCGATGATGGAATCTCCGACGGATGCATCCATGATTGTCTGTGACAATGCTTGCAAGCCACCATAGAACTTCATAACTAGGTCCGCTTTTGAATACCTGTGATGTAGACAAGAGAGAACATAGTCGTTGAAGCGCTCGAACGCCTCGGTGATGGTCTCTGTGGTGCTCTGGGCAAAGCTCGAGATCCGGCTACGAAGAGTCTGCGTCTTCCCTGGTGAGTAGAACTTAGCGATGAATACTTGCACTAGGCTCTCCCACTTCTCGATCGTCGACACCTCCAGAGTGTAGAACCATTGAAGTGCCTTGTCTCTCAACGAGAACGGGAAAAGTCTTTCACGTAGCTGATTGTCGTCGACCCCATCCATCTTGAAGGTGTTGCATAATTATAGGAAAGACCGCAAATGGGAATTGGGATCCTCCTTACCGGTGAATGGGTTGTCCGGCACCATCTCGATGATTGAAATTTTGATCTCGAACGGGCTTCCAACTTCAGCTAGCTTAAAGATCGGCAGATTGTCGATGTTCGGGTCCAAAGCTCGCCAATCTTGCGCTCGGGCTATTCTCCCATTGCTACTTGTAGTTGATGTTCGACTCGGCTTGTTCTTAGAGTGCTAAGTGGTGATTCTTTGGCCTTCACTTCCGATGTTCCTTGTTGCAGCTACTCGCTTGATTGTGCCTGCGATTTTTATTTTTTTTCATGCACAAAGACAAAAGAAAATATTTTTTTTGAGAGGCACAAGTCCATCTCATATTAGGTTTAGTGAAAGAAAAATATGTACAAGAACTATACAAGATCAAGAATATACAAGAAAAATATTCACAAAAAAATTATGAACAAGAAAAATATTTACAGATGCAAAAATTAATCTAAAACTCGATCACTTGTTTCCCCGGTAACGGCGCCAGAAAAGCTTGTTGGTGTGCCAAACGCGCACCAAGATCCACCGCAAGCGTACAGATCTGTTGTAGCTCTTTCCTCAAGAGAGTACTCCCCCAAGGTTATCAATCCGTGGAAACAAGGTCTCAAACCCTAGATTAACTAAGCATCAGAAAACTTTGTTCAAGTTGCAAGGTGATCGTGAATATGTAAACATGATCAAGCATAAGCACATATGAACAAGAGGTAACTCATCTAGGATAAAGCCTAGACTATGCATATGTTGTAGTTCTAGCTAGATTGGCAAGTAAAACATGGTTCTCATTCAATGCATCTTTAAATCTCTACCCTTTGGTCCAACTCCCAAGAACGCCACCTTACACGGGCCACACCCTGTCACGATGCTCTCTATCGGCATGGTTAGTTACAAGGGCACGAACACAAGTTCGTGTCATACTACTCGATAGATCCGGTTTGCACCTCTAGCCACCATGACTACAAGAACACCCTATGCATCTATACCGGCCATAGATTGGAATAAGCAAACTCGAGGAAGTATGAAATCATAGAAGGAGGCAAATGGATCGCAAAAGAATTGGAACACATCTATTACTTTACCATGAATGATTGTACGTCACAAGATCTCAACCGTGGCCATACCTTCTTGTGACTTCTAGCTCCAGAACTCCGGCGTGATCTTCCTCGCAGGGTGATCCCACCGGCTAGAGCCTAGCCTAGGCTAGCCTCTAGACAACTGCACGGCCCTCAGCTCTTTGTAGATGGTTGTCCCTCAAGTTCCTTGGCTTCTGCTTCAAAATGGTGGTGTGCCGGTTGAAAGGTGAACTATTTATAGTCCTGGGAAACCCTAGGTCAAAGGGGAAGGCGAGGTGGCGAAGGAATGCCCTAGTCCGGCCGGCTAGTGGGGCCTTGGGCCACGCGGCATGGGCCATTCCTTGCCCCTCTCGTGCTCTACTTTCTCCCCAAGCTTTCTTGATAGTTCTGGAGTCTTCCTTTCTATGCATGTGGCCCCTGGACGTCGGTTGCTTCGAGATAAAAATAGCTCTTGATAGACTTTCCATTTGAATTGCCTTCATCTCGAAGTAACTTGATCTTATCTTCATTTGCTTAGTCCTTAAGCAATCTTGGAGTTTGGTGGGCTGAATCCGGGCATGAGTGGGCTTCAAGTCCATGGCTTTGGAGCCTGGGCCTAGTAGGCCTGCTTCATTCGGGCTTCCGGCCTTCGTCTTTCGCTTATCTCAAATTTAGCCCATATTCGTCTTGAATTTATCATTTATCCTGCATAAACCAAAATCCTCCAAAAACACATGCATGTATGAAAACGTCACGGTTATAGAGTATGATCAATAGTTTAGATATTAAATCCATGCAAATATCGAAGTTAAACCGGGGTAAAAGCGTGTCATTTAAGAGCGCCAACAGTGCTCCTGATCCATTGGACACCGAAGAGTGCACTCTTGGTGAACTTTTTCAGTGGCTTTCAAACTGTGTGAAATCATTGAATAGTTGTGGGTGCACTTTTGGGGAACTTGGGGCTGGCATTGCAGCTTGCACAGTGTGCCATGCCATATGTGGTTTGCTACGAGATGATGCTGGTCATGCTGAGCCTGTACTGTTTAAAAGCGACCTAAAGCTGCTTCGGGAGCCCCAATTCAATTGGCCTATGACTTCGTCAATTGATGACATCCCAACTCTTGCTAAGAACGTCGCTAAAAACTTCGTTAGAAGCTTTTACCAAGCTCGTGGATACAAACTTGCTGTGGAGGAGGGGCGCCGTTTGTCTCAGGTTTTTCACTTCGCTCTTTTTTCTTCATTTTTTTTGCTAGTATCCCCTATCGTACGTGCCTCTATCTTATTTTCCTCTTTTTAATGCCTTGTAGCCATCGAGGAGTCATGCCCCTTCGAATCCCCCGTCGAAACGTGTTGCACCTTCCGCCGGGATTGACTCCGCATTGACTCCGGCTGCCCCTGCTTCAACTTCGGTAACTCCTGCTTCAACTTCGGTGACTCCTACTTCGGCGCCCTCCCCTCCTGATGCTGCGACAGCTGCTCACCCCTCAAGAGATCACGAAGAGGTGTAGAACCCTGCTAGGTTAAAAACGACATTTGTTTTGCCGCGTGATGTGCACGTGATTTTGTTTTGTAAACACACTGCTAAACTAATGGTTCCTGCACAAGTTTCGGAGTTGGTTCCTGCGCAGGTTACCGAAGGTGTTTATCCTATTGTGATCCGTCATGGACCGTATTCTCTAGCTACCCCTCTTTGGGAGCGCTTTCACGCCAAACACCCGGATGTGTCCGTTGAGCGATTCTGGGAATATAGAATCAACAAATATGAATCTTTGAATCAAGCTATGAAAGACTTTTTCAATGAATTTGGACGGGATCCAGTGCAACGCGAATTGACTCTGCTTACTCGACGCAGGAATAGAGAACATCGGCGCTTGGCCCGTATATCCTCTGCTGTTGAATTTCCTCCTTTATATGATCCCCTTGCTCCCAAGGAAGAGCCTGTGGATGAAATGCCGCTCAATCCTCCAACTTTTGTGTACAAACCTGCTGTTATGAAAGCGGAAGACCTAATCTGCTGCAGAATCCCGAAGATACTGAAGCTGACTCTTATGAAAGCGGAAGACCATGAAATGCTTGTTGTTTGATGCTGAGGGTTAATATTAAACAATGGATGAACTGAACTTTGATTTGTAACTTATTCCGCGATCATGTTGTAATGACTTCATCGTGCGCTTCTTGCATTTGTCATTTTAATAAAGCTTCTGTTTTCATGGCGTATGCACTTTGCAATGAACGAAAACTTCTGAAAGAAGCGCCTCCCCCCCTTTTCATTTATTGCAAAGGGCGTTTTGGAGGTCTTTTTCTGAAGTGGCTCGTCAGCCGATCTTCGCTAGATGGTATCTCATCTCACGTTTCATGGATGAGTGCCATCTTTTTACTTGTCCAGCGTTTCGTCTGGATTTGTAGGTGAATTCTGGGCCGCGCGAAGTTGTTTTGTTTGCGGGCGCGGAGTTCACCTATTCAGAGTCCTTTTGGCTCTTGTTTCTGAAAGCTGATTCCCCTTCAAAGGTGCGAATCACTTCGGATCACTTGTTTTATGGGAGTACCTTGTTTATATTTCACAAGGAGATTTACATCCTAGGGGTACTTGTCTCGTTAAAAACCTCACATCCTCAATCAACCGAAGTGGCTGAAATAAAGACCCCCCTGTGAGGAAAAGAGTGCAAGCCCCGCTTACAAAGTTTCTACTTTTTTATAACCCAACCTCCTGACTCAACATCTAAGGAAAGTAAGTAAAAGAAAATTTACAAAAGCGGGTAAGGAATAAAAAGATACACTTCGGGACTTTAGATGATCACTTTCTGAAGCATTTCCTGATTCCAGGAATATGGCACTGCCTGCCCTTCCAGTGTTTTCAACCTGAATGCTCCTTTCCTTTCTGTTTCTGCCACTAGGTACGGGCCTTCCCATTTTGACTGTAGCTTTCCAATATTCTTTGTCTTTTTCTTGAGAACCAAGTCCCTTGTTTTTATCTCTTTTGAGATCACCTTCTTGTTTTTCCATCTTCGAGTTTCGTCCTGATATTCTGCCAGATTGTGCTGAGCTTGCTCTCTAATTTCATGAACCACATCTTTGGTGACCTCCATGTCCTGCACTTCATGAGAATCTTCCACCCTCATTGACTCCATTTTGATTTCTTCCGGAGTCATTGCCTATTCGCCATATAATAGTCTGAATGGGGTGAACTTCGTTGCTCTGGACTCCACTGTGTTGTGCGACAAAATTACTCTTGTCAACTCTTCGGCCCAATTCCCCCTCGGCATGTCTGTTAAGTTCTTTTTGATTCCTGTGAATATGATGCCATTCGCACGCTCTACTGTACCATTGGACTACGGATGGTATACTGATGCGAAGCACAACTTTGTTCCCATTTCATAACAAAATTTTCTGAATTGGTCGCTGTCGAACTGCTGTTGGTGCTCTTAAATGACACGCTTTTAGTGTTGTTCTTGTAGCGATTCCAAGCTTATTCTTACACTAACCCCGCCACTTGGCTTTGAAATAACCCCGTTTCCGCTTCTGCATATATTTTTGGAGCATTTTGGTTTACGCAGGTTATTTGGCTACTTTGGAGTGAATATGGGCCGAATTCAAGAACTAGCAACAACACGGCAAGATGAAGGCCAAAAGCCCTAATGAAGCCCAAAGGAACCGAAGCCCGTTTATACTCTACTCCAACGAGCCACCTCTAACAAGGCCAAATTGAAGATAAGGCCGGAGTACTTCGAGATCATGGCAAATCCAGCGCAGACTTGGAAGAGACATCAAGACCCATCCATATCTCAGAGCAACCAACGTCCAAAGCCCACAAGGAGCGGAACATAAACTCATGAACATCAAAGAAGCTTGCACGCAAAAGATGGGACCGAGGCGGGCCAAAAAGGCCCTGGGACGGCCGGCTAGGAGCCCTCTTGGCCGCGTCGCCCAGGCCATTTTTGCGCCGCCTCGGCCTCCCCTTTGAGCTAGGGTTTCCTCGGTGCATAAATAGCCAATATTCTAGAGGGGAGGCGTATCCATTCACCAGAAGTCGGCAAAACCTAGAAGTGAGCACCGGAGGGAGACGATGGCCGCCGCAAGTCCTCGAAGTTGTCTAGGGAATGGCTTAGGCCGTGCCTAGCCACCATGGCCGCCCTGCGTGGTTGTGTTATGGTGGAGTTCAGGAGCCAATCATTCATCGTCTATGGTATGTACTCGGAGGTGATGATGTAATGAATACTTTGTTTATGTAATGATCATCTTGTCATCCGATTCCTTAGCGATCAAAGTGTCTCCTTTTATGATCTTGTACTTTCTTGGGTTTGCTTTACCCTCAATCTATTCTCGGGATAGATTGCTTGGGGTGTTCTTGTAGCCGTGGGGGCGAAGGGTTCATACCGGATCTACCAAGGAGTACAACACGTTCTTCGAACGTGCCCTTGTAATTGCTATGCTGATAAGGAGCGTCGTGACAGTGCATGGCCTGTGTAGGGTGGTAGTTCTCGGGGGTTTGACCGGAGGTGGTGATTTAAAGAGGCTTCGAATGAGATGCTTGATGTGTTTACTTCTCTTGGCTAGAACTACAACTAGAAGGCGATAGGCTTAGTCAACCTTTGGTTTACCTTCAGCTTTGCCTATGTTTGTGGATGTGATCAACCTTTATACCCTAATTCATATCTATTAGGTTTACCCTCTATATGCAATCAACGCTTCAAGTTAGGATTAGATCCATTAGATTAGATGAAAAACCCTAGGTAGTTCGCTGTCGATCCATGGATTGATAAACCTTGGATGAATATTCTAAGGGAAAGGCTACGATGATCCGTGCGCTTGCGGTGGATCTTGGTGTGCGTTTGCGCCGCCAACAGGCTTTTCTGGCGCCGTTGCCGGGGATCGGCAACACGAACCCTAGGTTGATCTATCTAATTTTTCAGACTAACCCTAATTTTTATTATTGCATATATTCTTATTTTCTTGTTTGTGTCCTTGAAAGCAGGTAAAAAGACTAGACACTACACATGGGCTTCAACAAGCCCGATCGCGCTCCAACTAGATAACAAAGCTGATGACTACACAAAGATCCACTCTTTGGTGGTAGGTGCTAACTTAGTTAGTGGCCCAGCATCCGCCATTGAGCTCACGTGTAATGCAAACGAAGACAAACAAGGTACTCCATTGTGTCAATTAATTTTAAGACTAATGTTTGGTAGAGATTTCATTGTTCAAGCAATAGGTTGGAGGAAACCATGTCAAGCAGGGTTGGCTAAAGAGAAGAGACACCATGGCCACCATGCTACCTGCTCGTGCAGCAATGGTGGTGACCATGAAGCCAAAAGATGCATGACATAATGCCTCGAAGACCACAAGATCGAGTTCATCGCATCTTCGGATCAATTCGCAAGAAGCTACTGTTGTCTTCAAGATTATGCACGTCCTCTGAAGATAAAAACAGGATATTTTTAGATATTCAGAATGCTCATGAAGTCCATGTTCCAACGAATCAAGCGTCATGGTGATTGGAGGTTCCTACGAGCGGCTATGGCCAAATCATCGAACGTCGCGCGTCCGGAAATTTTTCTGGACAGCACGCAGCGCTGAAATAAATCGGGCATATCTCACTTATCCGGACTCCGTTTAAGATGAACAAGCAGCAGCAAGACGATGACAACAAGATTGAGGAGATGGAGATGACGACCATGAAGAGAAGCTTGGGCAATGCTTTCATAGAGTATACATGATCAAATTCAGAAGCTAAGGACATGAACGAAGACTTCTCAAAGCATTGGCACATGAAGACACAAGTGGGGAATATTGATGGAGACGATAGAAGCAAACCACGACAGATTATATGGAGGACACCGAGACAACATTTCGAGGAAAGGTCACATCTCAACATGAAGATAAAGAGCTCCAAGGCTAAGGTACACATTGAACTCTCTAGCTACTTTTGGTTTTGAAGATAATATTTTGCATTACCCATGTTCAACCAATAGTAGAGACGATAATTTAAATTCTAGGCCTTGTTCCTACGATGATGATGTTGATAGGCTAGAATTTCTTGAGAATGATAAATACATGCTATGAATGGCATAAATGAGATATAAACTAAATCCTCATGCAGTGTTAGTTGACTTCATTAGTGCGTCTGGAGTGATTTTCTACCTTTTCAATCCCAATGTGATGCTTGCATCTCAAAGAAATTTATATGAGCGCATCTGGTAGGATATAATTAGACGCTAACCTTGTTGTAAGCATGGTGTTTAGAACTTGGTGTAAACATTGTCTTTGTTTGTATCCCTTCCTATCATTTGCATGCACACTTGCACACACCTACACTAATTAGTTTTTGTTTTCTTTTACTAGGTTAGCTTTGCCACAAGTTGAAAATCTTAGGGATGTTGTTGGTTTGTTGGCAAATGTTTCTACTCCCAACCGTCACCCCGGGGGGTAGTTTGTGCTTAATTGTGTTGCAGGCATGATGAAAGAGAAGAGGAGTAGAGAAGAAATTGAAGGCGACAAGAGCAAAAGAACATAAAGATGATCTCCGAAAGTGTGGCAATAGGACTCGAAGAATAACAAGATGGTGCATCTTCTTCTTCCATGCCTAGCAAAATGCTAAGCATGTGGGAGGAATTGTTGGATAAAAGACAACGCCACATGGAGTAAAAGGACCACGATTGCCACAAGATGCTTACTTCTTCTTCCATGCTAAGCACAATGCTTAAGCATAGGGGAGGCTGTGCTACACTCAATTACGAGCATCAAAAGGACGGTAACTCTCCCTCAACCCTCTCTTTTCCTTCTAAATGCTTGTACATATACATGCCATCGACCTTAGAATAGAAAACCTTTGTATATATCTCTCGATAATAACATGGCTACTAGGAGGACAACTATGGCGACCTTCTTCTGAAAGTCTCGAGATCACCTGTATCAGTCCTTGGATCAGTACGCTGATACAGATCCCATCACAGATTAATATCAAAAGCGATAAATGGCGTATAACTAAATAGTTTTATACCTTTAATCTAGCGGAAGGCGGGACTGGCACCCATTCCTCAATCGGAATGAATTATAGCGCCTTATAAGACCCATACCTGTGTATCAACAAAGGCAAGACTGAGTACAACGGTACTCAGCAAGTCCTAACTAGAAGAATTAATGACATGAGGGGTTTTTGCGGAAAGCCAGTTTTATGTTTAAGGCATAAAGTAATGGTTGGGCCCTGGAGGGGAAACCACCCATCCCTGCCAGTTCCCGGTGATTTTGGCAGCGATCCTACTGATCCTGCAATCGAGGAGAGCTTTAACCAGACGGGTTCTTAACTGAGAACCACGGCTATTCGAATAGATTATACACTCTGCAGAGGTT
This sequence comes from Urochloa ruziziensis, assembly GCA_015476505.1. Classification (NCBI taxonomy): domain Eukaryota; kingdom Viridiplantae; phylum Streptophyta; class Magnoliopsida; order Poales; family Poaceae; genus Urochloa; species Urochloa ruziziensis. The sequence goes on from CM027120.1 coordinate 62,597,516, forward strand.
TGTACTCTACGACTATATGGTCAGATAGCCGTACCAAGGCCTTTTGGTCGTGCTATCCTACGAGATCCGTACCCACCGGCGTCCATCACTGGTCAGCGTCCCCTAGGTCCATCCACGTGTATACTGGGGTCCGCGCAGGGGTCACCATCATTCGCCTCGCGGATATCAACCCGGGTATGCGCATAATTAAATAAATAAAATATCAGGGCCTCTGGCCCTCAGGGTCCTCGACCCTCCGGTCAACCCGTGCCGACCAGACCCAGCCCTCTGTCTGGGTCTGTCTCCAGCATACCCGTTTCCTGACTTGGCAACCATGCACGACCAGGCACCGGGCGCTAGTCGGTTTCCGCCTGTCGGCAACTGGACCAATCATACGGCTCCTGTGGGATGGATTACTAGGTTTAGCTAGTGGGGTGTGTATCAAGGCCTCACATTACAGGGCATTCCCGAAGGCTATGTCCTTTTTGGCCCGTATAGTCATACATGGCGAAGGAAAGGCTTTCTCTTCGAACCGGTCCTTAATCGACTGAGATAAGCTTCCGAATAGGAGCTCCTCGCGAGGCTATTCACCTTATCCCGTGTCTTCTATACTCTCCATGGCATCATACCGAGAGTATTTTGGAGGTATTTAGGTGGAGGGGTTATTGGCAGGGCTAAGCATAGCTAAGGTTATTTCCCGGGGTTTTAGGGAAATAACAAGGCTTTATGTGGTGGCTACAATGCATCCATTTTATAAAACAAATGTTGGTTTTATACTTATAAAATTAGTATTTGAAATCATGACCAAGGGGAGTTGGGGTTAAGACTTGCCTTCATTGAGAGTCCTTATCTTGTACGCTTATCGATGCCGACCGGGCTGGGGCTTCCGACACCTGGAAGCCTTGGCGTCTCCGTTGGAGCCCGATCAAGTCATCGAACGCTAAAATAACAATCAATATAACATTACATCAATCAGTTCGTAAAAGGGAAAAGGATGCAAGAAAGGCGGGGTTTTGAAGGATTCCTTTAAGAGCTAAGGAATATCGGCTAGAGATTGAATTAATAATCCATTAGTTATATGAAATAATTAATGGATTAAAGGATGGGGGCTTTGAAGGGAATTCTTAGGAAATTATTGAATAATTTCCTTGGAAATGGCTAGGATGGCGATTATCAGTATTTCGGGATTGATATAGATTTCCAAGGAATAATTCCCAAACAACCGATATGGATTTCTAGAAAATCCTTATGAGTAGCATGACGGCTAAGATTTTATCGATATCTAGGGGTTTATGGACGGTCAGTATGTCGACTAGGGTTTTGGTGAAGCTAGGATTTCATACGGCGGCGTAACGGCCGGGTTTCCTAATATTCTGGAGTTCGGACGGGCATTATAATGGCTAGGCTAGGCTTAGGATATAAATATTAGGGAAGTAAGCATATGGAAATGCTTAGAATAATTCCTAGTATTTATGGAAATTATCTGGGAATTTATTGGGCTAAGACATGGAAAGGGGAATTTCTCGGGTACACTAATGGAGACTCTCTATTGGTTAGAAACTAACATACTTGGGTTTGGGTTCTAATGATATGCCAAAAAGGATTGGATGGCACTAATAGGCTTAGAAATATATCTAGTATTTTTGGGTATTTTTGGGGAATTTTTGGAAAGCTCTAGGGTGGAGAAATAACTTCTTGTGTGCACTAAGCCGGGTGTACCTAGCATTTTTCTAAGGGAAACAGAGACAGACAGGCGGGCCCGGGGAAGTGGTCCTGCGTCGGGGTACTGTGCCGTGGACCCGTGGACCACGGGCCATGGACCATAGGGCCGCTGAGTCGGCGGTCTACGTGGGCCGGGTGCACGGAGGGAAGGAGGGAGGAGGTGGCGGTCGCGTGGCGGGGCCGGGCCACTGGCTTGTGGGGCCATGGCCGATGTGGCGGCCACGTGGGCGCCACATCAGTGCCGGCCAGGCTGGGCGGCGGCTCGCGGCGGCGGAGGCACGGCACCTCGTCGGAGCCGAGCGCGCCGGCCGTCCTAGGCCACGGGGAGGGCTAGGATTTGGCACAGGGGTAGAGGGTGGCGCGACGGGGTGGTTGGGCATGCTCTGGCGCGGCGGAGCGGCTTGTGGCGGCGGCTCGAGCTTGCTGGAGCTCGGGCGGCGGGCGGCGGTGAGGGAAAAAAGAGGGTAGGGATGCTCCGGGGCTTTAGTTATAGCTTAAGCGCGTGCTAGGGGTTTATGTGGGGGCGCCGGCGTGTTTGTGCGCGGGGAAGAGAGACCGAGGCCGGCTGGCGGCTTGCCGGAGTGCGGCGGCGCGCACTGCGACCGGCGGCGCTTCGGCCAGAGCGTGTGAAGGGCGGAGAAAGAGAGAGAGAGAGTGCGGGCGGCGTGCGGCGAAGTACTCACCGTAGGGCGGCGAGCAGCGGGTGGTCGGCGTGGCTCGACCGGCGTGCGGCGGGGGAGCAAAGCTTCTGCCGTGCGCCGGCGGGTATGTGGATGTGTGTGTGGTGAGTAAAGGTGGGGATGAGGGCTAGGAGGAGGCGCACGGGGCTATTTATAGCCTGGTGGTGGCGCTCCGGAGCTCCTCCGGTGCTCTCCATGGCCGGCCGCGTGGCGGGGAGGCGGCATCCGGTGGCGACGCATGCCCCCAGCGGCGAGCCCCGCGTGAGGCCGTGGGAGGTGGTCGGCGCCGCACTTGCGGTGCGGTGGAGCGGCGTGGGGGCGACACGTGGCGGGCGCGTCCCCCTAGGCTCGATCCGAGCCGGTGGAAGGAGATCGAGCGGCGGCGGCGGGGCTTTGGGTGCTGCGGTATGGCGGGGGAGGGGGTTTCCGAGCTAGAGGGGCGGCTCTTACGCGCGCAGGGGATGGCAGGGAGGGCGTGGCACCGGTCTTCGTGCACCACGAGGCTAGGGGAGGTGAGGTGGCGGTATGGGCGCGCGGCGGTGTCGGCGCCGGAGAAATGAGGGAGGGGGGAGGAATCAGAGAAGGGAGGAGGAAGACGACGGGGAGGAGTGGGCCGGGCTGGGCCGAACGGAAGCGAGCCAGGGAGGGGAGTTGAGGGGGCGAAAGTGGACTTCGTGAGAGGAGGCCGAGGAGGAGGCAGCGTGCTGGGCTGGGCCGTGCGGGGTGAGCTGAGGGAAAGAGTTGAGGGTGGTAGAATGGACTTTACGAGTTTGGGCCGAGAGTTAACGGCCCGTGAGCATAGGAAATCTTCTCTTTTTACTTTGAGGTGTTTTAAAAAGGGATTTTGAATTCAAATTTAAACCAAACTTCTTTTTATTTGCCCTTTGAGTTTTGATGATTATTTTGGCCCTCATGAAGCACTCAAGTTCTGGAACATTTATTTTTTTCTATAATTATTTATAGTTTATTATCCATATCTATTCCTATCTAGGCCTATAATTGGCTTAATAAATTTAGTAATTATCCAAATAAATTCTAAATAAATTCTACTTAATTTTGAGGGTGTTACAACAACCTAGGTTTGTTTATGTCTCGAATAAATAATCATCACCTTCACTTTGTGTTCACCACGATGATATTCTTGTATATGCTTTGCTTATGGAAAAGTGATGAAAGTTGCCGCTTTCTTTTACCTACGCTATGTTGTATATAATTTGACTAATTGCTCTCTATTAAATTATCTTAAATCGATATAATTACCGGCTCTTTAATTGTGGAGGTTAAATGACTAAATTCTAGATCCACATATTCATGTTGCTCTTTGATTTAAGTTTACCAATGACCTTATACCTTGTGTTATTTTATTCAAAACCCGATCTTATGCTATCTGCATTCGTGAATCTCTTGCAAAGTTTTACCTACCAAAGCCTATATATATATATGCATGTTCTTTCATGATGAAGCCTTTAGATTGCAAACTTATATTTTGATGAGTTAGATTAGAATTGATTTCTTTGGTACGAGACTAAGAAGCTGGCCATTCCGTTTTGTGTAACTTCTTTTTGCTAGCCTTTTCTATCCATGCATTGCTAGTTTCCACACCGGGAATTTTGCAAACCTCGCTGGATATCCACCCAAACCCAAAATTATCTTTTTGTGATTACCTCCATGTCAACAACCCACATTTCAGTATGGAAGAATTATTCAACAGAGTTTCAGAAAGAACAGAGGCACCACACGTAGAATATAATTTTGGGAAGCATCTACAAGTACTTTGGAGAAAAATCAGGAGAAACAGAGGCAGGAACGGCACATGCTACGCGGCCAGACCACCGCTGGGCCGCGCGGCCAGCCATGTTCTCTCCTCTGATGGCTTCGAATTGTTTTTGTAGATCATCTCCTTGAAGATTCAAGTCGTTCTCTGCAAGATTAGAAGAATTTATACTATACTCAGCGGTCATTTAATTTCCCACTCATTTGCTTGAGGACGAGCAATCGTTCAAGCATGGGGGGAAGGAGTCATCGCATATCTTTGACTACTGCTGAGTAAGTATTATGTTGCCAAAAGTTCTGAGGAGCAAAAGAAAAAAAATGATGAAGAAAGAAAAAGAAAAAGAAAGGAGAAAAGAAAGAAGAAAAGGAAAAATGAATAAGAAAAATAAAGAATAAAAATGCTCCTTGGTTCTTTTCGCTTCATTAAAATTCTAGGTACCTAAAAGATATATTCCATACTCATTTATTCCAACCATGTGCAATTCGATAACGAGAACTTCATTTGTGTCTCGGGATCACCCTTTTGCCACTTGCACATGTCCACCTATTTAAATGTGTGTGTTTCATCTCTCTCCCTTTCCCAACATTTAATTTCTCATGGCCTTTTTGACGAGTCTCGGTAAATCCAATAGATCTCTCTCTTAGTTTGACAATATTTTAGATATAATGTTTTGCTAGGATCTTTTTAACCTACCAAGCTCCACATAAGCCTTCCACTTTCATATATGAGTAGAATAGGTTGAATATAATCTAGTATAGGCTTGAGCGACTTGATGAGACGAGTGTTTCCATGAAACTTTTGTAAGAGAATCTCACTTATGATTGATGTGCATGTTTTTGAAAACTCTCCACGATGAAACGAGGTAAAGGTTTGAAGTTCGCTTAAATTCGAGAGCATTGTATTTATTTCAAATGTGGCTTGTTCTTTATTGCTAGTCTATCTTCCATAATAAAAAGTAGCCGGTCACAACTGAACTTTAAATGCTAAATACTTGAGAGAGCAATGTGTCTTGTTATGTATGACTAAGTGCAGGGATGACAATGAAGGGCAATGCTGATTTCCTGGTAAGCAAAGACCCTGGACATACTCGAGGACGAGCAAGGTTTAAGCATGGGGGGATTGTTGGCACTCTTAAATGACATGCTTTTAGTGTTGTTCTTGTAGCGATTCCAAGCTTATTCTTACACCAACCCCACCACTTGGCATTGAAATAACCTCGTTTCCGCTTGTGTATATATTTTTGGAGCATTTTTGTTTACGCAGGTTATTTGGCTACTTTGGAGTGAATATGGGCCGAATTCAAGAACTAGCAACAACACGGCAAGATGAAGGCCAAAAGTCCTAATGAAGCCCAAAGGAACCGAAGCACGTTTATACTCTACTCCAACGGGCCACCTCTAACAAGGCCAAATTGAAGATAAGGCCGGAGTACTTCGAGATCAAGGCAAATCCAGCGCAGACTTGGAAGAGACATCAAGACCCATCCATATCTCGGAGCAACCGATGTCCAAAGCCCACAAGGAGCAGAACATAAACTCATGAACATCAAAGAAGCTTACACGCAAAAGATGGGACTGAGGCGGGCCAAAAAGGCCCTGGGCCGGCCGGCCAGGACCCCTCTTGGCCGTGCCGCCCAGGCCATTTTTGCGCCGCCTCGGCCTCCCCTTTGAGCTAGGGTTTTCTCGGTGCATAAATAGCCAATATTCCAGAGGGGAGGCGTATCCATTCACCAGAAGTCGGTGAAACCTAGAAGTGAGCACCGGAGGACGGCCGCCGCAAGTCCTCGAAGTTGTCTAGGGAATGGCTTAGGCCGTGCCTAGCCACCATGGCCACCCTGCGTGGTTGTGCTATGGTAGAGTTCAGGAGCCAATCATTCATTGTCTATGGTATGTACTCGGAGGTGATGATGTAATGAATACTTTGTTTATGTAATGATCATCTTGTCATCCGATTCCTTAGCGATCAATCCGATTCCTTAGCGATCAAAGTGTCTCCTTTTATGATCTTGTACTTTCTTGGGTTTGCTTTACCTTCAATCTATTCTCGGTATAGATTGCTTGGGGTGTTTTTGTAGCCGTGGGGGCTAGGGGTTCATACCGGATCTACCAAGTAGTACAACACGTTCTTCGAACGTGCCCTTGTAATTGCTATGCTGATAAGGAGTGTCGTGACAGGGCGTGGCCTGTGTAGGGTGGTAGTTCTCGGGGGTTTGATCGGAGTTGGTGATTTAAAGAGGCTTTGAATGAGATGCTTGATGTGTTTACTTCTCTTGGCTAGAACTACAACTAGAAGGCGATAGGCTTAGTCAACCTTTGGTTTACCTTCAGCTTTTCCTATGTTTGTGGATGCGATCAACCTTTATACCCTAATTCATATCTATAGGTTTACCCTCTATATGTAATCAACGCTTCATGTTAGGATTAGATCCATTAGATTAGATGGAAAACCCTTGGTAGTTCGCTGTCGATCCACGGATTGATAAACCTTGGATGAATACTCTAAGGGAAAGGTTACAATGATCCGTGTGCTTGCGGTGGATCTTGGTGTGCGTTTGCGCTGCCAACAACTGCTTGCCGTTGTCCAAGGTCAATTCTCGTGGGACTCCGAAGCGGCAAATGATATTTTGTCAAAAGAATTTTTGCACCGTTGTTGATGTTATTGTCTGTACTGCTTTTGCTTCAATCCACTTCGAAAAGTACTCCACTGCTACTATTGCATACTTATAATTTCCTGGAGCTGTTGGCAATGGACCCACGATGTCCATTCCCCATCGTGCCAACGGCCAGAGTGGTGGAATAAGCTGTATCTCATATGGAGACGCTTTGTGATATGGGAAGTGCTTTTGGCAGTTTGTGCAAGACCTGACCACATGATCCGCATCATGAACTGCTGTTGGCCAATAGAACCCCTACCTGAATGCTTTGCCGACAAGTTTCCTTGTGCCCAAGTGTGATGCACAAGCTCCTGCATGTATCTCTTTTAGCAACTCTTTTCCGGCTTGCATAGATATGCATTTTAATAGTGGAGCACACACTCCGGACTTGTACAATTGATCTCCTCTCATAACGAATGTTCTGGCTTTCACTTGCATTCTTCTTCTATCTTCTTCACTTTTTGCTCATAAAAACCTCTGAGAAATGCAATGATAGGCGCCCTCCAATCTTAACTGGTAATTGCATTGATGTACTTTGCTGGTTCCTCGTCGGAATTAACTGATTTATATTTTTGAATCTCGTAAAATACATCTAGATCTAGGAAAGTTTTCTGCGCAGCTGCTTTAGCCAACTTGTCAGCTTCATTTATTCTGCCTCTAGGAATTCTCTTCACTGTGAACCCCCAGAAAGTACTTTTCCATGGATCTCACTGTTTTCAGATACCTCATCATTTCTTGATCCCTGACTCTATAAGACTTCCCAATGTGACCTGAGAGTAGCTGCGAATCTGTCCTTATTATGATTCTTCGAGCCCCCAATGCTCGTGCCTTCCTTAATGCCAGAAGCAATCCCTCATACTCTGCCACATTGCTTGTAGCCCCCAAAAAATCTAGCCTCAGCGCGTATCTTAATGTGATTCCCGAAGGTGACGTTAACACGGCTCCCACACCTGCTCCCTCTTTACAATAAGCTCCATCACACATGATTTCCCAACAAGCTTCTGTGATTGTGTCAGTCTGTTGATTTGATCCCGGAGTCCAGTCTGCTATGAAGTCAACCAAGACTTGAGATTTTATGGACTTCCTCGAGGTAAAGGTGATGCCATACTGCGCCAATTCTTCTGCCCATTTACCTATCCTTCCCGAGGACTCTCTGTTTCCAAATATATCTTTAAGTGGATGCGAAGTTGGCACTACTATTGAGAAGCTCTGGAAGTAATGCTTTAGCTTCCGCGACGCCATGACTACTGCATAAGCCATTTTTCCATCTCAGAGTAAAATTTCTTGGAACCTGACAATGCTTCTAATACATAGTATATCGGTGCTTGTGCAAGCTGGCCATTGACTTCTTTCTCTTCTACTAAAACTGCACTTAATGCAGAGTCTGTGGCTGCAATGTATAATAACAGAGTCGCTTTAGGTGACGGGCTTGTTAAGATAGCCGTTTGCTCGAGGTAAGCTTTCAAGTCATCAAATGCTTTTTGCTCTGCTTCTCCCCACTGAAACCACTTGGAGGAGCCCAACAATTTGAAGAAAGGGAGACTTCGCTCCGCTGATTTTGAAATGAACCTTCCCAAAGCTGCTATTCTTCCGGTCAGCTTTTGAATGTCCTTCTTAGACTTTGGCACTTTCGTGTTTCTGATGGCCTTAATTTTTCTAGATTTGCCTGGATCCCTGTCTTTGATATCATTCACCCTAGCAGCTCCTTTGCTCACTCCGAAGACGCATTTCTCTGGATTCAACTTCAAACCGAACTTGCGAAAATTTGCAAACGTTTCACACAAATCCTGAACGTGATACTCTTTTTTCAAACTTCAGACCACCACATCATCAACATATGCAGATACATTTCTTCCCAACTGAGGCTTCAATACAATCTATATCATTCTACAAAACGTTGGTCCTGCTTTCCGAAGACCTTCAGGCATTCTCACAAAACAATATGTGCCAAATGGTGTTGTGAAGCTTGTCTTTGCCTCGTCCCCCTTGCAGAGCCAAACCAGGTGGTACGCTGAAAAATAGTCTAACAAAGACATCCTTTCTGATCCTGCATCAAAGTCCACTAGTACATGAATGCGAGGTAGAGGAAAACCATCTTTAGGGCAAGCTTTATTTAGATCTGTAAAATCTATGCAAATGCGACAATCGCCATTCTTCTTAGGTACTAGCACTATGTTCGCGAGCCACTCTGAATAGAGGACTTTACGAATGACTCTGGCATCAAGGAGCTTTTGTACTTCGCCTCTTGCCATTCTCTCTTTCTCTTCTGACAACACCCTCAATTTTTGTTTCTTTGGAGGGTACTTCGGGTCCACATTTAATGTGTGCTCAATGACACTTCGAGGTACTCCTCTGAGATCAGATTTTTTCCAGGCAAAGACGTCCTGGTTGTTTCTAAGGCACTCTAACAAGCGCACCTCTTCGTCCTTCTCTAAGCCCCACGCAATTACAACGGTTTTGTCGATGACATCTTCACATAAAGGGACCCTTTTGGTGTGCTCTTGTGCTTTCATTCTATTGACTTCTCTCAGGTCTTGTTCCTGCTGCGGTGCATCTATGTCTTCTTCTACTTCTTTTTTAGTATGTTCCTCCTGGATGATATGTACCGGCTTCTGATGGGTTCTAGTGTTATCCTCGCGCCATCTCGCATCTTCTTGATTACCGAAGACCGTTAATACCCCAGCATGTGTAGGTATCTTCATGCACAAGTATGGTTGGTGAATAGCTGCTGCAAACTTATTTATCAATGGCCTCCCAAAGATTGCTAAATAAGAATACGCGATGTCTACCACATCGAAGGTTATCATTTCAGTCCTTTGCTGGGGACCCTCCCCGAAAGACACGTTCATCTCAATTGTTCCATGTGCTTCAATTCTTTTTCCACCAAAACCATACAATGGCTTATTCGTTGTTTTGAGCTTGGAGTCTTTAAAGCCTAACTTTTCAAACAACTTGTACGTGATGATGTCTGCAGAGCTTCCGTTGTCTACCAAAATACCTCCTACATCACTTCCCAACAGGTATTTAGTATTTTTTCCCATGTTTGCTCTTATAACTAGAGGGTCTTCGTGAGGGAATTCTTGAAGATGCATGTCTTGCTCTAAAAAAACAATTGGTATGTGTGACCACTCACTTCGGAAATGTTTCCCCGAAGACAGATGCGCAACATTTCTGATGTAATCTTTCCTCTGCCTCTTTGTTTCAAACACCGGTGTGTTATGACCCCCTATAATTGCATTTAACATTTATGACGTTAACCTGAAGTTCGCTGTCTTCCTCTTGCTTTGGGGGGTCTATTTTCTGCGATAATGTGGGCTGACTACCTTCAGCTCGCGAAGTGGCATGCAATTGGTAATTTGACGGGTGATATGGTGGCACTCCGTGATAATGCCCCCAAGTTTGTGGCGCTGGCAATTGTGGATATGAAGCGAGGTAAGGCTGCGCTAACATATAATTCATTGGAACAGACGCTTGTACCGCGGATTGATTAGGTGCCGAAGTGTGATTTACTGACTTCGCGGGTTGTAGTTGCAGCCCCTTCTTTTTTGCCTCTTTCCTCTTGGCTTCTATCGCAACCTGGCATTCATTCGTCCAATGCCCGGCATTTTCTCCATGTATCTAGCAAAAAGGAGCTCTGTTTTTGTTTTGACCACGACCCCCTCGTCCTCTGTCAAATCTACCTCTTGATCCAGGCACAAAATTATCTACATGAAACTGACGATCCTCACCAGACACATTGTTAACCTCTCTTTCATAAGGTTGACTTTGCTGCCTGCGTGAAGCCTGCTGCTGTGGTCTGAACTGCTTTTGATTCGACCAATTAGATGATTGAGTTGCATCTTTTGTCTGCTCTTCACGTCTTCGCTTATTCATCTCTTCGATTCTCCTCATGCGACCTCCATCTGATTTACAATACTCATGAATGATCTCATACAATTCTCTCTTTGACTTCGGCTTCACCCGATCTAGAAACTCCCCGCAAGGGCCTAATTTTAATCCTGCTATGCAAGCCTCGATAACTGTTATCTCAGGGACGTTAGGTGCTTTAGATCTCTCTCTAATGAATCTTTGGAGATAATCGTGCAAAGACTCTTTTACACCTTGTTTAATGTGATAGAGGTCTCCCGAAGTTAAATCTTCCTGCTGAAAACCTCTGAAGTTTTGATAAATTTTTGCTCGCAAGTCCTCCCAACTGCTGATGGATCCCATTGGCAACGAAGTGTACCATCTCAGCGCCAAACCTTTTAGAGACATAAGGAGAGACTTGGCCTTCTCGGGACCCTTTCCTCCAACCGCAGATATCATTGCCTTAAAACGCATCAAAACTTCTTTTAGATCTGACTCGCCGTCAAATTCTGGCAAGGTGGCTGGCAATCTGAATTGATTAGGCCAAGGAGCTGTTTCTATTTCAATTGACAATGGAGTTCGCGAAGCTGCACTTGGTTGAAGTCTTCGCCAGACACTTCTTCTCTGCAATGGTATTCGTTCCGCCAACGCCTCCTCCTGCCAATACTCCTCATCTTCAACCCCATTACCAGAGTCTGCCTGACCTTCGCGGGCCAAATGATCTTCGCGATTTGCGAGGTTTGCATTTTGCAGTGCTTGAATTTTGTTCTGTATTGAACTCAACATCTGCTCGAGTTGCAAAGTTGAACGCTGAGCTTGATACCTTTTTTGCTCTGCTTGAATCTGTTCTAACATTTGCCTTTTACGAATGATTTCTTCCTGAAGTGCCTGTACTCGAAGCCTTTCTGCTTCTTCGTCACCCTCTTGTCTGGACTTGCCCTTTGCTACAGCCGTTTCTACTTGTGCTCTCGTCTGGACTTGCGATGTTGACTGCCCCGCTTGCTTGTATCTTTGCTCCAGCTTCCTCTCGATTCTTCTCAAAGCTTCCAAGTCTTCATCTTCTATATCTTGATCCATAAGGTTCACGTGCAATTCTCCATCCGCTAAGTGTTCCACCCGACCTTCGCTACCGTTGTCTCTTGGATTTGTTGGACTTAGAACCATGTCCAAAGGTTGAGATGACACTGGTTGATCACCAATTGCCGTATTTGTAGGTGGTGGTTTTCTTTTCGGGGGAGCCATTTGTGGTGTTTGGGACGAACCATAGTGGGCGCCAAAAACTGTTGAGGTAAAGACTGGCCAAAAACTGTTTATGTTTTCATTAACCAACGAGGTCAAAGGTTATAAAAGTCTAACTTCTCAACAACGGCACAACCAAAGCAGTAGCTCAGTGGTAGGACCCGTATCTCCCGTCCTCCATAGGTCTCAGGTTCGAGCCCGCCGTCGCCCATCTTTTTTTTGCGCCTTTAAAATCCAAATCGGGAAGACCTGGCTCGGGGCGGTTGGCGACGTGGTGCGGGGGTCTGCGTTACGGGGCGCAGTGGCGGCCGATGATCTGGCAGGGGCAGGGTGACGTGGCTGGTTTGGTTTTTTTCAGCAAAGAATTTTGCTATAAATAAAATCCATTACCAAATGTGACACAACTGAACGCTTGGTTTGGTGGTAGAGCACCTTCATTTTGGTGGTGTAGACCCAGGTACAAAACCCCATGCAGCATTTATTTTTTTTCTATTTTTTCCTTTTTTTATTTCTTATCATATGGAACATGGCGATTTTTTAATTTAATTTTCGTGACGGATTTGTTTAACTGTCACAGTATTCGGGCCGGGCCATGACGGAATTGATAAACCGTCGCGATTTTCTAGGCTTATATAGGCTTAGAGCAAAATGTTAACGTTTTCTGAAACCGTCGCCAGAATTCCGTCACGGATTAAATAGTATGTTGTAGTGCTGTAGCGCCGGATCCCCGTCGGGCAACACGGAGCAGAGGCAAGGCTGCCGGGCGCAGAGACAGCCGGTGCGGGGAAGCCAGGCGGCGTGCTCGCGCCAACGTCGTCTAGGTGGAGCTGCCGGCCCTCGCGCCTGCGCCCCACGGTGAAGGCAGAATGTCGTGGCGGTGAGCTCGGGCCTGACCAACTGAGCAAGTGACAATTTCAGGTGCGATTTTTGGCCAACTTGAAGGGCACTTTGGTACTAGTGGGCAACGAAGCTATTTTGAGGACCGTTTGGTACGGCTTCTTGAGAAGCCGGTGGAGAAGCCCCTCATGAAGCCGTGCCAAAGGGGGTCTTATTTGAACAATGACCAATGTGAGGCGCATTGCAAAGTCTCATCATCACTTAGCCTTCTCTTTTAAAGAAAACTGGATTATTCAATAATCAAACGGACAGGGTTCATGACTTCAGGCACGCACACACGTGCTTAGCCACAAATGACATGACACAACACACCCATGGAGTATGATGGTAACTGTAGGTTAATAAGGCAATCAAATACCGTAGCACGAAGCTGGAAAACGTCACACTGCAACCCACAAATGGACACGCCGACGTGATACGATTGTCAAACTTAAGGCTCAGAGAGTGCAGAGAACTGAGTCGAATCACAAAGTACAGTACAGGCAGCACAAATAACCCACAAATGGTTTGTCCTGCATGTATGCCATGTGTTTGATTTTAATTCTGTGTACCAAATGGTTTGTCCTTTTGCATGTATACCATGTGTTTGATTTTAATTCTCTGTACCCTCTGGACATGAAACATTTTATTTTGAATGTTTGTGCCAGTTTGTGAGAGCAAATGTGCTGCTGGAACGGGCAATACTCTAATATATTCTTTGGTGTGGGATTTATTGTGTGTCAGTGTGTGTATTGGTCCTATTGGACTTATTGATTCTTAAGGTACCGTTTGGATCCTTGGAATTGAATTCCATTCTAATAATCATAATTTAGACACAAACTAATTAAGCTAATATAGTTGTACGTAGAATATATTTGTATATTATTGTTGGCTATATGGGAGAGATACTTATGTACTACACTTCTACTACAGTGAAGCGGGTTGAAGAGCGTGCTATAAGTTCCACATTAGAAACATAACGTGAGGATCTATAGAATCAATTTTCATCTCCCACCCTCATGAATTTAAGATAGACTTATATCTAAATTTTGAAAAGTTATGGAATGCCACATTCTAAGATAAATAGACTACTCCATTAAATAGATTCTAATTCCTTCAAAATGAAGGGATCCAAACCGGACCTAAGTGGTGAGCTATATATTATTGGTAATGGAATTACAACAACTGGTGAGCGCGCTTAATCTTTTGGACCGCAGCTTGCAACAGGTGGACTGAATCGGGAAGATTTTCTCGTCACAGGTAAGTAGACTAACAGTGCGTTCGGAATGTCTCGAATCAAATTCTCATCCAACTCTCCTGGCAAAGGGCGTAGGTATATTTATTTAAATAATCACCAATGTTGGCAATAGCGGGCTATAAAATTTAGCGGAGTGTTTCTAGAAAAGCTATAAAAGCTATAGCGCAGCTATAGCGGAAGCTATTGCCTTTAGCGGTATGTAAAAAAGTAATGAAATTTAGGCTAAAACTTTATAATTTCAAGAATTTCATATTATATTTCATAAATATATATCCAGGCATGAGTGCAAACATAAGTAAACATATAAAAATAAGTCACGGTATACACAATAAGTCATAAGTTATAACTCGTAGTTCATAAATCACAAGTATATAAGTTCATAACTCAGTCATAGCGGAGTTAGCGGCGCTAGGCTATTGAATTTAGCGGCACTATTTCACACTATAGCAGAGTTAGCGGCATTAGCGATAATATTGCAATATCGTCACGGCATCTGTCTCAAAAAGCTATAGCGGAGTATTAGCGGGCTATTGCCAACATTGATAATCACCAATGTGTAGCACACTCACTGCAGTCTCTCAAATCTCGACACCACTTAGCCTTCTCTCTTAAAGAGATCTGGATCACTTAATAATCAAACGGACAGGTTTATACACACATATTTAGCCACATATGGCATGATACATCATTCCCGTGGAACATGATGGACAGCGTAGGTGAATACAGCAATCAAACATCGAAAACGTCACACGACAAACTACAGATGGACACGCCAACACGATTGTCAAACTTCCGGTTAAGAGAGTGCAGATAACTAAATCAATTCACAAGATACAGGAAGCACAAATAAATTGACGAAAGCAGGAGGAACGCATGACTGACAGAAAGAAGACGGCCAGGCTTCTTCCTTCAGCTGCATCTTTATTTGGAGATGCATCAATCAAGAAACATCCAAGCAAAGCTTCCAATTGTTGATGCAGCTGATGAAGACGAGGCTGCCGCTGCAGTTCCGTCTTCTTGGCATTGATGGTGTGGATTATACTTCAGAACTGGACTGTTAGGATGGGCTTCAATTTCTTCCCTCACCTGATCCAGGCTGCAGTCCCCGTTGAGATCTACCTTCCTCAACTTAGGTAGGTGGTTGAGTCCAGAAAGAGCCTCCATGGTGGAGAATGACCAAACAATCCTCTCGAGCTTCGGAACTGCGCCGATGACAAACCCAATGCTGCCGATGTCATCTCCTGCTACAAGTAGTAAGTTGAGACTTTGGAATTCTGCTTCCTTGAAGGCGAGCTCACGTTCAACGTATGACTTGTGCTGAAGCCTTAGGTAGCGCAGTCCACGAAGCTTACCAAGGATATGCAGAGCATCCTCCTTCAAGTAAGTCTCGCTCAGTGTTAACTTGGCAAGTTGATGGAGCTCTTGAATCATGTGGGAAAGCCCTCTTGTGATTCCACTGATATTTAGGCTTTCGATGAACTGTGGAGGGGAGGATACATAATTTACCACGCCTGCATCATGACTTTCTTCACCAGCAGCCGATGATTGGTCGATCCGGATCGACAAGGAACGGAGGCACCTATGCAATTTCTCGATTTGGTGGAAGAGATCATTCAGGTTGGCATTTTCACCAAGGAGACCTACACCGAGTTTTCTCAGTTTCAGTAGCTGAACAATGCCGGCTAGCTCCCTAGCGCTGTCAGCAACCTGAACATGGGACAATATCTCCATGTTTTTCATTCTCTGAATAGCGAAAGGCATGTGCACCGTGAAAAATGATTCCTCTGATCTCGTAGCATCACTGCTTGCAGAGACCATCCGACCAGCAAGGAAATGCTTTAGCAGTGGAAGCACAACAGCTTTCTTGCCAAGTACTCGTACCTTGGTCTGCCGGATGTCCAGTGTCTCCAAGCACTGGAGCTCCTCAATTTGGGTGGGTAGTTCTTCAACATCAGTGTTCCTAAGGCTCAAATACTTGAGCAATAATATCTTGCAGATGCTCTTCAGATGATGCTTCTTCAAGCCCCTGCAGCCTTCTAGGTCAAGCACTTTCAACATTTGCCATTGAGAAGATGCAGCCAAAGATGGAAGGAGAGCAACAATGTCATTTCTTTCGCCATCAGAATGAGATGCTTGCAACCCTATCATGTTGTGAATGGAAAGGTGGCAAGCAAAATCTGTTGGCAGGTTCGCGTCCACAAAGTTTACATCTCTAGCAATCCTGGTGATGAACCCATGGACTTCATGATGTACTGTGCAGCTCTTGATGTCGCCTGCAGCGCATATTTCCAAAGGGCAGACAAACCCTCGAGTGGCGAGCACATCCAAGACGTGGTCGGCTTCATCCGTTGCACTTGCTTTGCCATCACTTGTAGTATAAGTAGGTATGAGGCCCTCAGAAATCCATCTTCTAGCCAAGCTTGTACTTCTGATGATGTGGCCTTGAGGGAAAATAGTTAGGTACAACAAGCAGCTCTTGTACTTGGTAGGAAACTCATTGTAGCAGAACATCAGCATTTGCTTAGCAATACTTTTCTTCAGCCGTTTACATTCTTGTATGCTTTCGATATAGTTTTCCAGTTCATCTTCTGTCCTATTAGCATTGACATACAGAAGATGCAGGAACATCTTCATTGCAAAGATATTGGGGTAAGATTCTTGAATAATTTCCCACACTAAATTTTCCTTCCAGTACTGGGAGTTTGCAGCCAGCTTCTCCGCTCTACTGAAGAATACATTCTGTGTTGTTACGGCCGTGAGGATTTTGGCCGGAGACCAACACCTCTCTATGTCTTTGCGTGAGTCCCGGGTTGTGAGCACTATAGCGCTGCCGCGAGTGCACTCATCAGCGTATACCAGAGCGGATCTTATGGACCGACATTGCCAAGCAGCCCACAGGACATTTTCAAGAACGATCAGGAAGCGCTTGCCTTTCAGGTGCCCATGAAGTTCTTTGGAAAGTTCCTCGTCGTTACTCTTGTTTTCTTGGCCACCTTTTGGAGCTACTTCCTCTAGAATGTTGAACAGTATCTTGCGGTGTCCTTTCTCGCCTACTTTGACCCAAGCCTTGCAGCTGAATGAGCTCGCCACGGAGGGATGTTGGTACACGCGGCGTGCAATGCGAGCTGCAGCTGATTTCCCATGGTTTCCAAAACGGCCGTCCCATGCAACAGCGAAGATCCTCAACCGTGGTTCGCTGCCATCTCCTGCAGGAGCAGGTGGTTGCGGTTCCTCAGACAGCCATTTGATCAGAAGATGGATGCCTCTGCTTATTACAATATCCGCCTCAGCGGGCGGTTCACCATCAAGCAGAGCGCGTCTCCGAAGATGTTCCCTGTCGCGTGCAACCACCCGTGGAGAAGGGATGTCGTCGTCTTCATGCGTGACAGCACCAAGGGCTGCAGAATCTGGCACCGTGACGCCGTACCTGAGGCACGCAGCATTATCATAAATAAAAAAAATATCGGAATTCTATTGGTGAAAGAGAAGTTTTTTCAAACAAAATTTATTAAATTAAACTCATCTTAATTTATGCAGAAATAAATATATATTCTCTTCAAACTATGTAAATAGAAAAGGACATATAATAATGTAGAAAAATGAGGGCCGGGAGATTCGCAAGTAGGCCAAAAGTGTACGCGAGCGCTCATAGTAAATAGTGGGGCTAAATTCAAACCTCCGATATTTTACAAGCAAAACGGATATATTGGAGTTATCGGAAATCAACGTGAACCCTGACCTGAGCCGCCTTTCGCCAACATCCCGAGCATGGTCCTTGAGCTCCCGGATCCGCTTCGCGACTCTGTGGCGCACCGGAGCGGTCTGCAAAAACCAGAGGAGCCGCCGCAAGTACCGCAGTAGGCAGCTGTTGGCGGCGCCTTGTTCAGCGGTGGCAGGGTCCCGGACGTGGCGGACATAGAGCTCGACGTTTCCCTCGCAGTCTCGAGCGAGCCGGACCACCTGCTTCATCCAGGTGCGGACGTGGGGGGCGCGGTACTGTGCCTCGGTGAGGTGCAGGAGCAAGCTGTTCATGCTCTCCATCTCGTCCCTGATGAACTCCACGTCGCCGCGGAGGCCGCCCAGCAGCTGCGCCTCATCCAGGAGAACCGATGCAAGCCGGCCCAAGAGCGAGTCCACGGCGCCCTGCGCCATCGCAGACATATCTCCAATCCGCCTCCCTCCCTCCCTCCCTCCTGCTTACTGTATGTCGGTCGTAACTAGCTTCGGCTGGAAATTAATGGCTTCTCTAGTGGAAGCAGTGGATACCTTGAGGAAGAAGGCCATGCATGCCATGGCTCAGCCGGCTCAAGTGTGCAAGCAAAAAAAATGGAACAACCAGCTCCGTAGCTCGCGTCCTTTGGAGGCAGATAGATCACTTGTGCCAACGTACACTTTAGTTTCCTTCTTTTTACCGCTAAAAGCCAGCTTTAATCAGCGGTACGGTACCCCTTTTCTCTCTTTCCAGCTTTGTAGTAGGCCCATACAGATTTTTTTTTTTTTTTTTTTTTTTTTACTACGAATAGATAGTTAGCATGCCGATTTACTAGTTCAAATCTCTCTTCAATTTTTCTTTACCCTCTACCACTGAAACCTCTCAAGTTTATCCAGCTTTTCCATGTCTCTTTTGTTTCTTTTCCTTTCCTTCAGGCCTATCTTTTAATTTTGGTGTTTTAATCGATGCCTTTGCAAATATCCGAGTTTAGAGGTCTGCCATTACAACTCACCTATTTACTTACGTCATTACAATTCTTTCAATACCTGAACCATGCTATTTTGTACATGCTGTTGAGCTCACATGCAGACCACCATAAAAGCTACAGTACTTTGCACAAATCAAAATGCACCCCCCCCCCCTCAGCCCAAACACAAATATAGCTCTCTCCCGCTCTCTGATGTGTGAGCCCCATGCATCATTCCCTTCTTCCTTCTCTCTTACATCCAGCTCAACTTGCTCAAGATCTTGGTCCTCCATGGATCTGCGGCACCAAAGGTAAATCCAATCGCTCACCCATGAGTCAAGAAGCTAGCACCGACGGGCATGGAGCGGCGGCCGCAACTCTAGGTGTCGCCAAGCATGGGAGGTGGCATGTCATGGAGGAAGATGGACACACGCGGGCAATGCTGGATTGAGGAAGAAAGGGAGGGATAAGGGGATGACCCATGGGGCCAACATAGCAGTGAGATGGATAGAAGAAATGTAGTGAGGGTATTTTTGTCCTTATAAAGATAACGAAGCCTATACGTGGGTCTAATGACATCAAAGGTTTACAAAATGACATGGTTCTGGTAGAGGAATAATTGTAATGGTATGACTCCAAATAGGTGAATAATAAAAGCAGATTTCTAAACTCGGATATTTGCAATGTCGCAATCCAATTAAGCCTTTAATTTTTCTTTCCTTTTTATCACTAAAAGATTCCACTTTAGCTTTCCCTCCCTCCTTTTCATTTAATTTTATAATTAACAAGCCAGAAATGATATTCTATTTTTTTTGTTTTGCTACCGTTTTTACTTAAGTTTCCCGAATGTTTAGCAGGAATTCAAGAACAGGTGATTTTAACCTTCTGCCCCCATTCTTTCCATTTATTCACAAAGCGGTCTCACAGGCCCTCATCTTCCCCACAGGTATAACGCATAGCCGCTGCCAGCCGTCGCCTACGGCATATGATCCTGTCGATTCCAGTCATGCATTACGCGATTGCCTCGATCACTAGCAATACTTGACAACTAAGTATGCAGCTGTGTAGTAGAATGTGTACTGGCGCTTTCGTGTTAACCTACCTACTGATTGGCAAGTGTCAAGCACTCAAGCACCATGCAATGATATGCATTACTCATCCATTCGTCTTATTTCGACTAAAGGTAAATATATATGTCACACTGTCTGAACCAAAAATAGTGGAACCAGCTCCTTAGCTTGCATTGGTCGCGCCTATGCCAACGTACACTTTAATTTATCTTTCTTTACCACTAAAAGCCAACTTTAATCAGCAGTACCCATCCCCTCTTTCCTTTATACTTTGCTATGTCTCTTTTTTCCTTTTTCCCTCAGACCTATCTTTTAACCACTGCAGGATTCCACTTTATAGCTTTCCCTCCCTCCTTTTCGTTTAATTTTTTAGCAGGCTAGAAAATAATAATTTTTTTGGTTTTTTGCTGTTTTTCAAGTGCTTGAAACTATTCCTCCCGTAGCTTTTCCTTATGTTTCCAACATGTTAGCAAAAAAGTCGTGATCGCCAGCCGTGGCGTACGCCATGATCCTTTCAATTCCAGTCCTGCTTTATGTGATTGCATCAATCACTAGCAATAGTTGGCAACTAAGTACGCAACTGTGTACTAGAATGTCTACCGACACTTTCGTAATTTCTCTTTGAGAGATCAATTACTACAGGAGAATGCAAAAACAAGATAATGCGAGCATTACGGTCACTGCCCCCAGCAGATGATTTTGTACCGGTTGGAGGCAACAACCGGGGATGCAGGCCTTATCAGTACCAGTTGTAGACAACTGAAAGTGCATCTAGGCCTTTAAATGAATTTTATTCGCATATTTATGATGCAATGTTGTTTCACATATTGAATGAGTATTATATGGCTCACAATGAAAACAAGTATGTCATCTCATGATGTAATTGGATGATCAATGACAAGCAAAGATGAAATTAAATGTTGGGGATATATTTTAGTAAGCCTCCAAATCATGTCATGGCTTGGTTGACAAGTGAAGGGATCATCAAGAAAAGAATAGTAATATTCGCAAATGGACATTGCAAGACTTCATGTATACATGATAAAAAGACATGAGCATATGTGTTACATATTAGTCTTATTGTTGGAAGCTTGCAATTTGGGATATTCTTTATCAAGCAAGAATAAGCATTTGAAGAGCAGTTTCAAATGGGTATTCATTGTTGATGTCCAAAGCTAAACTCAATATGGTAAGGGTAAGTGGTGAAGAAACCAAACGAGATGACTAGAGCGAGGGACTAAGCAAGCTTTGGTTAAGGGACGGCTTGAGACAATGGGCATATTGCTAAGGTGAAGTTGCTATTATTCGGGGGGTTTCAAAGTATCATATCTAAGCCTTACCGAGGGAAGCAATGCAATGCATCTATCTATTGCGGTTGATGAAATGGAGTGACTTAAGGATTCAAGTACACTTTATCATGAATAATGGAAAATCCTAAGTCACCAGCTCAAATTGGATATGCTCAAGATGATAGCATTGTTGAAAACCCTCAAGTGGATATT
The DNA here is from genome assembly GCA_015476505.1 of Urochloa ruziziensis. Classification (NCBI taxonomy): domain Eukaryota; kingdom Viridiplantae; phylum Streptophyta; class Magnoliopsida; order Poales; family Poaceae; genus Urochloa; species Urochloa ruziziensis. The sequence goes on from CM027120.1 coordinate 62,618,794, forward strand.
GATCAAAGTATGGAATGGATGAAGACTTACAAGGTCAATTGGTTTATATTGTGTTTATATTTATTCTTGAGTATAGGTATGTCGTATTATCAAAAGGGATGCAACATTAGCTTTTTGACAACATCAAAAGTGCTCATTAGTTGTCCTATGTGAGGATGGCCTTTAGAGAACCCTTGAGTGTGCTAACTATCATAGCTCAACTAACAAGTGTTAGTTCATCCAGTAGGTGAACTGAGAGTGAGTTGAGAGGATTTTGGGACTAATTCAGCCAGGTCGGTCTGACCGAACTGGCAGGCCGGTCCGACCAAACTGGCAGATCAGTTTGACCGATCTAAGGGCTAATGACTAGTTTTTCAAACAGACCAATATGATTAGTCTGGTAGACTAGTCTGACCGGTTTGTTCAGGTCCAATGGCTAGTTTCTGGTGTGTGGGTTATAAATACCCCTTAGCGCCCTCATTGGTGGGCTGCTGGTTCTACACACATTTGACATCATCCTTTGGCCAGAATAGCTCTCCACAAGCTCTCTTTGTGAGATTTGTGTGATTCTTATGAAATCTTTGGGTTGGGTTGAGAGAGTGATCTTGTGTGAGCATTAGAAAGCTAAGAAGAGCAATCCGTAGCTTGAGCACTTATGGTTCATGTCAAGATAGCCGCATGAAGCATTTGTTACTCTTGGAGGTGCACCTCCTAGACGGCTAGGTGTCGCCGACTAGCTCCCAAGGTGTGGTGAGCAGTGGCAAGTTTGTGAGGGCTGTGATCTTGCCTCTGCAGGGAAAAGATCATCTTAGTGGAGCGAGAGAAATGGTTGAAAGAGACCTGGCTTGTTGGAAGGGAGTTGAAAGAGACTCGTATTTCAATAGGCTCCTCAATAGAGACGTAGGATTCACTAGGGTGAATCTGAACTTCGGATCGTGTCTACTCTTGGTTTGCCTCACTTGTTGATTTCTAGCATATTAATTGTGCTTCCGCTTCGATCTACTTGGGTGTGCTTGTCTTGTGTGCAGGGACGTATTTACCCTCCTTGAAATCATCTACAAAAGCCACTCTCCAAGTTTGGGTAGTGCTAGAAGTGGAGGAGAAGCTCGAGCTGCATTTGTGAGCTCACTGCCTTGGACCAGTCTGGTTGGTTGTCTCTAGTAGTCAGCCAGAACCGGTCTGGCCAGTCTGTCTAACCGGTCTGACCGGTTGGCTCTGACAGCTTGGATGATTGGAGTGAAATTAAAGAATTGGTCAACACATATTTTCATCGACCCAGTAGACGATTTCTATATTTCATCTACTAGTTAGACGAAATTAGTCAATTTTGTCTAACCAGCAGACAAAATATTGGAGTACATTTTTTAATTCACCCAGCACGAGATACCATTTTGTAACTCCAGAAAAAAGTATTAAAAAAGAGTAAAATATATGGCCAGTCCTTAAACTTGTCTGGCTGTGTCACTTAGGTCCCCGTACTCTCAAAATTGTATTTAGCTCCCTAAACTTAGGATTGGGTGTCATTTAGGTCCCTGTACTCTCAGAATGAAGATCTAGCCCCTTAAACTTAGCTTCAAGTGTCTTCTAGGCCCATATACTCTTTAAAAGCATCTGTCGTCTCAATTAAATTGATAAAAACTTATTTTTACATAGATACGATTTAACTATAGTCAAATAAAGTGAATTTCAGCTCAACTTGTATGGAGAATATTGAAGTGCTAAATCTAGAAAGACTGATGATCTTTTACTTGGAGGCAATATATTTACTTACAAGGTGCACATGACAGGCACGTTCTATTATTCTTGTAAGATTATTCAAATTTGAATAACTTGTAGTTGCACTTACTAAACTAAAATTAGGAGTTTATAACGTAAATTACTAGATGAATATTAGGAGAAGCTGCATAGGCTACAGAACAAAGTTAGAAAATGTGCCAATGAAAGTAATGGCTTGCTTGAAAGCAAAAACTTTGATATTATCATGTTGTATTAGTGGGATGACACTGCATTTCAAAAGTTTAGGGACCTATAAGACACCCGAAGCTAAGTTTAGGGAGTAAGATATGCATTTTGAGAGTATAGGGACCTAAGTGACACCCGAACCCAAGTTTAGGGAGCTAGATATGCATTTTGAGAGTATGGGGACCTAAGTGACACAGCCGGACAAGTTTAAGGACCGGCCTAATATTTTACTCTAAAAAAATTCTAGGGATCGCATTGTCTTCTTCGAGAACGTTGATGATCAAGGATTGATGCTGGTTTGAGGAGGAGAGCACAACCGGCCTGAGGGATATGGGTACCCCATGGGTCCCCACCAACCAGACTCCTGGCACCCTGACAGGTGGACCTGGCCGGACCGACGGCCAATCAACTTCAACCAGTGGTGTAACACCTCGGGTGTTTAAGCATTTCATTAAGTATTAATCATCAACATCGCATGAGCATTATTTTTTTTTTCGTGGGAGCATTTTTGTCAATTAATAATTTTTTATTAGCAACTGATCGTATGAATTGTAGTTTTGTCAATCAAAAGGCAGTTTAGGAATGAATGATCACTTTTTATAATCTTGGCATGATCATCCTTCTTTTGTCATATTAATCAACATCAACTACCAGATTAGCAAGAAGTTGTATAATTAGTTCAACTAAGCTGCTGTAATTTTAATTAAACTACCCACGATAAGATGCTTCAGTTTTCTTATGTGTAGTAGTATAGTTTGGCCGTGACTTAAAATGATGAAAACACTGTTAGCATGACTAATGGCCAATGGCCCCTGCACTGCACGCTCGAGCTCCTCACTGCCGCGCCGTCCTTGCGCCGTCCTTGCGCCACTGCTCGCCGTCCTCGCCACTGCACCGCCAGCGCACGACCAACCACTCCGCCGCGGCCTTATCTCCTTCCCAGCCCCAGCCTCGCCTCCATTCTCACTCCCTCCCTTTCTTCTTCCTCGGGCGGACAGAACCCGAGCAAGACCGAGCCGAGCTCGCCCACCAAATACTCCCCATCCTTCCCACCAAAAACAAATCGCCTGCACCCGAACCTCCTCCACCCGACCAGCTTCGTCCTAGACCTCTCCTCGTCGCCGGCCATGGCCTACATGGCCGGGGATTAAAGCTGCCTCAGCCACCATTGGCGCCGGCCCCCGAGATCCACCTCGCCGAGGAACTCCCACCTCCGGCCATTGTCTCCACCAACCGACCACACCAGTAGACTCGTGGTGAGCTCCCGACTCCGTATCCCTCCTCGTTCCGCCCGGAAGCCATTGGTACGCCGTCCATGGCGTCGTCGCCGCCGCCAGCCGTGTGCAGTCGCGGTGCGCCTAGTAGTAGATGGCCAGGGTGCGTTGTGTGAAGTAGAAAGAAATTCTGGGGGTTTTCCATAAAACTATGGGTTTAAGTGCGAGGGTGGGAAAAGTTTCAAGGGCCTAAATGCTAGATCCAGGGGCTGTGCCGTAAAAGAAAGGGTAGGTTGCTAAGAGAAATTGTTTCCGTGGGCTTGGGTGAAAGGTTGTTTTCTTCAGTTTTTGTTTAGTTTTGATGAAATTGGCTGAAACTTTGAAAAATCATATCTAATCATAGAAAAATGCTAAAATACTAAATCCAATTTTGTTAGCTTCCTTATGAGTAGCTTTGCTATATAGGATCGTTTGTTCACATGTTTAAGAGTCTTTTCTGGGCGAAAATAAATGTTCTAGGTACTGCACCATAGAGCATGTAAAATATCTAGTAAATGCTACAAAAATGATATTTCGGCAAAACAAACTTCTCTGTGATCCTGGTGAGTGCGTACATCCTGTGGATCTATGTATGCACCTAGTGGAACTTGTTCACTGGTAGAATAGCTTTATGTATATGCGTGTGTTGTTGTTGCAGTATACATAAGTAGAGTTATAGAAATATTAAGTCTGAACATCACTATCCTGCATCGTAGGTATTTCTTTGTGAAGATAATTAATTGTTTTCATACTGGGTTAACAACGAAGTAAAATAATATATGTTGCACTCATATTAACATTTCATTGCACAATTGCATTCATGTAGATTCCGTTGCATGTGAACCTGTGACTGTGGAGTGGGCTTATCCGTGAAGCTAGCAGGAGCAGCCGCAGCAAGAGTCCCAGCTGGAGCAGCAAGAAAACCCGGCCCAAGGTCCGGAAGGGCCCAAGGCCTAGATAATACTAATGTTGTGCAACAAAGGCAAGCCCCGGAGCATAACCCTTCGTTTGAAATTATAATTATTTATAATTTGTGCATTTACGTTTTCAGGAGTTGAATGAAACCATAGATGCATAATCCATAGACTCCCTCGCTTATACTAGTATGTGTAGGTCGTTAGTGCTGCCATGCTTGATTAAGTCCGGTAGAAGACGAGTGATTTCCTGTCACTCGCGAGATATAGGGTTACTTGGTGCTTCAGTTAATTCTGGAAACTGGTTCACATGATAAATTGGAGACCAGGCGGAAATGTGGATTATTATGTTGTTGTTGGTTACTAGCTCTGCCTGTGTCGATCAAGGACCGAACCGTTGTTGGCTGTGCTGATCGAGTTTGAACAGTACTAATCACATGCTGGTAGTAGGAGGTAGTCGAACCCGGTAAACCTATGTACTTGATTCGCTCTGGAGTTGGAACTCCTTCCTGCCCTCCTAGGGTAGCGCAAGTGGCCGCGGAGAATTGGGTATGTACTTTTATTTTTTGTGGTCTCTTGTAGGGCTTGGCTGACTAAGTGCGGACGGGGCAGATCCGGCTTCCGGTAGCGAAGATAGGAACGGTAGGCGCGTGGTGCTCGACGGGGCATGCATGTGACGTGTGGTTAGGTTTTCCTTGCAAGGATTAAAATCGAATCGATTCGCCGCCGCTCTCGGATAAGAGAACCTCGATCATTCTGTCGCATCGTAGTAAAGAAATGAAATGAGATGATGATGATATTATTTGATTGATTAATTATATATCCACCATGATTGTTGTAGTTATGCAAATCTAGAAAATAGCTTCTCACAGTGTTAAATTGGCTAAAATATTGAAAGTAAGGATCCACTACTAGATGCTTTTTGGCAAAATAAACCCCACAGCCAAAAGCCTTTCATACTAGGAGTCTTTTTTGTCGGGTAAGTCTTGCTGAGTATTAGTTGCTCAGGGTTTGTTGCTTAACTGTTTTCAGGTGGAGTTGTCTTCTCTATGATGTCATATCGGTGGGCTCGATGTGATGTCCTCTACTCGTCGTTGTTACCGTATCGTAGTGGTTGTTTCGTATTTGTGTTTCAAACTTTAATTCCACTGTATAATTGAACTCTAGTCCCATTTTTGTATTTGAACTCAAATTGTAACTTAAGCTTCATTCTTTGTAATTAATTATTTTATATAATCCTGACATGTCTGTACTATCTGCGCTCACCTTCACGTGAGACTACAGGTGTTTGTTTCAATTGAGATTTTGGAATTGTGGTTGAATCGGGATTTTACCCGACAGACTGCCGGATTATGCCATTTTAAGTGCGTGTTGACCGGATTAACCATTAAGATGATGGTTAGCGCACTTAAGCCGATTTAATTTTGGTGGTTTTGCCACAAGTGGGCCCGACCAAATATGTGGGCCAAGGACGTGAAGACTTGGCGTGCAAGCCAAGACAGGACGGGTGGATCAAATCAGCCCGGATATCTTGGACTCTAACGGTTAGGAAGTCCGGATTGCTTTCCAAATTGTAACCGACCAGGATTCGCTCCTGGCCAACTTGTAAACTGTAGTCCGCCGGTCTATATAAGATGGCCTAGGGTGCCCCCCGAACTCATCTGATCTTTTGCCAAACAATACAACCACCACCACAAAACAGGACATAGGGTGTTACGCTCCGTGCAGCCCGAACCTGTCTAAACCTTCGAGTTCCCAATGCTCCTATTCATCATCGTTTTCTTAGGTTTGCGATCGCCTTTCCAGACAAATCAACCACGTGCATAGCCCCCATGTGGACTACCGGACATCTAAATCCAACAGTTGGCACGCTAGGTAGGGGTGATCGCGAGTCTTCAGCGCAGCCCGATGGCACCAACCGGCCCCGGTGTCATCTTCCCCGAGAACACAAAGAACTTCGTCGCGCTCGCCCACCCATCCACGCCCTTCAACTTGATCACGGCCGACATCCATCTGCAACCGGCTTCTACGCTTGTCAGCGTCAACATGCTATGTTTTCACTTCCGGAAATGAAAAAATATCGCCCCCCAACGAAAAAACCGAAAATCCCGAAATTCCCGGAATTTCGGGTCAAATTCAAACGAATTCAAATTTTTTGAATTTTTTTGCCAGAATTTCACTGCAACTATCTCTAATCAACCATACTTCATAATTGTATATCAAAACAAATAGATAAGGCCATAGTTATCACATAAAGATAGATTGGGGCTTCACAATGGCAATGTCAAGCATACATCATCCAACATCTAGCCAATGTCATCCATCTACCCTAATACAGTCCCGAATGTTACATTCCATAGGATGTCAATCAATAACAGTCCAAAATACATCTTCATGCACAGTCCAAAATATACACCTCCATTCACAGTCCAAAATATACACCTATTCACAGTCCAAATATACACCTCCATGCACTAAACAGAGTCCAAAATATACTTGGTCAGTCACATGCACCAACCTAGCTCCACGGCCACATCTTCTCCACTGAAGCATGCATTAACTGCAACATATATTGACATGTGAAATATTTTAAGATTTGAGAAACAAAAAAGCTACAGGCATAACAGAGGAATATAGAAAGGAGGTACTAGAAGGCAACATAGTACATGAAGTCAAAATCAGAGGCTATGGCAGCTGAAAATCATAGTACATTTATCTGGCAGCTGCATGGATATGTGTAAATCTAACCTTTTACAGTTTGTTGACGCACTTCATAGTTGGTTTCTTCTTCCTAGTCGATCTTGCACGAGTAGAGCTTCGATTCCCAATCCTAATACCTGAACTGCGGGCTGCACGATCACGGACTCTAGCTCTACGACCACTAGCTCCATCACCTATCACATATCATATTTTCAAAATAATAAAAAGAAACATGCATGCTGACAATAACCACAATGCCTGAAGATGATTGAAACTCACCAAGTCTTGTGGTTACTTCACATCTGGTGCCGCTGCCACCAGATCCTCCCCCCACATCATCAGCACCTATGGACAGCAAACAAGAAAAACAAATTACATGCACAAGCTATTGACCACATATCACAATTGCTCAGATAACAGAAACTGACCATCACCATCACCGTCCTCATCAGAGGCAGAGCTACTGTCCCCTGACTCAGCATACACAGGACTGCCATGTGAAGAATCCGACTCATAGTCATCTGCAAAACATTCATCCTCTTCATCCAATCCCCCCACCTTCCCTTTCTTTGTACCATCCTTTCTGCCAAAACAAAGTTTCCTCTTGAATGCAAGAACTTCTTTTGGCTCCATCCCTAACTCACTAATGAGGAAGCCACCAGGTGCGGTCCACTCATCATCACTGTCATCATACTCATCAAGAATTGGTCTAGACTCAGTCATAGAGTTGGACAGCCAGTCCATAATTGGGTTGTCTTCATCAAACAAAGCAACATCCATCATCATGCTACATGGATCTACATCGTTTTGTCTAAGGCTTTGATAATCTGTCTCAAATTGTTGGATGGACAACTTTAAATTATAGTGCACATAGACCAACTTATGCAGCTTTTCATAACTTAATCTATTTCTCACTTTAGTGTGAACCAAAGCAAATGTAGACCAGTTTCTCTCACACCCACTGGATGACATACATTGTGAAACAATGAGTTTTGCAAGTCTTTGTAGTTCTTTGCATTCTCCTCCGTACTGATTCCACCATTGAGCTGTAATTAATTAAAGAATAACAGAATTAGTAATGTCATCACAGAAAACATGCAAACTGATTTGGCCAAGAGTAAGTACATGGGCTTGTTCCACCCCGAAGTGCCGAATTCCTAGCCTCAAGGGATCCAAATAACAATTTCTTTTCACAAAAATATTTTGCATATTGGTCAATCGCAGCTGATGCTTCCTTAGAAGATTCTGCTAGCTTCTTGAGTGCCAATGTTACAGCCAGATCTTGCAAGATTTCATTTAGTCGACATAATAAACAAAAGAACAAATTAGTCGACATAATCACTCCAGATCTTGCAAGATTTCATTTACAACTAGCAAGATAGGAATTTAATTTACAGCTACCAGAGGCTACTACAAGAGACGCAACAAATTTTATGTCCCAGCCAAAAGGAACAGAGCCTGCAAGTCGGACATGCAGAGGCTTATGAGAAACAGAGTTGCTCCAATAAAAATACTACATGATTCCTAAATATGGCATTCAAGGGGTACGAGGAGAGAGGCGTACAGGGATCTTGCCTGGATGAAGCGATTGCCAGCTGGGAACAGGGTGTAGACGCGAACTGCGCCGAGGTTGAGTGCGCGGCCGCCGTGGTTGAGCAGCACAGGGACACAACTGCCTTGGATTGGATGAGCGCAGGAGAATGCGGAGGCACATCAACGCGTCCCTCTGGTGCACGGCGTGGTGAGAGGGAACCGCGGGACGGACGGGAGGAGGTCGCTCGTGTCACCGGCTCGCCGCCGCCGCCGCGGGGACGGAGAACAGAAGGGGAAATTTTGTTGATTTAGGGTTTGGGATGGGTATATAAGGCTTGGGCCGGCAGGGGAATGAATTTTGGGCCGGTGGCGCGTTCCGGCGGCGGGAAATGAAGCGGATGGCGCGTTCCGGCGGCGGGAGATGAATTCGACCGAAATTTTTTGTCCGATACTTTTTTTTTTCGGGGCCCCACTGAAAAAACCGAAATTTCGGATTTTTCGGCGAAATTTCGGCGAAATTGAAAACCATGTCAACATGCCACCCGGCTGATAGGAACCTGATCAATCTGCTCGGTCAACACTCCCGAGTCCCGATTGGATTAAAGTTGCCATGCTTATCTTCATGCGGATCAAGACAGAAGATCAAATTTAGCAGATAGGACCATGACTTGGTGTACGCCGAGTTGTTAACGCTCTCCGGAGCCATACATCGTCGACGACGGCCACCACGTGCGAGACACGGGGCAACGCCACGACGGCCACACACGAGCCGTACACATCTACATCGAGCATGTCGTTGCCCAGGATCTCATCTGCATCAACGTGACACACGTACTCTGTATGCATGAAGGCGTAGCAGATCCTTGCATCCCTACTCTATCGTTGACTCACTACTGGGGAACCGACATTTACTACCGGTTCCAAACTGCCATCAGTGCCGGTTATGCAACCGAAACTGGCAATCCGGTACCCAGGGGAGGCTTTAGTGCCGGGTCAAATACCCGGTACTAAAAGGCAGACATTAGTACCGGTTGCCCTTAGCAACCAGTACTAAGTTGCCTGCCATGTCGCCCTTGGCCGTGGCGCAATTTAGTACCAGTTGCTATTGGCAACCGGTACAACGCCCCTGCCCTTTTTCTTTTCTATTTCCTTTTCTCTTTCTTTATTCTATACTATTATTTCCCATTTGTTTTCTTTACATATACTAATTCTAATATGCAATAATCTAAAGTTGTACCAGTTATATAATATTACATTTTGGAAAATATTATACAAAGAAATATTGTGCATACACAATTATGAAATATATTACATTGCGCGACAAGTGTCCAATGTTACATTGATCCAACTATTCTGAAATTTCGGGCGGTTCCTTGTCCTGCTTGACATTTAGATTTGTTCCATCATTATGAAATTTTCCTGCTAGATCAATAACCTCATCCAGAATGAATCCACAGAGCTGTTCTTGAATTGCCCTTATTTTTCCATCACGAGGAGTTCTTCCTTCAATTTTGAAATCTACAAAAGGAGTTATTAATTTGTATATGTACTATTAGATCAACCGTTCTGCACAGTTATAATTAATATATTTTGAAATTTATTTACTCACATAGATCTCGAGGTTGGTAACATGATTGGGACCTACAAAACTATGTATGAACTCGCATATGTAGTATCCACATAGATTATTTCCTGGTTCCTGTCTCAAACACTGAATATATGGCAAACGATGTTATGAAATATTTCTTTAAATATATGACACAAGATCTGCGGACAAAATACATACCGGATACTTAGTTTTGAAACATAGTTGCTCATGGAATTGACCCTGGTGATGTCTGCGGAAGCGAGCCCATGCTACGTTAAGCATGTCTATGATAGGTTGGTACTCCTTTGTTTCTTTCCTCAAAGAGTCAAAGACGATGACAATACTGCTATCAATCACGATACCAAGGAGTACCCAGTGGAAGCTATACATATATATGCATAGGCAAAGCTTTTATCAACCACGAAAATATAAAAGGTAATTTGAAAAAGATAAAACGATGAGAAACACGCTCACTTGAAGTTGTACGGCAGAAGTATGATATTCTTGTAAAATTGTTTGTCCAGGAACTTATATAAGTTCCAGTACGTCTCTTTTGGGTTATCTCTTACAGTTGTCTCGTTTATAACAGTTGGGTCCATGAACCCGATGTTATAATATCCTTTCCTTTTGCACTCTTGAATCTCCATGCTGTATGATACAAAATATAATAGGAGTTAAGACATCGCACAATGACTAGAGTGGAAAATTTTAAGTTATAGCAGAATAGACTTACAGAACCTAGCAACTAATGAATGCTGTATCAACTATCAAGTGCATCTTGATTGAATAGGAAATAGAATTCCTCCAGGTACAAATTTATAAAGTCTTCCCCATGGAAATAATGTTCGTCTTTAATCCGGATTTCGAGCAATGTTTGCGGATCCTTGCTGGCTGAAGCCTCCATGTACCATTTATGCAATTTGTACATCCTTGTTGGAAGACGGTCCACCAACTGCGGCCACACAAGCGGTTTCCCAAACTCAAATTGCTATTTACCAGCCCCTTCGTGCTTTGGGATTTCATTCTCCCCTCGAAGTCGAGCAGCGGTCAGATTTGTTTCTTTACCCCATACAAGCAAATTCTGTTCAAACTCCGAAAGCACCTTGAGCGGGGCAACCGATTGTTTCTTTTGGGTTCCGAGTTGTGGAATACTTTTCCCACTTTTATTCCTCTTCTTCTCAACATAAATCTTTTTTATTGTGCGGTTGTAGTCAGATAGTGGTGGTTTCTCTGAATTTTTCCTTCTTTCCAACTCCTTGCTTTGAATGAAAGCCTGAAGTTTAACCCTGTCAACTGGTTTCTCTTTTTCCACTGGAGGCTTTGGTCCGAAGTGAGCTTTTAACTCAGCTTCCACTATCGCGTTGGTTTCTGCTTCAGTCCTCTCATAAGCTTTCTTGGGCTCTGGTTGCTTCTCCTTGGGTTTCTTCTGCTTCTTCTTTGGAGGCGGAGCTGAAGGTGTCTTTCGTTGTATAGCCTTGCCGGGATTCCTGACATCTGATGGAGAGCCTGGACTCATGCTTGGATCCCTGTCAAGTAGTGGAGAGTACTGTGCCCTGGCAGATGGTGTAGGTGTTGTTGGCCTTGAGCCATGAGGAGATGATCCCGAGGTTGGCGGATTCGATTGCAGAATCCTTATGTAGCGCTTGGGCCACAGAATCCAACCGTGGATGGCATCTCCTAGATACTTTTCCCCATCACCTCCAGGTATCTCCAGTTCGAGGTCATTCCATTCGTCGACAACTCGGTCCACCCCAACTTTGGCGTAACCGCGAGTTGGAACCTCCACACCATGAATTGTTTGGCCCTGTGCCGGTTTCTCAGGCACACCGTAAGCGACCATGATCAGTGGCGGAGGCAAGTATGTGGCAAGGTTTGGCGGCCGCCATACCTAAAACAAATAAAAAAAACTGAATATACGTATACGTGCATGATACAAGTCACTCAAGCAACAATAGTTTGGCGCCTGCTGAGTGCTGGCCTATATGCTTGTGGCCTGATGGGCTCCGCTCCATGCCTCCAATTGATGGGCCTCGTCAGTCGTCGCCAAAAGCCCAGAAGAGAGCACAGAATGTGGCCGAGTAATCGACTCGTCTGCTGTCTCTTACTTTTCTAAATCTGATCAGGGCATCGGGAGTTTAGGAATCAGGAGTCAGGACCTAGACGCGGTTGCCGGCGGACGGCGCGACGAATCTATGCGGACGCAGTTGCCGGTGCTCGACGGTGACAGCGGCTGCGGCTCTGCTTCACGCGGTGTCGCGGTGACGCCAGTGGCGGAGGCAAGTATGTGGCAAGGTTTGGCGGCCGCCATACCTAAAACAAATAAAAAAAACTGAATATACGTATACGTGCATGATACAAGTCACTCAAGCAACAATAGTTTGGCGCCTGCTGAGTGCTGGCCTATATGCTTGTGGCCTGATGGGCTCCGCTCCATGCCTCCAATTGATGGGCCTCGTCAGTCGTCGCCAAAAGCCCAGAAGAGAGCACAGAATGTGGCCGAGTAATCGACTCGTCTGCTGTCTCTTACTTTTCTAAATCTGATCAGGGCATCGGGAGTTTAGGAATCAGGAGTCAGGACCTAGACGCGGTTGCCGGCGGACGGCGCGACGAATCTATGCGGACGCAGTTGCCGGTGCTCGACGGTGACAGCGGCTGCGGCTCTGCTTCACGCGGTGTCGCGGTGACGCCAGTGGCGGAGGCAAGTATGTGGCAAGGTTTGGCGGCCGCCATACCTAAAACAAATAAAAAAAACTGAATATACGTATACGTGCATGATACAAGTCACTCAAGCAACAATAGTTTGGCGCCTGCTGAGTGCTGGCCTATATGCTTGTGGCCTGATGGGCTCCGCTCCATGCCTCCAATTGATGGGCCTCGTCAGTCGTCGCCAAAAGCCCAGAAGAGAGCACAGAATGTGGCCGAGTAATCGACTCGTCTGCTGTCTCTTACTTTTCTAAATCTGATCAGGGCATCGGGAGTTTAGGAATCAGGAGTCAGGACCTAGACGCGGTTGCCGGCGGACGGCGCGACGAATCTATGCGGACGCAGTTGCCGGTGCTCGACGGTGACAGCGGCTGCGGCTCTGCCTGTAGATGATGCTGCTGGACAACAAGAAACGCCTTTGCCTGTAGATAATGCTGCTGGGCAACAAGAAGAAGAGGCTGAGAATGAAGAGGAAATTCATGTTGATGATCAGGCCACTGTTAATGATCCGATAGCTAGCCAAGGGGAAGGAGATGGGTTGACTGAAGTGATGAACTCAGACCACATTGAACCTGATCCAGGGCTTCAGGTTCCAATTGATGATTTTCATCCCAACATCAGAGATGAAGTTAGATTGGCTTATGTGGCAAAGGGTCCAACTCAACCAATTGGTCATGATTATCCTCGTGACTATTTTGATAGAAAATTTTGTGAAACATGGTACACAAACATCCTTGGCTGGAATACAGTGTGGAGAAAGATGCAGCTTATTGCTTCTATTGCTTTCTTTTTAGACAAGATCCTGTGGATGAAAAATTTGGTTATACTACTTTCACCAAAGAGGGGTATAATACTTGGAAGAATGCATACAAAGCATTTCCTCTTCACGTTGGCAATGCCGGGAGTATCCACAATCAAGCAAAGACAGCATATGAAGATTTCAAAAATCAAAGGTCAAGTCTAAAGCATAAGGTTACAACCAATAGCAAAGAATCACTAGTCAAGTATGAAACCCGTTTGGACACATCTTTGGGAATTGTAAGTTATCTTGTACTGCAAGGTGAACCATTTCGTGGGAATTGTAAGCATATGAAGAAAGCATTGGTTGAGATGCTCAATAAGCATGGTCTACTTATTGCAAAATTATGAGGGCAAGGGTATGATGGGGCTTCTAATATGAGAGGAGAATTTAATGGGGTTCAAAAGCTGATCCGTGATGAAAACCTGTATGCCTTCTATATGCATTGTTTTGCTCACCGGTTGCAGTTGGTAGTTGTTGCAGTCTCAAGATGTTCTTCTATTGAGGATTTCTTTGAATATGTGACCTTGATTGTGAACTCTGTTGGTTCATCATGTAAGAGGAAGGACATATTGGTTGATCAACAGCGTGAAAATTTATTGGCTAAGTTACAGAGTGGAGATATATTGTCAGGAAGAGGGAAGAATCAAGAAACATCATTGGCCAGACCGGGAGATACAAGATGGGGCTCTCACTATACAACTTTAGCCCGTATTGAATCTATGTGGGATGCAGCCATAACAGTGCTAGAAATTGTGCATGAGGATCAGCGTAATCCATCTAGAGCAGGAGATTTGGTGCAGACAATGGAGTCATTTAGCTTTGTGTTCATCATGAAGTTGATGTTAAAAATTCTTCGCATTACAAATGATTTGTCACTTCTATTACAAAGGAAGGATCAAAATATTGTTCAAGCCATGTCTTTGGTTACAGATGTGAAATCATGTTTGATCAACTTGAGGGCTAACGGTTGGGAGCCATTATTTGAAGATGTCAAAACCTTTTGCAATGAAAATGATATCCTAGTACCAAATATGGATGAAGTTGTACCAAGATGGGGACGGTCAAGAAGAGGGGGGAGAAATAACATCACTCAAGAACATTTTTTTCCGTGTTGATACATTTTATGCAGCTATAGATGCTATCACCACAGAGCTAGATCATCGGTTTAATGACATGACTTCAGATTTGCTTCTTGGCTTTGCTTGTCTAGACCCAAGAGATTCATTTGCCAAATTTGATGTGGACAGAATTGCTAAGCTTACTGATATCTATGATGCAGATTTCTCCCCTGATGATCGTAAGTGTATAAAAACTGACCTCCAACTATTCATCAACCACATGAGACGGCATGATGAATTTAGAGTTTGTTATGATCTTGCAAGCCTGGCTAAAAAGATGTTCGAACTTGAAAGAAATATTATGTTTCCTCGAGTTTATCGTATTATTGAGTTGGGGTTGCTACTGCCAGTGGCGACAGCATCGGTTGAGAGGGTCTTTTCAGTTATGAAGATTATTAAGACTGAGTTGCGCAATAAGATGGCTGATGCTTGGCTTAATGACCTGATGATGTGCTACATTGAGCGAGGCTTATTCAAGGGACTTGATCTTGCTGAAATTAAGAAAGAATTTCAAAAGAAAAAGAGAAGAATGCCATTGCCCAAATAAATCTTTACTATGGCTATGTATTTGTTCCAACAATCTTTATTTAGTGAGGTATCTACAGTACCAATGCTTTACTTTGAATTTTTGTTATATCTGCTTATCTCAAAGTAATATACATATTCGGATAATGTTTTGGTGTGTCCTTGTATATTATACATGTTTGACCTAGAAAATATTCCTGCCTCCGCCACACCTAGAAAATATTCCTGCCTCCGCCACTGGGTGACGCCCTGACCGCGTGCAACAATGGCACCAAAGAAGAAGATCAGATATGTGATGAAAGGTATTTTTTATTTCGGAAATTAGCATTGTGGATTGATACAGATACATATTACAATTTACACAAGGATGTAGGCATCAGGCACTCAGGCAAGCATGTCGCATGAAATAACCTATAGGTTTAATAATCAATAGTTCAATTATTAATTTATTATTTGCTTTTTTGTCATGTGATTTTTTTTATACAGATTTGAAGACTATGTTTGCCAAAGCAGTTAGCATTACCAGCTCCAACCCAGCACCTCTGCCTGTAGATGATGCTGCTGGACAACAAGAAACGCCTTTGCCTGTAGATAATGCTGCTGGGCAACAAGAAGAAGAGGCTGAGAATGAAGAGGAAATTCATGTTGATGATCAGGCCACTGTTAATGATCCGATAGCTAGCCAAGGGGAAGGAGATGGGTTGACTGAAGTGATGAACTCAGACCACATTGAACCTGATCCAGGGCTTCAGGTTCCAATTGATGATTTTCATCCCAACATCAGAGATGAAGTTAGATTGGCTTATGTGGCAAAGGGTCCAACTCAACCAATTGGTCATGATTATCCTCGTGACTATTTTGATAGAAAATTTTGTGAAACATGGTACACAAAACATCCTTGGCTGGAATACAGTGTGGAGAAAGATGCAGCTTATTGCTTCTATTGCTTTCTTTTTAGACAAGATCCTGTGGATGAAAAATTTGGTTATACTACTTTCACCAAAGAGGGGTATAATACTTGGAAGAATGCATACAAAGCATTTCCTCTTCACGTTGGCAATGCCGGGAGTATCCACAATCAAGCAAAGACAGCATATGAAGATTTCAAAAATCAAAGGTCAAGTCTAAAGCATAAGGTTACAACCAATAGCAAAGAATCACTAGTCAAGTATGAAACCCGTTTGGACACATCTTTGGGAATTGTAAGTTATCTTGTACTGCAAGGTGAACCATTTCGTGGGAATTGTAAGCATATGAAGAAAGCATTGGTTGAGATGCTCAATAAGCATGGTTGTACACAGCGCCGTACACAGCGCCGGATGCCTGTCCTCCTCCTCCTCGTCGGAGAACCCACCGGTTGTAGCAGGCCAGCGCACCCGATCAGGACAGGAGGTGGCGCAGGCAGGCCATGTCGTCTTCGCCGTCAGCCTCGACGGTGACAGGGCCGGGGCTGGGCGTGGCAGGCGAGGAGCTGGCGAACGGCAGCATGAAGGAAGGCGAAGCCAAGAACCACGAGGAGGCCGGTAACAAAGATGAGCCTTACGGACCATGGCTGCCGGTGAGGGGTGGTCGTGACGAAGCTGAGTGGCGAGAAGAGGTAGTGTTGGTCTCTTGATAAATAAAGAAGAAGAGGCTCGGGAAGCGGAGAAGACAAATGGTTATTGTGAGGGACGTTTCAGCTTTAATGGTTGCTAAGGTGTTGATCGAGTAAAGAGAGACTCTTGATCTGCCTAGCATGCCTGTTGATCTGCCGTGTGTGAGAACACATGTCTGTTCACACGCTAGAGAAGTCTGTTGATGTTTTGCTGACGTGGATGCCTGATGTTTGAGAGAAATCATCTATTGCCTTTTAGTGGGGAGCTCCTGTATAGGTATAGATGATAGAAAGAGAATTATTATAAGAATTCTTGTCTTGTAACCATAATGAATAAAAAAAGAATGAATAATACTTATACAATTGGCTATATATTCTAGAAAAAAGAATAAATAATACTAATACAATTGGTATACTAAATCACTAGAAAAAGAATAAATAATACTTACACAATTCTATACTAAATGAATAATGAAAGTCATTTCCATTCTATACACAATTCTAGAACTTATACAATTGGGTATACTAAATCACTAAAAAAGAATAAATAATACGTACACAATTTGCATTCCAACATTCACAATACTACACAATTCTATACTAAATGAATAATGAAAGTCAATTTCATTCTATACACATTTCTAGAACTTATACAATTGGGTATACTAAATCACTAAAAAAAGAATAAAGAATACGTACACAATTTGCATTCCAACATTCACAATACTACACAATTCCATACTAAATGAATAATGAAAATCATTTCCATTCTCTACAATCTAACATTTTCTAAATCAAACATTTGTATTTTTCTAAATCTAACATTTGTAATTTTCTAAATCTAACATTTGTACATTTCTAAATCATATATATTTCTCTACAATTTTCTAAGTCATTTCCATTCTACAATTTCTATCTATTTTGATTCAATACAGAAAATAATATAATGTATGATGTCAGCGGGCCGCGGGCATATGTCAGCAAGAATGAAGCCCGCGGCCGGCAGCGTGGTGTACGGACCGGGCGGGAGGTGGCATGAAGGAGGCCAGGTGCCAGCGCCAGTGGAGGAAGCCACGTCGGTGGGGGCGACCATGTGGTGGAGGAGGCCAGGGCTGGCGGACGACGACGCGCGGCGCGCCGCCGGGTCGCGGGCGGCGTCGTCGCGGTGATGAGGGGTGGGGGCATCGGAGAAGGGCGGCGGCCGCCGCTGAAGGAGGGTGCGGGCGCGTAGCGCCAGTGGAGGATAGACATCGAGGTAGAAGGGGGCACGGATGTCGAGGTCGGTGGCGGGCCAGGGAGGAGATTAGAGGGGCGCGGGGGAGGAGGCGGCGTCGGCGAGGAGCGCGGATAGGCGGCGTTGGGGAGGAGGCTAGAGAGGGTGGTGCCGGTGCGGTTGGGGAGGACGAAGCAGATCGGCTGGCGCTGGCGTGGATGGCGGCAGCGGCGAATTGGCGAGACGATGCGAGAACAGCCAAGTGTTGGGGAGGAGGACGGGGGCTTATATTCCCCCCCCCCCTCCCCCCTGCCCCTTAGTACCGGTTGGTACCAGGGCTCACAGACAGTTTGTTACCTTGATGTTGATTAGATATAAACTAAAAAATATTAGATGCAGCTAAATATCAAACATAGTAAATTTATTAATTTTAACTTAGTAATAAGTTATAATGGTCATTATACTTATGTTAACATAAAAATTTGAAAAAATAAGTCTTTTAACCATGCAAAAATTTAATAAACTAGTACCTGTTGTGTTATTAACAGGCTTACCATGACTTAGTCTTCCTCTTGTTTAATTTTACGAAAACTTACTGTTTAATATTTAATGATGCTACCAAAAATAGAAATATTTAATATTTTAACCAAGCAAAATACAATACATGACATATCATTTCAATAAACACATACAATACATGAGATATGATTTCAATAAGTTATCTCATTACACATCATCATCTAGTGGAACATTAATAATTTTCCCCTTGACGAAAGTCCCTTGGTTGTGATCGCGACGTATTAATAATTTTCCCCTTGACGAAAGTCCCTTGGTTGTGATCGCGACGTAAGTATGGAGTTTCTTCTTCGGCTGACAGGATGCTTGGGTCAACCTTGACTGAAAATGGAGGAAGATCATCGAACTGATCATAATCTTCTAAAATGTCAGTCTTATCCTCGACTCCAGCGATTTTTCTTTTTCCTGTAAGAACTATGTGGCGATTTGGCTGGTCATCTAACTTATTAGTAACCTTCCTTGTTGGTTTGCTTGACATGTCCTTCGTGTAGAAAACTTGAGTCACATCATTGGCTAGCACAAATGGTTCGTCTCTGTATCCAACTTTGTTGAGGTCACTATTGTCATTCCATAGTTGTCTGTCGTTACGCCTCCTCCAGTAAGTTTCACCCACTGTCACCGAAACAGAGGGATTTTCAAAGGTCCATAGTCCAGTTCTCATATCTCCTCAATGACACCATAGTATCTGTCTATTTTCTCATTATTGTCTATTTCATCTATACGAACACCACTATTTTGGTTTGTACTCTTTTCATCTTGAGATCTCGTGTAAAATGTGTACCCATTTATCTCGTATGCTTGGAATGTAACTACCAAAATAGATGGACCCTTAGCCAACCATGCCAGTTGCTACTCAATTGTGTCATCACCCATCAGTTTTTTTCCGCAACCAAGATGTGAATTTGTCAATGTGCTTACATGTAATCCAAGCCTCAGTCTTCCCTTGGTTTGAGGGACGTAGAATGGACTTGTGCTCCTCCAAGTATGGAGCCACATGGGATGACTGTTGCAGGATAGTGAAGTGTGCTTTACGAAATGTATCTTCATCCATGTCTATCCGAGCTGTCCTCCCTAGTGTGCCCTTTCCCATGAGTCTCCCCTCATGGTGTGATACAGGGACTCCAATAGGACTCATGTCATCAATAAAATCAACACAGAACTCAATGACCTCCTCTGTTCCATATCCTTTTGCGATTCTTCCTTCTAGATGGGCATGATTACAAACATACTTCTTCAGAACTGACATAAACCTCTCGAAAGGGAACATATTGTGTAAATATACAGGCCCGAGAACAAAAATCACTTCAACAGGGTCGACTAGAAGGTGGGTCATGATATTAAAGAAGGAAGGTGGAAAGACCATCTCAAAGCTAACAAGGCATTGCACCACGCAATTTTGTAGCTTAAGTAGATTGTTTGGATAGATTGCCTTCTAAGAAATCATGTTGAGGAATGCACATACCTTCAAGATTGCTAGTCTCACATTCTCTGGTAGAATACCCCTCAGTGCAACAGGCAGCAATTGTGTCATCAAGACATGGCAGTCATGAGCCTTCAGATTTATGAATTTCTTCTCTTTCATGTTTATTATTATCTGTATATTCGAGGAGTAGCCCGATGGGACCTTGATACTATTCAAGCAATCAAATATGCTTTGTTTCTCTTCCTTGCTTAGAGTGTAACTGGCAGGAGCCAACCAATGCCCATCATCTCTCTTTCCAGATGAAGGCCATCTCGTTGTTTCATACGTTTCAGGTCCCGACGTGCTTCAATTGTACCCTTTGTCTTTCCATATACACCCAGGAAGCTAAGCAAGTTCACACAAAAAATTTTCATCACATGCATCACATCGATTGCATTATGGACCTCAAGGACTTCCCAATAAGGGAGCTCCCAAAATATAGACTTCTTCTTCTGCATGGGTGCATGTCTGTTCTCATCGTTTGGAACAGGTTGGCTACCAATGCCCTTGCCAAAGACTACCCTCACATCTTTTATCATAGAAAATACAAGTTTACCATCACGGTGAATGGGCTTCTTACGTTTTTCTCCCACACCTTGAAAATGTTTCCCTTCCTTTCTTAACGGGTGCTTTGCAGAAAGAAATCAGCGATGGCCCAAATACACGATCTTCTTACAATGTTTTAAATACATGATGCAAGTATCATCTAAATAGTGCGTGCATGCTCGATATCCCTTATTTGTCTATCCGGATAGATTACCAAGTGCCGGCCAATCATTGATGGTTATGAACAGTAGTGCCCGTAGCTTAAAAATCTCCTCATCCCACACAGGTACACCTTCTTCCTTCCATAAAAGTTTAAGTTCATCAACCAATGGTCTTAGGTAAACGCCAATGTCGTTGCTAGTCTATTTTGGGCCTTGGAAAATTACTAGCATCATAATGAACTTCCGCTTCATGCACATCAAGGGAGGAAGGTTGGACATACATAAGGTCACAGACCAAGTGCTATGACCGCTACTAAACACACCGAATGGATTGAATCCATCCGTACTTAAACCCAATCGTATGTTCCTTGCATCCTTTTCAAACTCAGGAAATTCTTTGTCAATTGTTCTCCACTGAGACCCATCCGCAAAGTGTCTGATCTTTTCATCTGCTTACGTTCTTCTTTGTGCCAACGCATCAACTTTGCATGTGCTTTGTTCCTCAAAAAAACGCTTTAGCCGTGGTATCACAGGGAAATACCACATGACCTTCGTTGTTACTTTCTTCTTGCTGGCATGCTCCTCAACATCACCAGTGTCATATTGCCTGATATTATAACGCAGCGCTGCGCACACAGGACAAGCCTCCAATTTCTCATATTCATCACCATGCATGCATGTATCTTTTGTACCTCCATACCAAGAGGGCAAACAACCTTTTTAGCTTCGTACGTTGAGGACAGCAATTCGTTCCCCTCGGGAAACATGTTCTTTATGATCTTCATTAACTCATCAAAACCCTTGTCAGAAACTCCATTTTTAGCCTTCCATTGCAGCATTTCCAGTGTGCTACCCAACTTCTTATGCCCCTGTTTGCAATCCGGGTACAACAGTTTCTTATGATCATCTAACATACGCTCAAACTTCTTTAACTCCTTCACCTTTTGACAGTCTTTCTTCGCATCTCGCAACACATCACCTAGCTCATCAAGAGGACCTTCTACCCCGCCCATCTCGTACATTGGATCAAATGCAAAGGCACCATCTTGAGTCCAATCAGGAATGTAGTCATCTTCTTCTTCTTCATCATCTTCCATCATAACTCCTCTCTCCCCATGCTTTGTCCATACAAAATAGTTAGGCATGAATCCCGAAGTGTATATGTGGGCGTGAATAGTCTTTCTGGATGAGTAATCCTTCTCATTTTTGCAATTCCTGCATGGACAACAAATACAACCTGATGGCGACTTGTTGGATTCTGCCACATCGAGAAAATCACGCAACCCATTAATGTACTCCATGTAGCGTTTATCTGCGTTGTACATCCATCGTTAATCCATCTGCTAGGTATTAACGGTCATGAATTAAATTAGGAAGTGTAACAAACACCATACAATTCTCAAAAAACAAATACACAAATTTAAAGTTCAGACATAAAAAACACGATACACTAGAACAAAATCACATGTGGCTGATAGTTTAGATACAAATACACAAATTTAAAGTTTAAACCCAAACAACATGATACACTATGACTTTAACCATCCACAGAGTACTGCTCAAGAGGACTTTAACCATCCTTGGGGTGCGGGGACGAAGGTTTAGCTATCCCGGCCTCACCCTGTGGATTGCCTCCTGCAATGGTACTGCTCGGTGGAGCTGGAACCCCCAGGACTGGCGGTGGAGAATAAAGACCACCAAAAGGAGGGTCCTGGCCAGCCGCAACAGCATCTTCATACTTCCCTTGTAAATAACGAAGCATTGCTCTCTGCCACGTGCTCAATTTTTTCGCTTATCAGGAGGACCAACTGTAGTTTTTCCCTTGCCGTGAGAGGAACGACGATCGCCCCCACCATCGCCAGTCCCTCCAGCAGCAGTAGCCATGTTGATTGGAGAACACTTTATTTTTTAATTTTGAAAAAAAATATTAGTATTTATAAATGAAGTGTAGCTAATTCTAAAATAACTAAATACAAACCTATATTTCATCTTATTATCGTATTATCTCTATGTACAAAAAATTTACCTCATATTTTCAAATGATTAGGCTATGAAAAAAATTATATTTCTTGCAAATATAATTTATTTAAAAATAACTAAATTATGAAATAAATCTATATATCGTTTCTCTAACCTCAAATACAACAATTTATTCAACTAATAAGAACCCTAATATCCAATCCATTCTATCTAACAAATATAACATATGCATATAAATCAAAAATTTCCCCATTCTAGCTCATTCTAAAAATCACAAATTACTCTTACTCTAAAGCATAAAACATAGTATACCAACAATGTATCAAGTGAGGACGAGGTATCTAACCTCTAGAACACTTCAATGATTGAAATCCCCTAGAAATGCTCAAAGATCCTGCATGACCTCCCCCCTAGTGCGCCATGGAAGGGTGAAGCCCGAGCTTGAAGAATGGCTTGGGCAGGAGGAAGAAGGAGGTGTTTATATAGACAGGTAACTTAGTACCGGTTGATGTTGAGCACTAGTACTAATGTGAGCCATTTAGTACCGGGTAATATAAAAGCCCGGTACTAAATGGTGTCATGTGCATTAGTACCGGTTGCTGTAAACAACCGGTACTAATGACGTCCCTTTAGTACCGGGTGTTTCCCTCACCCAGTACTAAAGGGGGCCGTGACTACTGCACGATGCACCGCTGCTCACGTGGCCAATCATCCAGCCCGACAGCCGGTATCTAGCCTGGCACCTACCGGCTGCAGCGGGTGGACGGCTCAGGCGTCCGCAATCCATGGAACAATGAGCACCTTCAACGATTCTACCCCTACAATTTAAAAGCTAAGTACTCTTTATACCTTTTACATTGAATAAATAAAATCCTCCGAGGTTATTTGCGTACCTACTTCCTCGCCGCCTCTACACCCAAGCTGTTCAGCAGCATATTCGCTCGCAAGAGCTCAGGGGCTTCCCCCACCGACCTCCGGGTCCGGCCCATTCCCTCTACCCTCTTTGGAGGTCTTGTGTCTTTCACGTGTGGTCGGTGCTTCTAGTTCGTGAAACCATGAATCCTTGACTCATCCCGCACGCCCCCTACACCTAAGCCTCCATGCTAAGCCATCTAGTCTGGATAAGTTGTCCTCTCCGTGAGTAGTGGTTAGCGGGTCCGGGAGCCTAGCGACTACAGGTTCCAGCCACATGTGATGCATGCATAAGATTAAAGAAGGGGTTAGAGGGCCACCTCCTTCCTATTAGTATTGCTTCACAACATTCAACATATTTGATCATACAAAAGACAGATTAATACACAAAGTTCTACTAATGTTTTACAGGTCCAGCTACTCGACTACAGCCTCTGCAGTTTGTCGGGTGCTACAGACGACTCAGCATGCCTCCCGTTTCCTGACCGACCTCTCTAGATTGGGCGGGAGGCAACTTGGCATGCTTCAGTGACTTGTTCAGCTCCCAGGCTCGGGGACTGGGCGCCACCGGTGACTCGGTGTGCCTCCTGTCGGCCAGCCGACCTCTCTGGCTCAGGGCAGGATGCGACTCGTCATACTTCGACGACATGTCCAGCTCCCAGGCTCAGGAGCTGGGCACCTCTCAGCAGCCCCGCTAGTCCCTTGCATCCTATGCTTGGGGGGCTGGACGCCTCTCACCAGGTCAGCGTGCCTCTCAGTGGCCCCGCCAGTCCCTCGCATCCTGTCCTCGGGGGCTAGGCGCCTCTCACCAGGTTGGCGTGCCTCCGAGCGGCCCTGTCAGTCCCTCGCATCCCATGCTCGGGGGCTGGATGCCTCTCACTTGGTCGGTGTGGCTCTCAGCGGCCCCGCCAGCCCCTTGCATCCTATGCTCGGGGGCTGGACACCTCTCTACAAGTCGGCGTGCCTCTCAACGGCCCCGCCAGTCCCTCGCATCCTATGCTCAGGGGCTGAGCGCCTCACCAGGTCGACGTGCCTCGCAACGGCCCCGCTAGTCCCTCACATCCTATGCTCAGGGGCTAGGTGCCTCTTACGAGGTCGGTGTGCCTCGCAGCGGCCCCGCCAGTCCCTCGCATCCTATGATCGGCGGCTGGGCGCCTCTCACCAGGTCGGCGTGCCTCTCAGCGGCCCGGCCAGTCCCTCGCATCCAATGCTTGGGGGCTGGGCACCTCTCTCCAGGTCGACGTGCCTCTGAGCGGCCCCGCCAGTCCCTCGCATCCTATGCTCGGGGGCTGGGCGCCTTTCTCCAGGTCGGCGTGCCTCTTAGCGGCCCTGCCAGTCCCTCGCATCCTATGCTCGGGGGTTGGGCGCCTGTCTACAGGTCAGCATACCTATCAGCGGCCCTGCCAGTCCCTCGTATCCTATGCTCGGGGCTGGGAACCTCTCTAGTCCCTCACATCCTATGCTCAGGGGCTAGGTGCCTTCCTAGCACAAGACAAGACAGCAAGCAAATAATGCTTTATTCAAGATTATACAATTACAAAAGGAGGTCGGCCTCATGGCCATTTGCAACTACAAAGATATAGAACACCACTACTGCACCATCCGCACCAACCATAGTATCCCTTCGCTTCATGTTCAACCTTTTGATGTGAGAGGCCACCTCGCAAGTTTTCCTCTTGCATCCGGGACGCCATGGAAGCACATGTGGAAGACTTGGGCGGGCAGCCCCCCATCCAGCATCACCTCGAGTACCCTACACCTTAACTTTAGCACCCTACAACTTGACCTCTTTCAAGGTACCAGAGCCAAACCGGGAGCATATAGAAGCTGACGCCATCTTCACTACAAGGTTTTCCCCCTATAACCACAAAGCATAAGTGCAACGACACTAATTTGGTTGCAATAGTGGGATGTATTAGAACCAAAAAGTGTTTTGGTGGTAATATGTGAGTATAATGCAACGACTTTGTTTTGTTGCAACATGTATGACTTTGGTAGCAAAAGGAAGGTGCTCTTGCAACCATTTTTTTCATTTTTGTGGCAATTGGTTAGGAAGTTTGCCACGACATCTGGTAGTTGCTATAGTGGTTAATTGGTTGCAATTAAAAGATGCTATTGCAACCTTATTAGTGTTCGTTGCTTTTGTTGGACACTTTGGCCACAGTGTACTTTGGTTGCAATAATTTTGGTATGGTGTTGCAATAGGGAGGTTGTATTGGTTGTATTGCCACAATAATGTTTGGTTGTAATAGTGTGCAATGTCGTTGCAACTTCTGTATGCTTATTGCAATGAATTTCACTTCGTTTCAATAATGTATGTCTATCGCACCGCAACACTTTTATGTTGTTGCTATAGACAACTGTTTCTCCGTGGGCCTCCAATACAAACAGTATTCGCTCTAATCTTTCTAAGTGATAGAAAAAACTTTTCTAAGAATTTGGGGAAAAGAACCAACTTATTTAGACAAAGTATGTGAATTCTATACATGTTCAAAGTATAAACTAAGATTCAAAATACAAAACAAGTACTTCGGCAACAATTGAATAGGATCCAGAGATGATCAATCCCTCATCATCATGTGGGTCCCACACACCAGTGTTTCATATGAAAGCGCACTCCTGAGATATGCTAAAGAGATTTTGGAGACCAAATCAGAAAAATAAATTCAAAATAATGGAAAATTCAAAAAAAGATGGAGGCCAAGGATCGAATGCACACTCCTGGAGATGAAATCAAAAAATAAGGGAATATCCAAGAGAAAAGTGGAAGCCAGGGATCAAACTTGAAACCTCAAGAATATAATTTATCACACTTACCATTGAACTACATGTTCTTTTGTTCTTCTTCTTGGTCGTCAACATTTATATACACAGTTACTTGCCTTGTTGCTTACATGGAAACCATAGGACAAAGACGCCACTTCACCGGCCAACGCCACATCACCCAGCCGCTAGCAGGACGTGACCGGCCGCGGACGCCACATCACCCGGCCGCCTATGCCACATGACCCAGTGGCCACAGGTCATCATACTACAAGGTTTTTCACCTAATGCAACGACCTACATTAGTTGCAATAGGCCCTCATTGGTTGCAATAGACGCATTGGTGCTAAACATGTAACTAAAATAGAATGCAACAAATTGACACAAATGATGATGTGGTGGTAGATCAAGCTACATTAATGTGCTAGGTCTCGGGTTCAACGCCCCTTTTAGCGACTTTCTTTTTTCAATTTTTGATACATACGAAAAAATGAGATACTTGAATATTCCAATTATGCGACTCAAATTACAATCCAAAGAACTTTTTATAACTAATATTTATACCTATTTTGGGTCTAGAACCTTGTCATAAAAATTTCAAATGATTTCATTAAAATGGGACTATACATTGCTCACAGGTGAATATGTCTCACATAGTTTCATACAATGACGTTTTGAAACTTTAAAACATTATTGAGCTCATATGGATATCAAATTTGGAAATAACCTTAAAACGAGAATGCGTGGCTGAACGCTTGAAAATGATCACCGGATGCGTGTTCCGCAAAGGAAACATGTGGTATAGGGCACGAGAGGCCAAAAAGGGGTCATCATGGGTTCAGAGACGGAAAACGAGGATGCTTTGCCGAACGCTTGAAAATGGTCACAGGATGCGCATTTGGCCAAGAAAATGTGTGGTAGAGGCCACATGTGGCCGAATACAGGCCATCAGGGTCCAGGGACGAAAAACAAGGATGGCTGGCTGAACCCTGGAAAATAGTCACCGGACACGCGTTTGGCCAAGGAAACGTGTGGTATAGCCCATGTATGGCCAAAACCGTATGGTAGAGTTCATGATGATGAAAATAAAAATATTCAAAAAAATTGTTGGGTTCGAGAATTGAACCCATGACCCAATGCAAACCCAACAAACAAACCAACCCATTGTGCTACTAAAGTTTGAACAAGTAGCAATGACAATTATTTTTGTACTATCAATAATAAATGATTACACAAAGACACCACGTCACCGGCCGCCAGCGCCACATCAGCCTGGCCACCATCGCCACTTCACCGGCCGCCAACGCCACATCACTTGGCCGACAACGCGACGTGACCGGCCGTGGACGCCACATCACCAGGCCGCCTGCGCCACATGACCCGGTGGCCACAGGTCATCATACTACAAGATTTTTCACCTAATGCAGCGACCTACATTAGTTGCAATAGACCCTCATTGGTTGCAATAGACGCATTGGTGCTAAACATGTAACTAAAACCGAACGCAACAAATTGACACAAATGAGGATGTGGTGTGGTGGTAGCTCAAGCTAGATTAATGTGCTAGGTCTCGGGTTCAATGCCCCTTTCAACGACTTACTCTCTGAACTCTGAACCCTATGTTAATTATTCTATAACTTGGTAGTGATATGCTAATCAGGTTTGCAGGCCAATTACATTCATGCATGTCTAAATTATCCAATTCTCCTATTTTATTTAACTTTCTTATGGATGATCTTTCTGCTTGACTGCAACTTTAGAGTGCATCTTTGCTGCTAGAAGTGTAGAATTCAGTATGATGCACCCTTTCAGTTCATCATAGTAATATTGTCATGTACAAGGCTGGCTGAAAGGATTAATTCTGCGTAGTAATTTGATCTAGTTGTTTGGCTCTTTTCACTTGCAGTGAAGTGGTGATGCAATTGTTGAACACATGTTCCAATTTACAAGGGATGGTTGTATAAAGAAAGGTGCGGGCTCCTCTCAATGCTTATAATGAAGTTATTTGAAGGCAGTAGAACAGATCAATGCCCATTGGCGTTTGCTCAGACTCAATAAGGAGGTCAACTCTTAACTTTTTTCTTGTAACCTTGCATATTCATGATGAATGGTTGTTTAGTGTGATTGGACCATGTAGAGCCTCAACTTATGAATGTGCTATTCATGAAAAAGAGGTTGGTAGTGCAGGCGTGCAGTGTTTCCACTATAGTGGTGATATAAAAAGTCTAAAAATTAACAGTGTGCGCTGCTCTCCATTTATTACATCACTTTTGCAATAATGCGTTCATATACAGTGGTACAAGTTGAATGATATTTAGATAGCTGAGTATGAATTTTTTAAACCCCAAGCTACCTGTTGTAAATGTTTCTATTTCACTTGTCAAAGTGTTTATGGTAATGTTAAATGTTGTCATATTCTGAAGTTCTGAACATAAACTTGTTGTTGCGAAGACTTTACAATTTTAATTTCACTGATGCAAATACCATATACCAATCACACTCATCATTCTTTTCATGACACAACAGTTTCAGTGGATACACAAGTGTTGGGATCGTCAGCGTGGAGGGAACCTTTGCTGAACTGCTACATCTTTTAGTTTATTAGCTTTATACAAAACATTTGTGTGTTGCAAACATTTTGTCTTTGAGTTCTGCGTGTGTTTCTAAAAAATTTGACATTGGATGGTTTCATCAATGAAATATTGATTGATGGGTGTAAAAGCTTTCATATTGATCATATATAATATATTGTTGGCAAACAAAATATGGCAATCTATGCAACCAAATATTAATCATGGCAATAGATACTCTACCATAAGACAACGAGACATTGAACGTGGCAATAAAGGCTTCATCCTATTGCAACCTAAGATTATAGTGGTAAACTGGTAACAACGAATTATTTTCGATGCAATAGTTGTCTCCACCTTTAGCAACCATCCCTCAATCGTGGCAATAGAGGGGTTCACCTATAGCAACAACGCCTTCATCGTGGCAATAGAGGGCTCACCTATAGAAACCAACCATGCTTTGTGCCAATACATGACCCACCTATAGCAACCAATACAATTTGGTGGCAATAGAGTGATGCACCTAAAACAACAAAATGCGTAAGGTGGCAAAAGCGTGGTCCCCCTTCTTATGATACATGGCAATAACTTGTTTGTATCCCATGTATTTCGTTGCTAATATACCTATTTGCTACGCTTTGGGATGTGGTAACAAGCACCTAGGACAACAATCGATTCGTTGCAATATGTTTTATTACCATCAACAAAACGTTAGCTAAGCTCGCATTATTGCATTGCAATAATGTTTTGTTGGCAACGAAAAATTTGACGTCGTGGTCCAAACTTTGGACTACCCTCGATATTGCTACGATTTTTTACGAAATTTTTTCATTGTAATTGCGCTTATTACAACCAAATTGGATATATTGCGACAAATGTAGGCCGTTGCATTAGGGGAAAAACTACCTTCCACTCGCAAGCATTCCTATAGCATCAAGAACTACAAGCTCCTACTACGACTCTCTGGTGGACGGATCCATGCCAACTCTACGACCTGATGGCGTTCTACTCCCGGGTAGTATGCTATTTATAGCCAAGCGAGCAGCACTATTTGCGCATGGCTCCGGCGTCAATGTTCCACGTGCGAAGTCAGGCGCACTGTCCCTGTTTTGGCCGGCATACCCCTACCCGACGACAGCATCACTATTGAGGGCGTCGACTTTTCCTGCTTTGGCCCGACAAAAGCACGCCCATGACTCTGCAGCAACGCAGTGCTTCAGCACGCGTGCGGGATAGCATCCTATCTCCTTGGGCTCCGCTCCGGCATGCCCAGATGCATACTGACGGATATAACAAGACAACAACGGCACTCTACAGCAATTTTTGACCATTAGACCGATTATACTAATAGCTTCAATGCTCGGAGGTTGTTGGGTATGGAACCCCCAAGTACTCACAAGGAAGAAGTCGGGCTCCTACTAGGACTATATCCTGTAATCCTACTAGGATCCTACAATTGTAACCGACTAGTTTCCTGCCCCCTAGGATATATAAAGGAGGGCAGGGGTGCCTAGATCGGTAGAAGACTAACTCTCATCAGAGAGAATATACAACCAACTCATACGCAATACAATCCACCAAACAGGACGTAGGGTATTACGCTATCTTGGCGGCCCGAACCTGTCTAAACTTGTGTTGTGTAGCCATTGCGTTCCTGATCTCGGCGACACCCCACCTGAAACTTACTACCTTGGGACCCCCTCTCGGTAGGATTGACGGTAAAACACCGACATCTGGCGCGCCAGGTAGGGGTGTTCATCGAAGATCCCGTGGTGAACTCAATGGTGTCCATCAAGCTCGGATTGGATTGCTCGAGTCGGATTTGAATCCATCGAGTAATTCGGATTTGAGCTCCCACCCATCCCGATTCCCTATCAAACTACTCGAGACGAATTCATCGAGTAGTTTCATGAACCTCATCATCAATTTCAAGACCAATCTACTGGTGCGGCATAGTTGACATGCTATGACGACTAATCAACGGGCGAGAGCTTGAAGATGCGTCGAGTTGGCCGCTGCACCT
The DNA here is from genome assembly GCA_015476505.1 of Urochloa ruziziensis. NCBI lineage: Eukaryota > Viridiplantae > Streptophyta > Magnoliopsida > Poales > Poaceae > Urochloa > Urochloa ruziziensis. Next base: position 62,649,671 of record CM027120.1, read on the forward strand.
CCAGTTCGCGTTGAAGATCAACGACGTCCAATTCTCAAGCAAGTCAATGGGTTCCAGCTGGTACCCGAGACAAATTCGATTTATGCATGTCCCTGTACTCCTGACTGAAGATCTAGTCCGAATTGAAGTCGAGCCCGGTTGATACATGTCGTGGTGGATCAGTATTTGGTTATCCTGCATCTGCTGCGTCATCAAGTCCGAATCGAAGCCAAGTTCCAATTTTAAAAAAGGATCAAAGCTACGGGCTGCCTCGCACATGAATCGAAGATAAACTCCATGCGTCAAGCAAAGTTGAATAAACAGAACAAGCACACATTCAAGAATCAAGATGGTGCAGAGCATCGGGCCGCTGCCCAGACTGAGCGGTTGAAAATTCAATTTACAAAGCTTCACTACGGGTACACGAGAGACCACAAGAAGATGAATCCAAGCCAGCGGAATTTTGCTATGAGCACTAAATCAACTCCGTCGACCGCTCGTACCACGGCACCACTTCCTCGACTGTTCGGATCGACTACAGCCCTCGTGGCAGCGACGACCTCAACTCGGGCAGCAGCGCCAAAGTGATGACTCCGACCGACCTCGACTACTCGATTCAACGTGAAACTACTCGGGAACGGGTCTCGCGTCGTCAATAACCAGTCGGAATCAACTTCGATTAGTGAGCTTTATGGACAAACGCTCATAAATCAAGCTAAGTTGTTTTAATTTTTTCCTTTCAATTTCTCTATCTGACTACCTTTTTCGGGTACGCCTCTCAACAAGACTTACGCAGTTACTCTCGGGGGCTATGCCAACTATTCCTGGGGTATTCAATAGACAGCCATGGGCTTAGTGCACCAAGTTCTGGAGGTTCTGTCACAGGCTTGTGCACCGAGTGCTGGAGGCTTTGCCACAGGCTTAAAACATCGACTGCAGAGGCTACGGTCACAAAGTTGTGCTCTGAGTGCTGGGAGCTCGAACAGTTACACCCTATGGAAGTCTCGCCGACTGCTTTATAAGTCTGCTTTTCTCTTTGTCGCGCAGTCGACTACTTATTTCACTGATTTCTCTTAATGGTCGCTAATCTATTCGAAGTAGCAAATGCCTTAATCCGTGAAACCTTGAGTCTTCAGTCATGACCTAAGCGACTGATGCAATGAGCAAAGGCTAGTACGGGACCGGGTGAATAAACGTAATAAGCGGACTACTCGGGAATTACATGGCCTAAACAAGAGCACAGCACGACAAAATATTTTCTCTTACTGAATACATTTCGGTATATTGAATATTCCACATTATGTACTACATAAAGTTTCATTATCTTATTTTAGGTGATGATTCTTTAGGCCACGCAGCGCGCCATCACATCTCAGCCAGCTCCTATGCTCGGGGGCTGGACACCAATTGCAACTCGGTTCGCCATCTGGCTTACCTAGTTGACTCCTCTTTGACATTTTCGAGTCGCCAAATACCAATGGTGGGGCTACGGCCACATTGGCACCTGACTCCTGGTTTGGGGAGATCGCGGCGTAACGAGTCAACCACGACCTCCTCTGTTTTGCTGCTCTTTCAATGGTGGTTATTCGACTACTTGCTGCTCGACGCATCTCCACTGGCTCCTATGCTCGGGGGGCTAGCGCAAGAAAATTACTACTCGATCGACACTCTCTAAGGATGATTTGATGAAGACTAAGCTCGCAAGACCCTTGAATTGATTATTCCAATCATTTCAAGGCTCGGGGGTTGATCGGCTATACACAAAGATTGTTGATTTTCAAAACAAGAGAAGATTGAAAATACAAATCAAGACCCTCAGCTCGATTCTACGATTCAAACCAAGGCTCGGGGGCTACTTGATATCAAGTGCGATTTTTTCAAATCGCACGTTTCATCCAAATTCAAGACAAGACGAAGATTCAAGATTGTTTGACCCTCAGCCTGATTCTGCGATTCAACCTAAGGCTCGGGGGCTACTCCTTATGGAGAGCAACTTTCGTCGCTCCCCATACTGAAGATGTTAAAGTCAAGAACTACTCGGGGCAAGAGCACCTCACAGCCTCGTATCAACACAAGCATTTTTCAAGATCAACGACAAGAAGTACTTGAAGAACTCGCAGAAGCTCAAGGAAGTACTCGTTTGGCTTGGCAACTACTCTGTTGATGACAAGAACTCGGCAGTGAAGCGTTCGGGGGCTTGTTGGGTATGGAATCCCCCGGTATTCACAAGGAAGGAAGAAGTCGGACTCCTACTAGGACTCTATCCTGTAATCCTACTAGGACTCTACAATTGTAACCGACTAGTTCTCCGCCCCTTGGGATATATAAAGGAGGGCAGGGGTGTCTAGATCGGTAGAAGACCAACTCTCAACAGAGAGAGAATGTACATCCAACTCATACGCAATACAATCCACCAAACAGGACGTAGGGTATTACGCTATCTCGGCGGCCCGAACCTGTCTAAACTTGTGTTGTGTAGCCATTGCGTTCCTGATCTCGGCGACACCCCACCTGAAACTTACTACCTCGGGACCCCGCTCGGTAGGATTGGCGGTAAAACACCGACAGGGGCTACTCCATATGGAGTGCGTCTTGCGCCGCCCTCCATCGTCCTTCGCTTCGATCTGGTGGACGCCCAGCTACTCGGCATCCATCAGCTCGACACTCCTCTCCGCTCTGCACGGGGTTGTGCAGTGCTCAGAATTTTTCTTTTTGAGCACTGCGCATCCTTCCCTTCACCAAGATGGTGCCACACCTTTAGCCGACCTGCTTCAAGCTTCGTTGCGCCGCCCTCAGGTTCCTGTTCGCCTACACATCTCTTGGGGCTTGAGGGATATGGGTACCCCATGGGTCCCCACCGACCAGGCTCCTAGCACCCTGACATGTGGGCCTGGCCGGACCGACGACCAGTCAACTCTGACAAGTGGGCCCAACCAACTGAACATGTGGGCCAAGAACGTGAAGACTTGGCGTGCAAGCCAAGATAGGCCGGACGGATCAAATCAGCCTGGATATCTCGAACTCTATCGGTTAGGAAGTTTGAATTGCTTTCCAAATTGTAACCAACCAGGATTCCATCCTGGCCAACTTGTAAAACCTAGTCCGTCGGGCTATATAAGGCGGCCTAGGGTGCCCCCCGAACTCATTTGATCTTTTGCCAAACAATACAACTACCACCACAAAACAGAACGTAGGGTGTTACGCTCCGTGCGGCCCGAACCTGTCTAAACCTTCGAGTTCCCAATGCTCCTATTCATCATCGTGTTCTTTGGTTTGTGATCGCTTCTCCAGACAAATTAACCACATGGATAGCCCCAGGTGGACTGCCAGACATCTAAATCCGACACGGCCCATGCACCCTTAAGGCCTGTTTGGAACGAAAGAATACAAAACACAGGAAACTCGTACCAAAACAGAGGATTGAAAAAACGCAGGAAAAGTAGTGAGGGAGTGTTTGGAACATAGGAATCCAGAAATCACAAAAAATATGGGAATTACGTAATAATATTAAAAGCTAGTGATTACTCCCTCAATCCATTTTTATAAGGCATAGTATAACTTGGCACGATCTTCCAAATAACACTTTGACCATTTATTTGTCATATATTGTATATCACTTATGGTTATAAACTTATAATCACGGTAAAGTATATTTGATTACGAATCTAACTATATAAAGTTTACATCATAAAAATAAAAAATCAATAGTCAAATTATTGGTAAAAGATTGCAAAGTTTGAATTTTGATATGTGTGTGCGTCTTATAAAAATGGATAGAGGGAGTAATAAATTAATTAACATGGGCATATCTATTGCATGCTGGACCATACGTATTAGCTACACTAGCTCACCTACATGTAGGACACATGGTCCATGGAGTCAATCCAGCAAGCCACGGTGCATCATATTCCTTTGATGCTTATCCTCTCCTATGTCCTATGGCTCTCGATATCATCCAGCCACCCTTATCCTTCTGCTCTTGACGAGTCCGCTGCTCCTCGCTCTCTCTTCCATAGCTGATCATGAGCAGGCAGCGGATGGATTGAGCGGGGATTAGGAGATCACCGCAGCAGGCTGCTGAGAGGTCGTGCTGCGCGGCTGCAGTAGGGTGGCTGCCTGGCGACGAATCTGGATCGATCTCAACTTCTGAAGTGACCCCATTCATCATGGACTTCTTCAACCTGCTTCGCACCACAGCAATGGCTTGTGCTCTCTTCCTCTCTCTCTCGGTCCTTCTGTTCCCTTCTCAGTTTCTCACCCGCCTCAACCTTCAGCGAAAAAATTGAGCTCGGACTGGATGTTTCTTTTCCTACGTTTTGTGAAGGAAAGCAAACCTTTCCATAGGAAAGGGAAGATGCAATCCTCCATTCCAAACACTCTATGACATCAGCAAAATGGAGGAATGAGTTTCTTGTAAAATTCCTTTGAAAAACCTTCATTCCAAACAGGACCTTAGAACTGAGATGGAGAATAAGCATCAAATGCTCTCAACTGATCGAGAGCTTCTTATCTATTGATCACGCATGCGGCATCATGATAATTCATCAGATTTCATGGTTCTGCTTAGATTTTTTTTTTTTTTGGTTCCGCGGGTTTGGGAATAGTTGAACTATTCTAGCATTTTGTGGTCAACAATCTCTGTTGCATCCCTTTTATGTTTTAACTCCCTTCTTATCTAAATAGTAAGGGCCGGCATATTATTCCTATTAATATCGTCCAAGCAGAATCAAATGGAAATGATCTAGGACAAGGGAAAAGGAATGAAGATGTTTTAAATCCCGGCCTGCTTACTACCCAGCCTTTTTTCTTCTTCACGTGATGAGGCCCATGCGTGAGCTCGGTCCATCCATCAAAGCCCAATTGTTGCATGCAAAGCCCAGATCGGACGCCTCTTATCACACAACACCACCTGTGAGCCTGGTGGATGCCAGGGCCCACCAACTGACATGTGATAGATAAGAGACTGACCCAAGTTTAACCTAACAAGCCTTAAGTTTTAAGCTATTACTCCTTTGTTTCCAAAACTAGTAGAGGAGCACGTGCCGAATAAAATATTTTTTATTTGGTGCATAAAAAATAATAACATAAGAATCAACTTCTATTCGAAATAACATAAGAATATTAGTTTTAAAAAAATAATATATCATTTTTAACAATGATGCATAAAATATTTTCTTTGTAAAAAATATAGTAACATATGTGAAATTATGACAATGAATCAACTTCTATTCGAAATAACATAAGAATTAGTTATTTGGTGTATACAGTTGTGCCGAATACGTTTTCTATTTATCTGAACATGAATATGAATATTTCGAGCTAGTAAAAACAAGATCATAACTGGAGAGCATCATCTAGCCAATCAATCATCTTTACATGCTTGCATTTCATCGAAATAACACAAGATCAGAAATGGGAACAATACATATCCTATACAGGTGAGAGTAATAATCATGTATTATCCATCATAGTGGAAGTGCAGGTGCACGTGTTTTTAAAAATTCTAATAAAAGATGATATGTTTACAAAAAAAAAAACTTTATCAACATAAATATTCATCCTCTTCAGCATGTCCGTTTAGTTACCTCAAAGAGTTTGTAGTATTTTACCTAACAATAATAAGAATTCTTAGTAGTACCTAATAATAATAAGTTGTTTAGCCACCAGTCCAATCAAGTTTAACATTAAATATTAAAATTATTTTAAAAGATGTAAGCAATGTTACATTAATTATACAGGGATCATCCAAATTATATCACCATTGGTCGACGTAGCTTTTACTCTATCTTTTACAACAATATCCATCCTGACAAAATAGCACCACCAACACCAAAGACATGCATCCGTTCATGAAGATGTCTAGGCACTCCAACCACAATCCAACCATGTTATCAAAACAAAATGCAGCAAATTTATAAGTACAACCATATTGGTATTTGTACACTTGCTTGCAACTTCCTGTATGCATCACATCTGCAACCGTTGTATACTCTGTCCTCCTGACAAGCACAAATAAAACCACCAAGATCCCATCAATAATCGACGTGATCACAAAAAAAAAAGCATAAAACTTTGAGAAGAAATTGTCTGAAAGGAAGTCGTTGTTCAAAACCAGAAAAGTTACATGAACCGTTAGTTACACCCTTCCTTGTTCACAGATCAACTTAGAGCACACTACTAACACTATCATATCCCACACTACTTACAATTCCTCTAGGATAGCCAAACGATTAAACTGAGATCCAAATTAAATTTATGCGTAGCAACTAAACAGATTTCCTCTTGATTCGAAAACAGTGCACACAGCTTACCTATGCTCTAAGTGACCAAGTAATCATTTCATTGCTGCTCAAAAAAACATTAATCTTTAATTTTCCCCATCCCTGAATCCAAGATTAAAAACCCAATAGCCTGACATGCACCCACCAAATTTGAACAGTAGCATAGAACAGTTCTAGCTACAAGTTGTGACACATGCAAGGCAAAAGTATGAAGCATTCTAGCAAACACATGGCTAGCAATGTTGTGAATCTGAAAATGCAATTGATTAAACGCATGGTGGTCTAGTGAAGAGGCACGTGCTTAAAAAAACTAATATATAACAATTTTATATTTCTAGCGATGATGTTTGCACCTGATACGTTGCCATGCAACAAAGATATTTAAACAAAGATAATTTATAAAAACATTTTTATCATTCTGTTAACCAAAGATACCTCTTATCTAAATGGACAATAAAACTATGATTATTGAGCATGATGCAGTTCCTAACCTCTTATCCCCAATGGAATTCCTCTGAGACAGCCCTGTAGAGTGGAGACCATCTTGGAGCGGCCAAGAACAAAGCCTGCCTTGCAACTCAAAACAGAAAAATAAATAAATAAGGCATTTAAATATATATTTTGTGATTCAAGGCACCAAAGGCAAGAACATCGTAATCGTTTACAATATGACTGAAGACATTGACAATATCTACAGAAGTTTAGATTTTGACTGTTAAAGTCTGGGTTAATAGAGTAAACATCAATGACATGTTTTCATCTAAACAAGATTCATTCTTTTTCCATTTAAGAAATATTTGTATTTAAAAAGCTACCTGGAAAAGTATTCAAAAGAACCTATTCATTCTATGATAATGTTGCATTTACTAAACACGCCAATAACTTACATGCCCAGTTGCCTACCAAACTTTGTAGTAATCCATCAAGGCCTTGGCCTAGCACCATAATCAAATGTACATGGTGTGTACATTCTCCTGTTTGAACTGTAAAGACATTAGCATTGCCATCTCAGTACAAGTCAGTGTTACCCAAGAATAAAGCATAGTAAAACATGTGTCATATCCTCAAAGATCAAAGATTGGGATCTTCAAAAAGCTACATCAAGCTTGACTTCTTTACTTCTAGATAGGGTCCAAAAGAAAATTAAATTACATGTCAACTCATCAAGTGTACCATCTACTTTTCATACGCATCGGCAGGAAAAAAAAGTCAAATTTTAGCAAGCAAATACTGGAAATATTGGTGAGCAGTGCTACAATGATCTTTAAGATGACATATTCAGAGCAACTGAAGACATCGATGTGTTGAGATAGATGAATTACCATGGAAAATCTCAATAGGTACAATGTTGACAATAAAGGCTACTGAAAGCAATAAACACATTTGATACCTAAAAAAGCACAGATTAACCCAAGTGCTAACAAGATATGTTTCCAAAAGTGGCCATAGCATGTAGAATTGTTTACTATTCTGATGTATGTATGATGACACTGTGTCTCAATTAATCTAACTATTATGAGTAATCAATCAGATAGGATTTCCAATAAAAACAGAAATTCATTTGTAAGGATCTATGAGATTTTATCAGTTACAAACCTACATGGGTCCTCAGTGAGAAGTGGGTCCTCTGTGAGAAGTGGCCAGAGCATGTAGGTTTACTATTCTGATGTATGTATGATGACATTGTCTCTCAATCAATCAGAGGGGATTTCCATTTAAAACATAAAGTCATTTGTAAGGATCTATGAGATTTTATCAATCACAAACCTGCATGTATGTCTCTTGAGAGCATCTCTTTGATACTTGAAGCGATATCAGTCAACCAAGTGCTCAGCCTTCTAAGCAAAAAGAAAAACCCATTAGTAGCCACAAGATCGATTTGATAGTAACTAAAAACAACAATTTATTAGTAATTTGGCTTCAAAAAATCATTAGTCACAAAAGGCAGTAAACCATTTATATTATGCAAAGGTTGAAGGAAAAGCTTATGTAATTATCCATCAGATTTCAAACTTCTGGCTACCCTTACATAAGGAAATAAAATACCTTCTGGTAGAAAATCATAGTGGATCAGATGTTTACCGGTACAGGAACATCCAATAAGTCATTGTTTTTTCTTATAAAACATTTTTGTATATATATTAGAGTAGAAATACTAATTTCTATTGCAAGCCTGCAACTCTTAATCCCTCGTTAAAAATTGTGGTATTATGACAGAATTTAAGGTGACACATACCCTTTTCTTCACTGTCATCTTTCTATCAAAATCCCAAACCAAATCTAAAATGGGAAAATGTATGCATCATGCATCCCTTTCTCAGCAATCACAACAAATGTATGCATCCCTTTCTCAGCAGCAACCTAATTAACCAACTGCCAAAAGTAAAGTACTCTGTATTATTAGCCCAATTTTGATGAGCAACTCCCCTCTTCTAAAGCGGGCCTAAAATAATCCCTAAAAGCTCATGAGCAACTCCCCTCTTCTAAAGTGGGCCTAAAATAACATGTTTCTAGAGTTTTGCATGTTCTGTTGATTTATATTTCTCCAAATAATATATACAAATCAAGAACAATTTTAATACCATAGTGTAATACTCCCATCACAATTTGCTAAAAATGGGTAAATGTAAAACTTCTATTCTTATGTGTACTAATCTATTTTTCATACATACATGCGGGAAATGTGAAACTTCTAGTCTTTCTGATTCCAAAAAAATGGTGAATAAGATAGCCTAGCCAACTTGAAAAATGATTCACTACTTTATTTTGCCAAGTTTCATTTTGCTTAGTGAATTTCTCTAGATAATAAGTGCTAAAGGTAGAGTCTATATTGACTTTGTAAGAAAATGATTCTGTAATTCCAGTAAATGATTTCCTAACATCCTTAAGAAACACCATCAGAGGTGTCCAGGCAGAAAATACTAAATCTTCTACACTCTAATAGCAGATTTTTCCAGCAAAAACGAATGATGAACAAACATCATTAATGCATGGATCGATGGGTTAATATTTTTGTAAGGAAAATGATTCTGTAATTCCAGTAAATGGTTTTCTAACACCCTTAAGAAATACCATCAGAGCTGTCCAGGCAGAAAATACTAAATCTTCTGCATTGTAATTGTAGATTTTTCTAGCAAAAATGAATGATGAAAAACATCATCAATGCATGCATCCATGTGTTCACATTTAGATACTGAACCTATACAGGATGAGTTTATATGTAGCATGTACCATTTTTACAATGCTAGAAAGTTGTGAAACTTTCTTAAAAATAAATTGTTTTCTAAAAGTAGCACATTTGTTGCCAACTGAAGCATATATTCGGTTCAGTTAATCATATATAGCAGGACCAGTAATCCTCTGAATCCACACAAATAACATATTTCCAAACAGAACATGATTGTCCATTACTGAAGCTTTACCAACTACCAAGCTCACATAAAGTTCAATAATTAGAATGGCACAAGTAAACTATTGTTCAAAATATGTGAATACTTGTCATACCTCACCATATAATAAACTGGATGGAAAACACAAGCTACATGGCCCTTTCTTTACTACTGTCAGGGGCCATTGAAAAGACATGGTAATGTCATAGGAGAACAAGCAGAGCATCAAGTCTCTTCTAGGAAAACTATTTTGGTGATAGCTGCAATGCACATGGACCAGGTTCAAACCAACAGAAGCGCATTAGACAACCAGAACCTTAAACAACAAAATGGTTCTTCTTGAGGTGTTTTTGTTCAGCTTAATACTGTGAATGTCAATTTGCCAATTACCTGCAAAAGAATTTAAAACACTCAGATAATGGGTTTTTTGACCGAAGTCAGCAGGGGAAACCCCCACCTATTTTTTTGCATATATTTTTATTCCAGGCCCAATTAATTCGCTCCCACGGGGAGTCGAACCTGGGTCTGCTGGGTGCTACTCAAGTGCTCTAACCACTAGGCTAGAGGCCCTTTCACAACACTCAGATAATGGGTTGAATTATCTAAATTTCAAAATGACAAATTAAAAATATTCAGCCAATAAGATGTGATACAATTATTTTACCAAAAACGAAAATGTCTTACTTATTTACTTCCAAAAACTGAACAGGAGAACAAAAAAGATTTGATAGTACCTGTGGAGCCCTCCATCATCCATGTTGGGTTGATGACTCCTATTGGGTCACCAGCTTTCTGAAATGCATCCCTGGTGAGAATCTGATTTTGGTAAAAGATCTGACTTATGAAGTGCCATAGTCACCTCAAGCACGGGATGCTGCAGGGGAATATTTTGCTTGTCAATCAACCCCGAACCACGCCTGAAGATATCCCAGTAGTGCCACGCTAGGATGGAGGCCAGCACCTGAAACTGAAATACCGAATCTGCATCGATGGCAATGGATTCATTGCAGCTTCATCCAGATAATTAAACCAAGGATCCCCAATAGATATAATCTGTAAAATAGAAATAGCAACATCAAACTTCTCATGACAGAGAAATGAAAAGAAATAATCCCAACTCGTTATGCAGGAAAGAACACACCTCTATTCCTACCGTAACTGAAATTGGTCAGATTATAAATCTTCGAGTAGGAGCCTATGTTCTGAAAATGAATGTGGTCTTCACATAAGCAGGTTACATTCTGACACAACGAAAATACACCCAAAAAAATGAACTGATTTAATTAGCAAGCAAATTGGAAGCATGAAGCACATTTTGCAAGAAACAAAGATCCACTTCTTTCTTCTCTTATGTACTAATAATCAATTATTAGCTCAGTGTTGTAGTTGCAGTAGACTGGTATTTATATATTACTTTCTGTGTTATTTGTTATAATGTCATTGTAGAAATATATCAACCTAGAAACATATCAAGAAAGAATGGTACTCACAGAGATTTTCTTTGTGTAGTATTAATATATTTTTACCCAAAACAATGGATGATGTTTATATACATCACATGAATGAACCCAAGTTGCATACATGAAAAATGATATCACGGTAGAGACTTGGATTTATTAGAAGTTTAAGCCCTGGTCACAGACGAACATGGGTCACCTAAAGCACACAATTTTAGGCTCCTAAAGATGGGATAAATTTACAAACAATTGCTACAGAAGGTCTGATGTAAGCTTACCAGAATATAGATACTAAATCCTTGGTCTTTTTGTTCTTGATGAAGTTTAAATATGGGACTGTCTCCACAACTGCCGAAGCAATCTCATGCCATCTTCTCCAAAAGCTCCATCAATCCCAGCTTTGGTGGTGAGCCACTTGGTGAGGAGTAGAGGACAGAAGATGGCATTCTGTGCATGTTCCAAGACCATGGCCACTTAACATAGTTCATGTACCTATGCACAATTTAGAGATTCTGTACTAAACAAATAGGCAAAACATAAATGGCAGTTTGATCAAACATCAGAGAACATTTTTAAAAACAAATTAGCAACAACTTTGTTTTAAATGGATCTGTAATACTTGTATTTAAATTTGTTTTAAATGTGACGAAGGAAATTAGTTAACAAGTCACATATTCACGTGCCTATAACTGAAGCCTGTAGAAATCTTTCCCTAAAGGCCCAACATCTAGGTCAAACCATATGCAAATTAAGATCTTTTATTGCTCCAACTCTGAGTTTCAGACTTCAGGTGTCAATTTTAGAAGGCATGCTAGATAAAGAGCTGCAGTTAAGGGGACTCTTTGTAATCAAAGTATTATTTCCCAATATAAAAGGGTCACTCTAGATACTTTTAAGCATCAAGTGTTCGAACATTAAAAAATCACCTCATAAACCATCATCCCGAGTCTAAAAGATTGTTGCCTTATCCTCATTTGTGCCTCTTGCCTCACCGCTTTCAACACAGCTATCAGCAGATTAGACAAGACCTTCATTTGTTGCACCAATAAAAATGATAAGAATTAGAATTGCATGGGTAAGGTAGCACAGAAACAAAGACATGAGCCAATTTGACAGGCCAGAAGTAAAAAGGAGTTGGATAACTGGTTTACTATCTCTCATTATCTGTACTTCCTAAAATAAAGAAAGAAATATTTGTACAGATAATTTCATTCGATTCTAAAAAGGATTACGCTTGAGAGAAAACATGCCAATCTCATAAGCTCCAAATAAAAACCAAATCTTAGGGCTAATTAAGGAGTGCTAGTGGCAGAATACAGATCAAAGTCATCCTTTCTAAAAACACTACGCTTGTCAAAAAACAGGCCAATATCATAATAAGCACACAAAAAAATCCTAATGCTACTTAAAAAATGTTAGGTAGTTCAGTCCACCTAGAAAGAAATTTTAACTTACAAAAGGAAAGCATACAATAGAAAATATTGAGCAGATCACCTAAAAGCAATCGTTAAACTGAATAAGCTAAAATTGTTAAACAATTATCTTAACCCAATCTTACCTGTCTCATCTGACATAACCCCATCCGATTTCAGTGTGTAACCAAGCTCAATTTCCAACCTGCTAGCTATTGTTGATCTGAGCAAAAACACTGCAAGAGATTAGCTTAACACGGATAGAGAAATAAGGGATGGATAACAAATGAAATTTTGATTGAAGTGATAACTTACCTTCCCATTTTGAGCAAAGAAATGAAGCACTGATGCAGTATTTGATCAAGACTCCTCATCTGGTTTTTTATCCACTGTCAAAGATCTTTTAAAAAAAGATATGGATACTTTCCATGAGGCAGAACAGCTTACATCTCATCATGGGCTATTTTTGAACAATATGCAATGCTCTTTGAAAAATGAACAAAAATCAATTGTACTACAGGATCTAATACTGTTTAGACAAATTACCAATTATTAGCAAATATACCTTCCAACATATTATGACAGCACAACAATACCGTAACTGGAAGGTAAAGAATTAAGAAAAGGGAAATTCAAGAATCAGAACCATGTGTTTCTTTCCACCAAAAACGCAAAAAGTTTTCACCTAGAGAGCCGTGTCATTTGTTCTCTGTGCACGCAGCTCAATGCATAAACTTTTCACCCATCTAAACAGCCCTTTTAATGAAAAGATATACAAAAAATCAGATAGGAGCATTTCCGCATTGGACTCAGAGAGTAATGCATTATGCTAATCCACTAAAAAATATAACTCAGCTGATGCACCCGTTGTTTTAAAAACAAAAAAAAACAGGAAGAGGTAAAGTGTGCGTCGTAATGACGTCGTACGAGTTTATATGTACCAAATCTAGCCATTTTGATTTATATTTCACCATCATGATTGAAGCTAGGTACAGTTTATAGATTCACCGTAGCACCAGTTTGAAGAATCACTAAGCACTCACTTGCCAGAACTGCTAGAACGACGTACCTTAGGTTAGGGGTGGAGATTGATTTACCGTGAGTCGGAGTCGGAGCGAGTGGTGGTGCTGGCATGCCTGGGCTGCCGCCGCACAAAAGCCCGCTGACGTCCACCCCGCTCCCGCGCAGATGCCACTGGCCGGCCGCATGCCCACACATCCTCCGCGCCGGCCAGACGCCGTGTGCAGGCGCACCGCTGTGGTCTACCCCGAGCATGCCCGCTGGCGTCCTCCTCACTCCCGGCCAGATGGGGACGGCAGGTCGCCCACCAGATCGCCCACCCGCGCGGCCTCGTCGTCACCCCGACCAGCAGCAGGCTGCTGCTTGACCACTGCTCCAAGGCCGCCGGTAGTGAAGATGGGTTGAGAATCGAGATTCGAGAACGGGATTGGGGTCGCAGCCGGGGCTCGCCGAGGAGGGGAGGTTTTCCGCCGCAGACTGATTGACCACCGCTCCAAGGCCGCCGCTTCGCCCCCGAGCCTGGAGCCTCGGACTCCCGCGCCGATGCCTAGCGCGCACTGCGTCCCCGAGCTCGGGCTCCCCCGGCGCCGCTCCCGCTGCGAGAATGGAAAGGGAATCGGGTAGGCCTGGATGCGTGATTTGTGCGTGCAGGAGGCAGTGGCGTACCTACGTGTATGTCCATGTATGCCTTGGCATACCTAAATTTTCTGGTTGGCCTTTAATCATACAACCCTCTCCAAGAGTCCAGCCGAGTATCACCAAGGCTCCAGGCCTGTTCAGTACCCACACAACAATTTCTGAAAAAACATCACGACACCCTTATCATGACATACCCTTGGTAAAATCCTAGGTACGCCACTGGCAGGAGGCTACGCTCATGCTTGGATGGAAAGGAGAGAAAATGAAGTACTATCGCTCATGCGTGGATTAGGAAAAAAATAATGAATGGGAGGAGAAAAGGAAGGAATGGATGCTGGCGGTGATTGCGCAGCACGTCAATACATGCGTGATCCCGGGAGAAAGAAGGGGTGCTGCAGCGATGGAAATTGATTTGATGTTGGAGGCATGCCGCCGATTTTGCGTTGACCTCCTCGGATGGGCCCGTGGGTATGGGTGCAAAACGAGGTAAACAAAATATGTGCTGTGGGGAAGCAACCAAGGCAAAAACTGCCTCCGCGTGGTTTGACATTAGGCCGTGGTCTAAACTTTAATTCCGACGGGTGGGGTTAGAGAGGTGTTTTGTGAGGGGTGGGTATATTTCAGTTGGGTAAAATTTAAATCAATTCTCTCTTTCTTTATAGTATAGATATAGATCTTTTTTATTTTTTAGAATTACATACATTGCTATCCTCATCGAATACTAGTAAATGCTTTCGATTTAGATATAAAGTATGTCTCGATCAAAAGTAACGTCTATGAATCAAAAAATGTTGAAATGACCTCTATTTTAAAACGGAAGCAGGAGTTAGATAATTTTCACTGTGTTTATAATCTTTCGGAACTTTGCAAGTTTACCTTTAGGTCCGCACCTGGCCGCATGGTCAACCACCAGCCTGCGTTACACTTCGAAACTCCACTGGCCCTGTCGAAAGGCGGAAAGGGCACTCGTTCCCTACCAACCAAAGCCTTCGGCCTTCCAATTCCAAAGTTCCACTTCCACCGCGCCCACCTCGGCCGGCGGCCGCCTCCGCCGGAACAGCATCAGGAGCTCGATCCCCCTGCCGCGGCCGTCGATTCCAGGTAACCCACCTCCATTCCTTCCCCTGGACCCCGCCGCCCCTCTCTTCATTGTCAAATTTCCTGCCCTCGCCGTGGGTCGTGCACGCAAGGTGTTCGACGCATTGCCTGTGTGCCTGCACGCGCGTTTTGCTTCTAGTTTCCCGAGGTTCGGTCCTTGATTCGCTGACGCATGCTGTTTTCGCGATCGTATTGCAAGGTTGGCTGCACCCATGGTGGAGGCGCCGCCGGCGTCGTGGTCGGACATCCCTCTGGAGCTCGCCGGCCTCGTCCTCAGCTGCCTGCCTGCGCACGTCGGCCGCGTCCGGTTCGCCGCCGTGTGCCCCCAGTGGCGCGCGGCCGCACGGCAGGTGGACGTGCCCCCGCCGATGCCGATGCTCCTGCTCCCGGACGCCACCGTGTACGGCCTCCCCGGAAACGAGCAGTTCCGCTTCCCGGATTGCACGGGCTACACCGACGCTTGTGGCAGCTGGTTGGTGTTCCAAGACGAGGATGGCTGCTTCCTGAGGGATCCTTTCTCCAATGCCACTGTTACACTTCCGGCTCTGTCCCGCGTCTGACTCCAGCATGTTGGTGATGATGAGACCGTTGATGAGGCAGGCCATGCATGGGTGGAAGCTGGATGCGTCCAAAATTATATTTTGTTCGCCTCACTTGATTGCAGCGATATTCAGGTTCAGGGAGGAACGTACTGGGATTGCAGTTTGCCAGCCAGGGGCCACCGCCTGGTGGTCTGTGCGTATGGATCAATGGTCTCCTTTGTTTCTTGACATTGGAACATGTCTTGACATTGTGTTCCATCAGGGAAAGCTCTATGCCCTCGACTGCATGGATACACTTTATGCTGTTGACATCAGCGTGGACCACAGGACGGGCCATCCATGTGTTCAATCGCAGGATGTGGGACAAACTTCGTGAAAAACGCCCCGGTTTTGAATATGAAAAGCTCGTATGGCATACTGAATTCCCGGTATGCATGCAATTTGTACATATACGTCTTTGCTAATCAATTAAACGAATTATCTTAACTTTATTTTCGCCAATAGTGTCACCAATAGGGGCCAGGAAATAATTTATGCGGATACTACGTTTGCGAGTACATGCACAGCTGGATTAAGAAAATATATACTGACCATGATATTATGGTACGCAATAATTATTTACACATTTCTAATTCAAGTGCACCATTATTATCTTGAAAATTTTGCTGATTTAATTTTCAATTGTTTGCAAATTGTAGATGATGAGCATCTCCGAAAAAAGTCTCGAGCGGCATAAGATCGACGCAATTGCAGAACAACTCGTGGGATTTATTTGGGATGAGATTGTCAATGTCAGAGGAAAATTCCATTTTGAAGATTCATGGGATCATCCGGACAATTCAAGTCTACCTTCCTCCTCCGCTCCTCCTAGTCGTTCCACTGTCGGTCCTAGTGGTAGATCGTAATGCATGGATGATATTAAGTTGTAGTATAAACTTAACTCTTTTGGCACAAAGATGTAACTCTTTTGGCACTAAGATGTAATATATATGTCCTTTTGTATGCTTATACGAGCCTTTATACGAATACTAGTGTAGTACGACATCCGTGTTAGAACAAATACGTAGGCAAAATACGTATACAAACAAATATATATATACGGCTAACTCGAAAAAGAGAAATAAATGGTGCTATTTAGCACCGGTTGGTGGGGCTCGCGCAAGTGCTACGGACGCGGCCCCTTTAGCACCGGTTGGTGGCTAGACCCGGTGCTAAAGGGGCCTTTAGCATCGGGTATTTGAAGATCACAGCGGTGCCATCGGTCGTCCTTGATCTCAGCAAGCACGAATAGCCAGAGCACTGGCGCCATTCTTGAGCCCACACCCCACACAAGAGACCGGAGGCCCTTCTGTGAAGTACTGATGTTCACATGCGGCACAGCAGCAAAACGAAACGGGCCTCCTGCTCGCGAGCACCGCCGCGCCGACAGGGTGTCCGCGTCGCCGCGCGGTCCGCTTCCACTACCGCGGCAGCGCCGCGCAGGTCCGCGTGGCCATAGTTTGTTTGCCTGCCGTGGTAATGCAAAACGGCAACGCAGCCATCGCCTCACCTCCGCGTCGGCCAAAGTGCGCTGCTTGAGCTGTGTCCGGGTGAGCGAACGGTTTGAGGGCCGGCGGATGGAGGTTACGGCGAGGTGACACTGTGCTCGAGGGCGACTGCGAGCAGCGCGAGGGTGGCGCGGGCAACTCGCGCGAGCAGGGCGACTGCCTGCACTGTGCACTCGATGACTCGATGTTGGAGAATGGAGAGGCGAGCTTGGGGGGGGGGGGGGGGGGGGGGGGGGGGGTGGGGGGGGGGGTTCTGCGGATCCAGGAGTGGGCGAGCAAGCCGCTGATTGGGGAGGGGAGGCGGTGCTGATCGCTGTTGAGGAGAGCCCGGCGCTGACTGGCGGAGTGGAGGCATCATCTACTGATTGGGAGGGGAGCGATGCGAGATTGAAACCGTGAAAGCAGGACAGGGCGGCAGAATCACCGAGCGGCAGAACCACGCTTGTGTCGATGTCTACAAAATTACTAGTAGTAAAGAGATTCACAAAGTTAACCCCTTTTGGGCAGTGCCATCTTTTCAGTTGCTCCTGAAGATCTTAACATGTCGCTATCCACCTCTGCACTGCACCATTGTGGTTTGCGCCGGGCTCGTCGTCGTCTGGTGGCTGAGCCTGCCGGCGCCGGAAGGGATGAGGGAAGGGAATGAAAGCGGGCGGAGCAGGTGTTTTTCATTCCCATTCCGTTATTTGCTTCGGAATCACAGAGATAGATCTTGATTCGATTTCTGAATTCTAGCTCCCAATTCCACTTCCATCTTCTAGTCGGCCGGTCTGCGGCGCACGCGAGCCAGCTCAGGGCAGCCAGCGACGGCGAGGCATAAGGGGGGCTTGGATGTGGCGGCAACGAGCTCGATCCGGCATCGCGGCGTGGTCTGGGAAGAGGCCAGCGGCAGCGAGCGAGAAGCACACTGGCGGGACTACCGGAGGTCGCCGGCGGCAGCGCGAGCGACAAGGCGGGCTGCCATCTCGCCAGTAGAGTTTTTGCCCATAGCCCCTAGTTCGGATCACGGTTAATAATCGCTATCCAAATATTTTCAAATAGACCCCCGGTAGTTTATAAATAGACCCTTGGTTTGGATCGTGATTAATAATCGCGATCCGAATATATACGTTTAGCTCCTTGAAATCTTACAAAGTGCCCCTGGTTTGGATCGCAATTAATAGTCGCGATCCGATTATTTTTAATTAGCCTTCAGTATTTTACATTTACCCCCTGGTTTGAATTGCACACACAGGGAAAATATCTAGTGTAAACCCACTAGGTGCAATCTTGAAAAGTTGCAACGTCCACCACTAGATCAGAAACGAGCGGTGCGAGATCAGCCAACCGATCCCACTGTGCACTTTACAATTTACCGCCCGCGGTAGCTCGGCACATCTTGCGATTACACCCCTGTCTGCTTCCAAATGTGCCACATGACCCTTCGAAACCGATCCCCAATTTCCGTCGAGCCACTGCTACCAACACGAAGGTCGAGCTGGGGGAGACTATATGCCGCACATGCGGCACTAAAACCAATGCCGCACACCCCCAAGGCCTGACGCTGCGCACCCCCGGCCCCCCAGCCTGTGGCTTTCCCGGCTCCGGCAAACAACGCTCACAGCATCCACCTTTTCCCATACGTGGGTCCCACAAAACGCAAACTTTTAAACAATTCATATTTGATGAATCGAGTGTCTAAATCAAATTCCGATTGCACCATTGTTCTTTTTTCAACAAAACCTTCAAAACTAGACCACACTTGACTTATGTTTAGAATTAAAAAAAAATAGAATATTTTTTAAATAGAAAGAACCATTCATCCGATTTTAACAACTAGAACATATAGTCTGACCTTGCGGAACAAAACGATCGTATAGAAGGAACATAAATTTTAACATATAGAATAAATCATGTAACTTGAGGAAAAAATATCGTATAGAAGGAACATAAATATTAACATTTGAAACAATATTGTTGATATCGTAAAACATCTCACAAATAATATGGGAGCAATCAAATAACACCATGAAACATCTTACTGACACTGTAAAAACACTTCAAACAACACTAAGAAACATCACATTAACACTGTGGGAACAATCCAAACAACACCCAGGAACATCGCATTAACACTGTGGGAACAGTCCATGTTATCATATAAAAGTAAATTAAAGTGGAACAAATCTTCAAAACTTGTAGAACAAAATATCATATGAAAGAAACAAAAGATTGTACGAAAGGAACATAAATTTTAATACGTGGAACAAAATATCACACAAATGTAATATATAAATCTTAACACATGGAATAATATATATAAAAGGAACAAAAATATTATGCATTGGAACAAAAAAATATATACAGGAAGAACAACATATTATACACTTAGAACAAATTATATAACCCATGGAAAAAATACATACATGTGGAACAAATTATACCACTCGAATTATCTTCAAAATAAACTAAAAATAAACAGGGAAAAAACTAAAAAGAGAAATATACAGAAAAAAATCAAAAGAAAAATGTTAGAGGAAAAGGTTAGCGTACAAGGTAAAGAAAATTTTAAATAAGAAAGAACAAAAAGTAAAATAACAAAAGAGAAAATATATAAACAAGAAAAGCACGGTCATGAAAAGAAGAAAAAGAAAGTTAAAAAAATAAAAACAAGCTAACGCCATATAAAGGAAGAACAAATAAGAGAAAAAAAACAAAAATCAGTCACGGAGATAACAAATAAGGAAAAGCAGTCACGGAGAGAATAAGTAAAAGAAAAAATAGAATTATTAAAAGAAAAAATAAAGAGAAGAAGAAAAAAAAAGCAAAATTGACGGGCGTGCATGGCTGCTACCATGTGCTGCACAACTTGCATGCGTGCACGGGCCCACCCAAACTTGTGCATGCCTACCAGCTCTGAATGCCTGCGCAGTACTGCGGGGCTCACAACCCATGTGTGCGCGGGCGCTGCTCCCCATGGTGTGCGCTGCAGGGGCTAGTTGCGTTGGGTGCGCTAGCGCCGCACATGCGGTGCTTAGCAAATCCGGGTCGAGCTCCACCCTCGGCAGGCGTTAGCTCCACTAGTGAGTTTCTCTTCCTTTGGTAATCTTGGAACCTCCTTATCTTCTCCGTATGGTTTGAAGGTACTGCCAGATGAGCTAGGGATTTGGATTTGGCACCACACATTAGAGGTGCTATGGCTGGAGGCGACGGGGTCCTGTGGCAAGGCACGGTGGCGAGTTCGATCAACTACTGCACTGACCTAGCAAGTTTGATCGACAGCGACTACTAGCCAGCACGGTGCCGCTTCATCCTGCCGCAGCTTGTTTCTCGTCCACCACCAAACTTCGTGACTCAAGAACGAGTGATGTTGCTTCCTCTGTCCCCTTTCATATCTGGATGCAGGAGGGCCATTGTGCTTCAGCGTGGGTCTCAACTTTTTGGGTGCAGCCAGCAAACATGAGGCCGTGCTGCACAAACTTGATATTTACTTTGTATTGGTTTTAGCTTGATCGAATTGGTCCACTGTGTCCCGAATCTGTACAAGATTGGAGCTGTTTTTTTTCTCTCTTTTTGCATCATTGTGTAGCACAACTGTACTTCTCAGTTGTTTGCATTATTCCGTAGTAAAGAACAAGTGTTAACTATATGAGATCTGGCTTTTAAATCATATAATTTTGGAACATGTTATCAACTTGTCCGTGTTTGGGCCATGTAATCATATAGTTAAAAATATGCAGAAGTGTCCCTCCATGCTTTGGAGAAGTCTTTCCTTCCTATACATTTTCAGCAACCTCTTCTTCCTAGCAAGCGATCAGTTCAGGAGTAGAGTGCACATGTACAACCTTAGTTACTTGGGACTCTTGTAAATCAGTCAAATAGGTAACATTGTTCACAAGAGATCAGAGAGAAAAATACTGCACAGGGTGATTGCAACTTTCACAGCACATTGTGCATGGTCAAGCATGGACAGGCATTGTAGCTACCAGCTATTTTAATCAACTACACCATCGAGGGAATAGGTAACATTACACATCTCATAGTAGTATTAAATTACACGGCATTGAGTACCACATTTCAACAATGATGTTGGTGTTTCGCTCTATACTATCCATGATGACCTGCTGTATCTTGCATCGTTAGGGTGGCTCATGTGTGCAGACTTCAACAAACTGAGCAACCTGATATGTACCATCATCTTTCTTCCAAAAATCAATCATGGAATTACATCCACACCTCAGAGTTGATACTCTATTTGTGTTTCCCCTGACTCCAACCTTTCTTCGAACAAACAAAGTGTATTGGAGCTGATAGCTGCCGGGGATAGCGGTCGGACCATTGGGGAGGAAGGAGATGTGCTCCAGCAGCAGCAAGAGCTCTTCCAACAGCAAGCTCCCCTTCGCTGCCGCAGCATGGACCTTGAAAGAATAAACCCATTAGATAAGCTAGCTTATCAATTATCATATATAAAAATCATTAGAATAAACTAAAATCCATTCAAAGAATAACTGCACTATTCTGACTATTGATATCAATCCAACTGGGAAATAAGCATCGGTGCTCATGAAAAAAACTTGTGGTGGTGTGATAAGCAACCCTTATCCAAAAAAGAACAAGTGGACTTTGTTATTAGCTATTTTTATCTGGAATGTCTCAGCACCTTGATGTGGTGCTTTGCAGTGGCGGACCCAGCTTCGAGTCAAGACTAGGGCCAAAATTGATGAAGCATGCCGAAAATTTAGGTGGGGCAAAAAAAAAAAAACGTCATGTTGAACGCCATGGTGCCCTTTGGCATATCGTGCTCATGCTCACGCTCGCGGAACTCGATGGTGCTTAGTGCGTGATCATGTGTCCATGCCTAAGTGCTTAGCACTCTGCCATGTTACACTGTTGTCCATCACGTAATGCTACGACGTCAACTGTGAACAATTGCAAAACCCCATCTAGGCAATACCCA